>JAPPVO010000010.1:16223961-16583961 GCA_030407325.1 Camellia japonica | reverse complement strand
ACATTAATGTTTAATTTTTTTTTTGTTAAATAAAAATCATAGTTTTATTTATTTTTTTAATTTTTTACACGTTGGTCTTTTTTTTTTTTTTTGAACATTAATGTTTAATGTTTTTGTGTTTTTTTATTTGTTTTTTTATTTTATATTTATTTATATAAAATAAATTTAACAATCCCTACACCAACAATTATCATCAAAACAAACACAATTTTACTTAATCTCCTTACTATCAATCCTCTCACCATGAATCCCTTCCATTCTACCTCTGGAAACAAACGGGGCCTTTAGCCTAACAGACATCATAGTACGAAACTGTCGATTAGGTCCCAGATTTCCAGCATGGCCAAGTAATCAAAAACAACTTTCTTCTGTAAGGCTCAGACGTTGCCATTTCAGAAACAATACCTTATTGGCTTTGGGAGTTATCTCCACACATTTTTTGGTTAGATCTTTATGGTAATTGGATACATGGAGTGCTTCTCAATTCATTAATGTTTTCTAGAGCGTCTCTAGTGGATTTAAGTTTCAACCGCTTCTGAATTCCTTGATATCATATAGTCCATATAAACCCTCTAGTAGTGACTTCTATGATCAACAAATGGAAATGGAATTGGTTATGAAAGGAAGACAATTGTTATGTACCTTGACTCTTGAGTTGGTAAATATCATTGACTTGTCGAGCAACAATTTTCAGGGAGAGATCCCAAAACTAATAACAAATCTCCCAACCTTGGGAACCTTAAATTTATCCCACAACCAATTGAAAGGGAAAATATCAGAGAAGATTGGAAGCTTACAATGGTTAGAAACACTTGACCTCGCATGCAACCACCTTTTAGGTCCAATTCCTCCAACCATGTTCTCTAGGACTTCACTGAGCAATTTGAACTTGTCATTTAACAATTTGTCCAGACCAATTCCCTCCGGCAACTAGTTCTAAACCTTCACTGATCCTTCCCATTACAAGGGTAACCCAGAACTTTGTGGGCCTCCATGGTCGACCAAGTGCCTAATACCCGATGATAATGATGCTGATGGAAACCAACATGCTAAGGCTCACAAAGATGAAGATGATAACAAAAACTTGGGCTTCTACCTTAGCATGTGTTAGCAAAAATAATTTTTAATGCCAACAGTATGGCATTGCGGTTTGTGGTGGGTTTTGGGCTGTTTGTGGTAGTTTGGTGTTAAAGAAATCTTGGAGATACGCCTACTTCCGATGTGTTGATGAATTGAAAGGTTGACTTTTCGTTATCATGATGGTGAACTTGAACCGTTTATGAAGAATGATGGGAGCAGAACATAACTGAAGGCCCATTTGGGTAACTATAGGTACTAATGTGAAGTGTCTTTCTTGCTCTAAAATGCTAATTAGTATAAATACTCAACTATTTTAGTCTTCTTTTTCAACTTCTTAACAAATTAACAAAATTCAATATATATATTTGCAATGAACATGTGTCACTTTTAAAGCTAATAAGAACCTCTTTGTTCTTTAATGCATCGATCCTTCAGCATTTTAAAAACCTTTCTAGATTTTCCACCAACTACGTAAATAACTTAAAAAAAAGACAATACAACACCAATACATTTTTTTTTTATTCTATACCAAAAGCATTTGATTGTAAATCATACTTCCTAAACTCAAGTAGTTTCGAACTTATTTTGCAAACTGATGTTTTGTGAAGTAGTTTTTTCAAGTTTAAAATGGTGTTTTGAAAACTCAGACTTTAAAAGTTTTTACAGTAAGTTATATGAAACATGAACTCATTTTTGAAAAATACAATTTTAAAGTTGAAGTCATGCTATCAATCCGTACTCCCAAAAAAATAGCTCACTTTTGACAATGTTGCCTTATTTTTCCTACGAAGGAAAATATCATAAATGCAAACGTTCCAGCAAAGATTAAAAAATCCTTACAGATTAAATTCAAGCCAATTGTCAAGCAATTGTGTTGACGGTTCTTTTGCCTCAATGAAGAGGACTTCAAAATTGCCAAGTGTATAGAAAAGAAAAATTAACAAAAGAAGGAGGGAGACGGAGAAAGATGATTGAGTGAACAATCAGGGTGATTGAGTCAACAATCAAAGTAACAATTACTTACCTCTACTCCTATGCTTTGAAAAGGAAGTGCATAAAATGCTTTGAAAAGGAAGTGTTGAAAATAAATGCTTCAAAAAGGAAGTGCATAAAATAAAATGCAGGAAATATAAATGACAAGAAAAATAAAAATCAATTGTCTTTGATATGAGTTCTGGATCCATTACAATGTAGCTATGAATGACTATTTATAGACAAACATTTGTAGGAAAAAAACTACCTAAAACTACCTACTCTTCCAACTCCTCCATTTCATACTCCATGATCTTTCATAACTTCCTTCAACCTCCACTTCATGCTCCATGTTCTCCACTTTGTTCTCCATCATCTTTCTACATTTCATAACTTCTCATAACCTCCAAATGAGTAGGAGGGTGCCACATGTCTTGCAATTATATAAATAATAAAATTGTGGATTTATGGTGACAAATACATTGAAAAGGACTTCTTTCGGTGAAAAAAAACTTACACCAATACATTAGAGGTTCCTTGCATCCTTGGTGCTGACCGATGAAATAGAATTTCATCCTTTGCTCCACAGGTAAGATCATATATCTCCCCTATTCTTCGTGCAAACTATTTGTATATCACTTTGATACTTTTCTTGAGAAATTAACAAAATTCAATATATATATATATATTTGCAATGAACATGTGTCACTTTTAAAGCTAATAAAACCTCTTTGTTCTTTAATGCATCCTTCAGCATTTTAAAAACCTTTCTAGATTTTCCACCAACTAGGTAAATAACTTAAAAAAAGACAGTACAACACCAATACATTTTTCTTTTATTCTATACCAAAAGCATTTGATTGTAAATCATACTTCCTAAACTCAAGTAGTTTAGAACTTATTTTGCAAACTGATGTTTTGTGAAGTAGTTTTTCAAGTTTAAAATGGTGTTTTGAAAACTCAGACTTTAAAAGTTTTTACAGTAAGTTATTTGAAACATGAACTCATTAAAAAGTCGTATTTGAAAAATAAAATTTTAAAGTTGAAGTCATGTTATCAATCCATACTCCCAAAAAAATAGCTCGCTTTTGACAAATACATTGACAAGGACTTCTTTCAGTAAAAAAAACTTACACCAATACATTAGGGGTTCCTTGAATCCTTGGTGCTGACCGATGAAATAGAATTTCATCCTTTGCTCCATAGATGCAGTAAGATCATATATCTCCATTCTTCGTGCAAAATATTTGTATATCACTTTGATACTTTGCTTGAGAAATGTCGAGTTATTTTGTAAAATATTCAAAATTTTGACTTTTTACAATTATGTTGAATTAGAAAAGAAATTTTGAACAAAAAGGAAATTAGATGAATAGCTTGTTTTGCTTTTCCACCATAGTCAACATGGCTTAGCCTTTTCTTCATGCTTCTCAGGTTTCAAAACTTTGGTTATATTTGTCACGACCCGAACCTGCCCCTATGGGTTAAAGCCATAACCAGCTAGTAATCAAGAGATCACCTACGGCCTCAAACCAATTAAAACAAAACTCATTAGAGTAAAGGGGCCAAACGGAAGCAAATTTAAAACTTTGTCCATAGAGCCGTGCTTATATGCACACCATAACATTCCAAACATTTATATGTTAATAACTCACATCAAACTATGAACTAACACAGAACACTGTACAAACAGGATCATATAAGTTTCAATCAGTCGAACCCAAGACTTATATACAAAAATAGTCTAATGCTTTCGCTATCATAACAAAACTATCAACAAAGGATGAAGGCGAAGACAGTCTCGTGCGTGAGACGTTTGGGCTGACTCCTCAAAACTTTGACTATTTCTCATAATTTCACCGAGGCTGGTTCTGGACATCCCTTGGCTCACCTACATGTACATGAAAGAGCGTGAGCGAAAGCCCAGTGAATAATATCAAATAAGGAAGATACATAAGCAATCTTTGAAACAGTTACAGCAGACGGCCTTTGGCCCAATCACTTGTATCAATCGGCCTTCGGCCCAATCATTTATGTCAATCGGCCTTCGGCCCAATCATTCATGTCAATCGGTCTTCGGCCCAATCATTCATGTCAATCGGCCTCCGGCTCAATCATTCTTGTCAATTGGCCTTCGGCCCAATCATTCATGTCAATCGGCCTTTGGCCCAATCATTCGTGTCAATCGTTGTCCACCATTCAAATTAATGAACTTACAAAACTTACATAGAAGTAAACAGTTGGACAACAACATAATTCAAATATCTTGTTAAGATAATACTCACAGTGATCGGCTTGTGGATTTGCCCTGGAGCTTGACCCTACACATCATATAGCACATATGGGTCACAAACGATTCAATCCGTTCTTTAATTCACATATTCCTCTTTAGGCTTTATTCTTATCTCTTTAACTCAATTACAATGCTTAATGCATGCCTAGGAGTGCTTGCAAGTGAAAGAGAATGGAAAACGAAACACATAATGCACTTTAAAAATTTCAGAAAACAGGATCCCCGCTCGAGCGTGGGATTCCCCGCTCGAGCGGACCCATTAGGTCTGCA
Organism: Camellia japonica; assembly: GCA_030407325.1. NCBI lineage: Eukaryota > Viridiplantae > Streptophyta > Magnoliopsida > Ericales > Theaceae > Camellia > Camellia japonica. Next base: position 16,579,346 of record JAPPVO010000010.1, on the reverse strand, counting down.
AAAGTGCTGGTTGTATCAATTTTATGCTCGATCGTGAACTCGAACGCTCGAGCAGAAGTTCATCCTACATAGCTCCCCGCTCGAGCGTGAACTTCCCCGCTCGAGCGGACATAAAAAATTCTGGGTTTTCCAGAATGGTTCTTGAGCTCGAATTCAACACTTTAACCAACATTTCTTGCACGCCATGGCTCAAATTTCATATATATTTATGCTAACATGATACTAACATCAAATTACAACATTTTGAAGGTCAATTCCATAAATCAAACACATGCATGGCTCATTTTCCACCAAATTCATTACCAACATTACAATTTCATGTCTTCAACACTTACACCTTTGTGAATGGCACATGCATGTGACATATAACCCTCATTCTCAACTTATGTGATGAAGAGATGGTCAAGAGCATGATCTTCAACTAAAAACTTACATGGATCAAACATTTGGTGCTCAAACATGCAAATTCAAAGTAATTACATACATGCATGCCTCTATTGCCTTTAAATTCACCAAGACCAACTCAATACATGCTCTTTCTCATCATTCAACTTTGAATCTACAAAATACAAATTAAAATTCATGAGTCAAGGGTTGATCACTCACCTAGGAGCTTCAAACACCCAAGCTCTAGTCAATTCTTGAGTTAAATCTTCAAATTCCCAAAGCTTGAGCCAAGATTACACAATTCTCTCCCTTTCTCTCTCTATAGCCGACCCTCTCTCTATTCTAAGGCACAAATCTGATTTTTGAGCTCAAATGAGGGAATTGAGTGTAGTGCCCTTCTTTACATAAATTCCACTAATGCAAATTTTTAATATTAAATAACTTGAGCATTAAGACATCAATTAAATCTAATAAATTTGATCCGAATCAATTTTCAATTAAATTTCACCGTAGGCTTTAAAAATTACGCTAATCACTAAGGCGTAATCAATTTCGGGTTCTGCGGCCGATAAGACCTTCAATTTAATTTCCAAAGCAGATAATTGAACAGATATTCCTACGGTGAACAGATAGAAATTCAAAACCACATATTTTCACATAATGGCACACAAAATCGTATTAAACACATAATCATGCTCATATTAAGGACTAATTAACATATTGCGGAACAAGGATATCACAATATTTGTTTTCCATTAATAATGTTTGTAAGAAAGACAGTTTTATTTTATAACTATTAATGATAAGAACAATTAATAAACTTATTATCCTAGCAGGCGGTGAAGGAAACCCTTCAAGCTCAGTTGTCCCACCCATGTCATTCCCTTCCCCAAACTCTGAATCTATCCCCCAATCGTCAGCACCCAAACTCTAAAGCCCTTAAATCAGTCACTCTGTTAATTTAAGACCTTACGATTCTTATTTTTTGATATTTTTGGTTCCAGGAACTTCAAGGAACTTCCTGGAATTTATCTTATTTCTGTAATTAACCTTGAATGTAACGCCCTCAAAATATAGTACAAGACAACTATTCACAAATTGTCACAAACATAGGAGAAATATCATCTCTTCATTTATCAGAGTTTCCTTTACAAAAGACATTACATGCATTACACTTTCATAAACATTAATCTTGAAACTATAGCATGTAACTCTAACTTCTAAACAACAAAAAATAAGTGCCCAAAGGGCTTACAACTTTCCAAGTTAACACTTGGTTACAACAAAAGAAGAGTTCTAACTCTTTACATATAAAGCCCTTGGCTTGGATTCACATTTAACATAAAATATAAATAACAAAACGGAGCCTTCCACTCCTAAACCTCCCAAGCTATGTCCTTGGAGGTGGCATGTCCCTTGTACCTGAAAAATGGTGTCCCAAGTAGGGTGAGCCAAAGCCCAGTAGAGATATGCTAAACAGTATATGAGAATTAACTAAAACATTAGCATCCGATAAATGTTTAACACTTGAAAACCAACTTACAGCTTCTCCATAACCAATCAACATTGACATTCATACTTCCATTCATTTACATTTACTTATCCAAATCAATTCATGGACATAGTTCATCATCATTTAAACAATTCAAAATGAGACTACAACTCATTTATCAACACTTCAATCATAAACATTTATTCATACACTTCCATTTCTTGCCATTTTACGGAACTACATCCGAGGGAACCGGCACCCAAATATATATAAGGTTTCGGGACTTTCACCTTGGACACTCCGGCCAACTTAATTATCAATGGAGTCCATCCCCTATCTCCTCCCAAACAATGGAGTACATCCCTATCTCCTCCAAAACAAGATACATATACAATGTATTTAAACACGTTGTCATATATAATGACCAATTAAATCACATATTCAATGTTTTAATCCAACCGTCATATTCAATGACATAATCCAATTGATTAGTTTCAATTCACCTAATCATCATGCAATTTCTACAACAATCATGACTATCCTCCACCGATAGCCCAAAGCATATATTTCTAAACAAATAAACAAATCTATCAACAGATAATTTATCAATTTTTCCATAGGTGAGTAATTTATTAATCCACTACACCATTTAATCACATGTTCCTTTAATCCCATAATTTCCAAGCCAACCTCGTCATTTATACAAGATTACTTATTTAATTCAAATTAGGGTAAATCTCTCCTTTTATCAAATATTATACCAAAGACCAAATTTCATCAATTCTTCTCAAGTCATAACATGTTCAAGACCTCTCATGCCCATAAGGAACCCAAATAGAAACCCCCTCTTTTATATATATAGAAACCAACCAAAAATCCACCAAAAACCTTCCCAAATCACACCATTTATACAAGATGACAATATCTATGTTAAAACCCATATAGGAGAGTAGAATATCCCTACCTCAAGCTTAGAAGAGGAAGAAAGAAGAAAAATCCAAAAGTCGACAGAAGAGAAACGACGTTTTGCTCCGATCAAAATGAAGCTCTCGACAAGCTCTACAATATATCTCAAAGGAGCAAGGTGAGGAGAGGCCTTCAAGCAAGTAGATCTAAGGATCTATGAGTGAAAAGTGCTTTTTCAGAAAGGGAGAGAGAGTCTCACGGTTTAGAGGGAGAAAAGAGAAGAAGAAATAAAGAAAAGGGTTAAGTGAGAGCCTATTTATAGCACTAGGTAAAATTAGAAATAAGCCCCAAAGTCAACCCAAAATAACTGGTCAAAACTCCCAAAAAGTAGGCCCAAACTGACAAAAAAAATCTGGAAAAACGTCGCAAGTGTCGACCCCTGCAACACAGGTGTCAACCCCCAAGAAGAAAAGCTAGAACACTAAGCTTGACAACACAGCAGGTGTCGACCCTTCCTTAGGCTGGTGTCGACACCAAATGCAGTGAGCAATTTCAGAACAAGGGTCGACCTTTCCCAGATTGGTGTCGACCCTTGCGGCCAACTAAAAGAGAAGGTGTCAACACCACCAAGACCGGTGTCGACCCTAGACATGATTTTCAAGTTTTCAAACAACTTTTCAGCGCGAACAAGCGTGAACGAGCAATCCTAACAGTTTAAATCAATTTGTATACCTCCAAAACTAAGGTACAACAACACCAAAGATTCCCAAAATAAAATAAAGGGTTCAAATACACTTACCAAAAGCTTTAAAGGACACAAGTGCTACATTCAAGGAACTTCTTGGAACTTTTTGGAATTTATCTTATTTTTATAATTAACCTTCACCGCTTTTCAGATTGTTCATTGATTTTGATTTTTGACATCAAAATTTTTTCTCTATGAAACCCATAAAACTAAAATCAAACCCATTTTTGACATCAAGAAGAACATAATTTCATAGAAATCAAACCCTTCAACCAAACCCATTTAAGAAATCAACACAAAATTAAACTAAAAAAATCATATAAAACCCTAGATTAAGTGTGAGAAATGGGAAAATAGAAAAAGGAAGAGAGAGAGAGAGAGAGAGAGAGAGAGAGAAACCTGTGATTTGCGGCGATGGTGGTAGCGACATGCGATGGTGTGGTAGTGACCGTCAGTGGTGAGCGGGCGTCAGGTTTTGTCGTGGCTAGTCTCTGTGTGTGTGAGACAGAACAAAGACAAAAGTGTTTGTGTGAAACAAAGAGGGGAGCGGTTCCAAAAAAAAAAAAAAAAAAAGAGGGGAGGGCGCGAAATTTTTTTCGCACTTTTAGCGACTAAATTATGATTTGTTGGCAAATATAACTCAATGACGACAAAATATTTTGTAACTGTTTGTGTAATTTATCTACTAAGTATTGTTTTTGTCGGCAAAAACTAAGTATACAATGACTACAATTATTTAGTCATTGATGGTTTATATTTTCTGACGAAATTTTTTGGTCGGCAAAGAGTAACCCAATATATTTGCATGTGTTTTGGCAACTAAAATTTTTTTAGTCGGCAAATGGTTGTGTACGCCAACTAAAACAAGAATTAGTGGCCTAAAATCTAGAATAACACCGACCAAAATTTTTTTAGTCGCCTATTATGTTATTTTTAGCGAATTTTTTTTTTTAGTCGCCAATAATTGATATATGGCTACTAATAAATTTTAGTAGCTAAAATGCAAAACATTGCCGACCAAGAAAAAATTTAGTTGGGAAAGGTCTCACTTTTGGCAACTAAATTTGTTTGTGTAAATTGTTGTAGTGAAAAGCCAATAAAGGTATGTTGTAGTAATATTATACAAATAAAAAAACATATGGGTAATTACAACAACAAAAAAGAAAAATTAGAATTTAATCCTTGTAACAAAATAAATTCTGAATTTTTAATTTTATTAATTTAAACCCTAATCTTCTTATTTGTTTTCAATCTAAAACATTTGCCTATTTTCGTTAAATAAAACTAACCAAAAAAAAAAAATATTTTAGTCATTAAACTCAATGTAGGTATACATAAAATATTTAAAATATTATTTTTTAATGAATTCAATGACTAAAATACTCATTTTCTATTGATTTTCAATCTATACAAAATCAATACAATACGATGATTTCACCACTTAAAAGCACAAGGCTGATCAAGATGACTTGTATTTTAAATATGTCACCAGCACATTCTAGTAAAAAATTCAGCAAGAATATCAATGTAAGTGTGTCATTGTTCTTGGAATGCAAATGAAAAGGGCAAGAGTCATACTATAAGCTACCTTTAAAAGACAATACATTGCAGCCTAAGACACCCTCTCTTGCTAAAAAAAAAAATCCAAAGTTACGTAATTCACCCAAAGTCAGGACAACATCCATAGTCTTGGAAGTTTCAAAATTGTTACAAGCAAGATGGAATTGTCATCTATAGGTCACAAGTGCATTTTACTTACCAGGATCCACATTATTCAAACACAGTAAACTATTTATATATTTTGTCTTCTTTTTGTATCATATGATTTCTATTTTTCACTCTTCTGGTTTCTATATTTATCATCATATATAAATTGGCCACCTGAAAAGTTGGTTAACATCCTAAAAAGTAGATCCAAGAAAATGTGAGCTTGATAGTAATGGATACTATAGACTCTCGATCCAATGGAGGGTTTAAGGGGGTCTTCGCCAAGGGTTGGGGGGCCAAGGGGGTCCCAAACCATAAAAGGGAATGCAAGAGAGTACACTTTTATATACAATTACCAAGCTACCCTTAGCATTATATATAAAAGTGTTGCTTTCTATAGCAGCTGATTGTACTCTCTTTTCATTCCCTTTAATATAATAGAACTAGTGTGAGCCATGGACGTAAGCAATCTTGTCGAACTACGTAAATTTCTGTGGTGTTTCTTGTGTGAGATTGTTTTGTTTTTATCTTGCTATTGTTTGTGTGTTTGGTTATTCCACACACACACACACACACACACACAAAAATGATAACACATAAAACAAAACAAGAAATTGTTTTCATTACTACATATTAAAAAAAGATCAAAAAAAGGAGAAAAGAAAAGAAATTAAGAAAGAAAGAAAAGTCTTTTTATCAACTACTCATGTAGATAGGATTTACATTGGATCATTGGAACAAAACAAACCTCTTATGGCTCTAGTGAGTAGAAACTGAGGATCATATTCCAAAAATATATTCCATAAAATCACTTTCATGAGGTAGAACAAATAAAAATAAAAATACCATGGTCTGATAGATATATTCATACGGGACATTCCTTTCTACAAAGATGTAGTAACAAAGAAACAATTAATCATCCAAAAAGTTAATTAGGGGAAATTACAATCCAGTGATGGCAAAAAAAAAAAAAAAAATACAAATTCATGGTAAAATTTATAATTTTAATTATTAGTATTTATAATATTTATTATCTATTTGTAATTATTTTTTCTGACTTCCACTGTCAAGTTATTTTCCCAAAAAGTTAAATATTGTCAAGCACACTAGAGTATGGAAATACAATTTGATAAGGGATAATAGAACAATTATAACAGCATGAGAATATGATTCTCTCATTATTGTTATGTAGTGAGTCCAAAATATATACATAATTTTTATTGCATCAATACGTACATAAAGGTAAAATAAAGTGGTGAAATGAATTCAGCAATAAATAACATTTCTATTAACAAAATTATTTTAGTAAGAAACTCTAGGAATGAGACAATAGGACTATGAAACGAATACTACAACAAAGTACATTTTTGGCGACTAAATTTGACGACTAAAATCAATTTAGTTGTCAAAAGTTTCACAATAGGTGATTAAAAAAAATGTTTGGTTGGCATTAATTTAGGTTTTAGGCTACTAAATATTTTAGTCGGGATATATTATTTTTGCCGACCAAAAAACGTTTAGTCGCCAAAAGTTCCACAATAGGCGACAAAAAAAACTTTTGGTCGGCGTTAGTTTACGATTTAGGCTACTAAATATTTTTCTAGTCGCGAGATATTAATTTTTCCCGATTAAATAATATTTTAGTCGCTAAATAATTAGCATAATTCACATGAGGTAAATTTAATCTCTGGCGACCAAAAATTTGGTCACTAAATATATATTTTCGATGACCAAAAACATTTAATCGGCAATGGTCACTATACTTTTGACGACTAAAATTTAATTTGGTTAGCGTTAATTCATGTTTTGGCTACTAAATAATTTTAGTCATCATATATAAACATTTTCCGACTAAACATTTTAGTCAATAAAGCAGTGACTAAATCAATAGTCGGCAAATTGTGTATAAAAATTAGTGGGAAAATTTTAAGATTGCCGCCCAAATTTTTGCCATTTTTTTTTTTCTTTCTATCTGTCTCTTTAGTCTTTCACAACTAGGTTCTCTCTCTCTCTCTCAGAGAATCAATCACCACCGTTGCTCATCTCACCGTCGCACATAACCACCGCTGCTCATCTCATTATCGCACATGACCACCGCCGCTCATCTTTTATCGTCGCACATAATCACATCGCCATTTCCGCTCACCATTGTCTTGCCTCCCATCGACATTCAGGTTTTTCTTTCTCTTTATCCCTTTCTCTCTCTCTTTCTCTTTCTCTCTCTCCTCTTTCCCTATTTCACTCTAGCTCTAGCGTTTTTTTTTTTTTTTTTTTTCTTTTTTTTATGCTGAAGGATTTTGATTTCTGTTGAGTAAATGGGTTTTGATTTGCGTTCTAGATTTTGGATTTTTTGAACTGATTATTGGTGTGGTAGATGAGATTTAGTGATTTGGCCCTAATTTCTAATCAATTCTTTTTGTTAATTGCACCTGGGTCTCCTTCTTCCTCTGTACCGCACACGCACGAGTTCGTCACCCCAAACCAACCTCCGAAGCTCTCATCTACCAAGTATTTCCTCTCTATCTCTCTCTCTCTCTCTCTCTCTCTCTCTCTCTCTCCTAGTTTGTGAATCCTAATAGGTCTCTCTCTCTCTCTCTCTCTATGCCCTCTCCCACCCCTAATTTGTGAACCCTATCATTTTTTTTTCCTGCACAGTGTTGTTGCTGTCTCGGCCACCACCATTTCCACCATCAACCACTAGCTTTACCGCCCTCAAGTAACACACTCACTCCCATTCCTTCTTTCTCTTGCTCCCTAATTTTTGATTTTCAATATTTTTTTTTCTTTGAAGAGCTTATTATAAATAAATAAAAAATAGTTAGATTCTTTGATAGTAGAACTTTGTTCTTTGCACAACTAAAAGAGTTCTATCATATTGTCATGCAGTACCCTTAATAAAGCAAAGCGCTTTTGAAGAAAAACAATTTCAAGTAAGGCTCATATGGGATTTGCTATCAATGGTTCAGTGAATCAGGCACATTAACCTTGAAATATTTTCTAAGAAAAAATGTTCACAAAGTATAATTTACACGACTGCAAGTGTTGCTTCCGAAATGAGATTGTAAATAGTCATTGGTAACACAAGCCATTACATGATATCAAGTTTCAATGCATGAGAGAATGTTGTTGGAAAAACATCTTCATTTGTAATCATAGTTGTATGAGCACGAAATATTCCTTCTTGTATAATCTGGTTGATCAAGTTAGTGCTCCTCCAAACATCATCGTCTTATCACCTGAAAACACAAACGTGAGCTAGCCGGCGGGTGTGTGCTGGAAACCCTTCTGATGCCTAAGTCAGCAAGTATATAATAGACAAAAAGCTCTGTGTATTCGAGAGTAATAATTGCAATACCTAGAAAAAGGTTCTATCATGAGCTTTTATAGATTCTGTACGGGGAGCAAATATTCCGGCAGGCCCGTACTCCTTTCTTCCAAGCTCCGTTTCTGTCCGATCACCTGAAAGCACAACGGCGGTGAGCTACCCGGCGGTGTGTGGCCGGAAAACCCCTCCGACGATCAAGTTAGCACACACCTTGGGATAGAGAGAGAGAGAGAAGTGTTTGAGTGTAAGAATGCCTTACAAAAGTGTTTTTTTTCATATGGGGGGTGCAGACATGCTTATATACCCTTCTGCGCCCCAAACCTGCTCCTAAAGGTCTCTCAACACGTGGCTCTGCTATCCCATCCGTCAGCATGAATCCTGCTGAGCCTCACCTAATCTCAACTGCCCGCTCACTCTACTAGGAGCTCGGCAGCCGAGCTACATCATCTTGTCCGCCGACGGCCGTGCTATGCTTCATGTCCAAGCACTCCACAAGCTGTGCTCAATGAGGACCGGGCTTCCTGCCGAGCACCGAACAGCTCGTGCTTAACTGTGGTCGGCCTTCCTGCCGATCAACCAGGTACCTCGGCTGACCACACCTTTCCGGGCGCCGGTCACTTAACTTGACTGGCTTCGCCTCCGCCAAACATGTAGCTCGGTCAAACCGAGCGTTGCCTCAACCGAGCAATTTCTTTGCAAACTGGGCCACACATCCTTGGCCCAACACTTGCCCGGCCCACATTTGTCCGGCAAAACTCTGTCCGGCCTAAATCTGTCCGGACCAGTACCAGATCATTAATCTCCCTCTCAATTGCCCCTTAATTCCGTCCGCGCTAGCGTGACCGGGATTACCTGTTCCGACCGGGATAAACTCTTCCTCGGCCTCAGCCAGCATACCGTCAACTCTTCAGCCGGAGTAAGTCATCTCGACTGGAACCGCAGAGTTGAGCAAACCATCAACTCTTCAGCCGGAGTAAGTCATCTCAGCTGGAACCACGGAGTTGAGCAATCCATCAACTCTTTCAGCCGGAGTAAGTCATCTCGGCTGGAACCTCGCAGTTGAGCAAACCATCAACTCTTCAGCCGGAGTAAATCATCTCGGCTGGAACCGCGGAGTTGAGCAAACCATCAACTCTTCAGCCGGAGTAAGTCATCTCGGCTGGAACCTCGCAGTTGAGCAAACCATCAACTCTTCAGCCGGAGTAAACCATCTCGGCTGGAATTCCTTAGTTGAGCTAACCATCAACTCTTCAGCCGGAGTAAATCATCTCGGCTGGAATTCCTTAGTTGAGCTAACCATCAACTCTTCAGCCGGAGCAAATCATCTCGGCTGGAATCGCGGAGTTGAGCAAACCATCAACTCTTCAGCCGGAGTAAGTCATCTCGGCTGGAATTCCGTAGTTGAGCTAACCATCAACTCTTCAGCCGGAGCAAATCATCTCGGCTGGAATTCCGTAGTTGAGCTAACCATCAACTCTTCAGCCGGAGCAAATCATCTCGGCTGGAATTCCGTAGTTGAGCTAACCATCAACTCTTCAGCCGGAGCAAATCATCTCGGCTGGAATTCCGTGGTTGAGCTAACTATCAACTCTTCAGCCGGAGCAAATCATCTCGGCTGGAATTCCGTAGTTGAGCTAACCATCAACTCTTCAGCCGGAGCAAATCATCTCGGCTGGAATTCCGTAGTTGAGCTAACCATCAACTCTTCAGCCGGAGCAAATCATCTCGGCTGGAATTCCGTAGTTGAGCTAACCATCAACTCTTCAGCCGGAGCAAATCATCTCGGCTGGAATTCCGTAGTTGAGCTAACCATCAACTCTTCAGCCGGAGCAAATCATCTCGGCTGGAATTCCGTAGTTGATCCACTTTCTTTGGCCAAAGAAGGCGAGCAAGGTCCGCTCTGCGACTTCCTTCTTGGTGGACAAGAAGCTCGGCCAAGGAACTCCAAGGAAGGCGAGCAAGGTCCGCTCCGCGACTTCCTACTTGGCAGACAAGAAGCTCGGCCAAGGAACTCCAAGGAAGGCGAGCAAGGTCCGCTCCGCGACTTCCTACTTGGCGGACAAGAAGCTCGGCCAAGGAACTCCAAGGAAGGCGAGCAAGGTCCGCTCCGCGACTTCCTACTTGGCGGACAAGAAGCTCGGCCAAGAAACTCCAAGGAAGGCGAGCAAGGTCCGCTCCGCGACTTCCTTCTTGGCGGACAAGAAGCTCGGCCAAGGAACTCCAAGGAAGGCGAGCAAGGTCCGCTCCGCGACTTCCTACTTGGCGGACAAGAAGCTCGGCCAAGAAACTCCAAGGAAGGCGAGCAAGGTCCGCTCCGCGACTTCCTTCTTGGCGGACAAGAAGCTCGGCCAAGGAACTCCAAGGAAGGCGAGCAAGGTCCGCTCCGCGACTTCCTACTTGGCGGACAAGAAGCTCGGCCAAGAAACTCCAAGGAAGGCGAGCAAGGTCCGCTCCGCGACTTTCTTCTTGGCGGACAAGAAGCTCGGCCAAGGAACTCCAAGGAAGGCGAGCAAGGTCCGCTCCGCGACTTCCTACTGGCGGACAAGAAGCTCGGCCAAGGAACTCCAAGGAAGGCGAGCAAGGTCCGCTCCGCGACTTCCTACTTGGCGGACAAGAAGCTCGGCCAAGGAACTCCAAGGAAGGCGAGCTAGGTCCGCTCCGCGACTTCCTACTTGGCGGACAAGAAGCTCGGCCAAGGAACTCCAAGGAAGGCGAGCAAGGTCCGCTCCGCGACTTCCTACTTGGCGGACAAGAAGCTCGGCCAAGAAACTCCAAGGAAGGCGAGCAAGGTCCGCTCCGCGACTTCCTTCTTGGCGGACAAGAAGCTCGGCCAAGGAACTCCAAGGAAGGCGAGCAAGGTCCGCTCCGCGACTTCCTACTTGGCGGACAAGAAGCTCGGCCAAGAAACTCCAAGGAAGGCGAGCAAGGTCCGCTCCGCGACTTTCTTCTTGGCGGACAAGAAGCTCGGCTAAGGAACTTCAAGGAAGGCGAGCTAGGTCCCTTATTCTCTATATTATTTCGGACACATTAAAGTTCTTCGGCAAAAGTAATTCACTTCGTGGCCGGGGTACGCCTTCGCCATCCAAATCTTCTAAGCGGTATGCCCCCTAGCCCACCTGATCGGTTATCTTGTATTGCCCTTCCTAGTTTGCCCTTAGCTTGCCCTCACCAAGTCTTTGTCTAGAGGAAGAAGCACAGCTAGGCGGGGTGGAGGCATTACGACCTCGTCACTGGAACGCCGGCACCCTCTGAGCTTCCCGCCGGCGAGCCCGCTCCTTCAGGACCACCCTCAAATCCTCTGAACGAGTGGAATAAGAATACCTCGACGTCGTCGTCGGACGTGAGGGTTGATAAGTACTGTCTTACGCGCTAGACTTCTCTACGTGCGCGTCGGAATCTCCAACCTTGTAACTTCTGGTGATGGAGAGGGTTGGAGTATGCCGCTGGCTCTGGCTGCCTGAACGGCGGGGTTGGGTGTACTTACTGTGGTCTCCTACTCCAGCTACACCCTTACCCTTGACATGCCGCTTGAGGTCCTCCATCTCCGCCGCCATTCTCCGGATGGCGGCGTCTTAGTCCCTTAGCTTGTGTTCCAGACGCCTGGCGTGCGATTCTCTCAGCCGCCGGTGTCCGTCTGGACTCCGTGAATGACCATAGCTTCTCTCGCGCTTATCCCGCGCGTCTCTCGACTGTCATCCTGGGAGTGTCTCCAGGTTCGCCATCGGAAGAATGTCGGGATGTTTTTTCTCTTCGTCTGCCCGACTCCGGGATAACTCCGTTGATGGCGGACAACGGAATCTCGTCGTTGTTCGCCATAAACGGCGATCAGATGAGCCTGGAAGACAAGGTTTTATCTGCAAGTTTCCCACAGACGGCGCCAATTGTACGGGGAGCAAATATTCCGGCAGGCCCGTACTCCTTTCTTCCAAGCTCCGTTTCTGTCCGATCACCTGAAAGCACAACGGCGGTGAGCTACCCGGCGGTGTGTGGCCGGAAAACCCCTCCGACGATCAAGTTAGCACACACCTTGGGATAGAGAGAGAGAGAGAAGTGTTTGAGTGTAAGAATGCCTTACAAAAGTGTTTTTTTTCATATGGGGGGTGCAGACATGCTTATATACCCTTCTGCGCCCCAAACCTGCTCCTAAAGGTCTCTCAACACGTGGCTCTGCTATCCCATCCGTCAGCATGAATCCTGCTGAGCCTCACCTAATCTCAACTGCCCGCTCACTCTACTAGGAGCTCGGCAGCCGAGCTACATCATCTTGTCCGCCGACGGCCGTGCTATGCTTCATGTCCAAGCACTCCACAAGCTGTGCTCAATGAGGACCGGGCTTCCTGCCGAGCACCGAACAGCTCGTGCTTAACTGTGGTCGGCCTTCCTGCCGATCAACCAGGTACCTCGGCTGACCACACCTTTCCGGGCGCCGGTCACTTAACTTGACTGGCTTCGCCTCCGCCAAACATGTAGCTCGGTCAAACCGAGCGTTGCCTCAACCGAGCAATTTCTTTGCAAACTGGGCCACACATCCTTGGCCCAACACTTGCCCGGCCCACATTTGTCCGGCAAAACTCTGTCCGGCCTAAATCTGTCCGGACCAGTACCAGATCATTAATCTCCCTCTCAGATTCCATGTGGCACAAATCCGAATAGGACTCTAACTCTCCTTAGCAAAGTCCTCCTACGAATCTCAATCCCAAAGGATAATGCTTATCCCTAGAACACCCTCCTTACTGCCAACCGAGTGAGATGGTCAAAACTCTATGCTCGGCTATTGCTACGCTCAACCGAGCTATTTTACTTTGTTCTATTTCTAGCCGAGCCGTGCTAAACCTGACCCAAGAGTGGCATTCTGCCGAGCTACGGCTAACTCGGCCTTCTCTATTGAAGTCACCTCAGTCCACTCTCTTTCTTTGGTTAAATAGTGCACACAACCAAATGGGGATCTATTGAGCTGAAGCTAGCTCGACCTTCTTCACCGAAGCCATCTCGGTTTGCTTATGGCATGCATGTAGATAGCTAGGTCCAATCCCATTGCCTGGCCTAGTATCCATTCAACCCCTAACCAAGCTATCAGAGCTCTTATCTCGGCCCAATGTGTGGCCCAAACTCCAAAGACAATTTCACATAGCTCGGCCCAATTTGCCTACCCAAATTACCTTCTCAATAACCTAACAAAAGTTGTTCTCAAAGTACAAGTGACTTCACTTCTATAAATGTTGCCAAGATAACTAATTTGTTGAAGACTACAGGTATTGTACCCAAAAGTTGTTCTCAAAGTACAAGTGACTAATTTTTTTGTAATTTTTCCTATTAAAGCTATGACCAAATGAGAAAATATATACATCTCTTACATATATTTATATAAACCACAGCTTAAGTGTCATTTTGAAATAATTTTAAGATTGAAATAAATTTAAAAGAGGCCAAATGTGAATAATTAAAAAAATAAGGAGGTAGGGCATAGGCTAGAGTAGGTATTGATCACCAGGAAAAATAAAAATAAAAATAAAAAACTCAACTTTTTTGGTTTTAATTGATTTTTTGAAAATTGAGTTTTTTTATTTTTTGTGTGTTTTTTGTTTTTATTGAATTTTTTTAGTATTTTAAGTAATTTTTTTTATTTTATACACATAATTTAGATACACTTAAAAAGTAAAATATTTGTGAAAAAATATTTAAAAATTCAATAAATACACAAGAATACGAAAATGTACTTACTTTTTAAGTTAGGTACATCTAAAAAAATAAAATTAATATTAAAAGTTTTGACTAAAAATTAAAATAAAATAAAAAAACACGAAAAACAGAAAATTGAATCCACTTTTCAAAAAATTGAAAGTATAATAATCATTTCACTTTTCAACTCTCAAAACTTAACCTTATCACCCTTAAAATCCTCACTCCTATTATCAATCCAAATCAAAATTTTAAAAATTGAGTAAAGGTCAGGGCCTACAAATTCAAACAAAGGGGAATTCTATGTATCCCCAAAAAATATTTAAGTGAGCTCAATTTTTCAGTACACCCTATTAAATTATTTAGGGTTATAATTTATTCTCAGTACACTTTATTTTTATTTTTTATTTTTCTAATTACCCTTTTGAAGTACATTGATGTGATTAGGAATATGTATGAAGATGTGGTAATCACTATTAGATCGCCTACTGGAGAGACGAGTGACTTTCCAATTACTGTAAGATTATACTAAGGATCAACCTTAAGTCCTTATCTTTTCACTTTAATTATGGATGAGTCGATGCGCAATGTTCAGGATGATGTGCCATGATGTATACTTTTTGCAGATAATATCGTGTTAATGGATGAGACTAGAGAAAGAGTTAACACTAAGTTGGAGATTTGGAGAAAAGTACTTGAATCTAAAGGATTTAGGATAAGTAGAATTAAGACAGAGTATATAGAGTGTAATCTTAGTAATAGTCACAATGAAAGCAAAGCAGAAGTGAAAATTGAGAATCAAGAACTACATAAGAGTGGACATTTTTGTTATTTTAGGTAGATTATCACAACGATTAGGGAGATTGGAGCGGATGTAATCCATAGAATTAAGGCATGGTGGCTTAAGTGGAGGAGTGCGTCTGGAGTACTGTGCAATAATCGAGTACCTATTAGACTAAAAAGGGAGTTCTATAGAACGACTACTAGACTAGCGATATTGTATGAGATGGAATATTGGTCAACTATGAAACAACATGTAGATAAGATGAGTGTTGCCGAGATGAGGATGCTAAGGTGGATTTGTGGCAAGACTAAAAAAGACAGAGTCAGGAATGAGTATATTTGAGAATGAGTAGAAGTAATACTGATAGAAGATAAGTTGGGAGAGAATAGATTGAGATGGTTAAGTCATATACAATGGATACCAACCGAGGCAATAATAAAGAGATGCGATACGATGACAGTAGATGGTAGTGTTAAGGGAATGGATAGATCTACATTGACGTGGACTAGTGTAGTAAATAGATATATGAATCTCTTTAATTTGACTAACGAAATGGCCTTGGATCAAGTCGAGTGGAGAAGAAAGATTCATGCAGCCGACCACATTTGATGGGACTTAAGGCTTGGTTTGGTTTGGTTGGTTTGGTTTACTCTTTTGAAGTACGCCCAAATAAAACAAATTAAAAAATTCAAATTACTTTTGAAAAACTATTTGCAAAATCTTTCTTTTATTTACGTACATATAAGGAACATGACCAGGAACCTGACAACGGCGAATGCAGCATCGGCAAAGGAGAACAACGAAGGAGGACGGCGAAGGGGAAGGAGAGTGTGAACTTTGTGTTCGGACTTCTAGAACCAAACAAATTCACTTTGTTCGGCTGTACGCTGTCGGACAAAACGAATTTGTTCGGTTCTAAAAGTTTGAACAATAATAACGAAAATAGGCTAAATATTCGCTTTTATGTACAAAGAAAACACATAAATCAATAATTGTACTTTGATATTTATATGAATACTTATCTCCTCTTTGATGGGTTGCTTCAAAAAACTGTTTTGATCTTTCATTCATTGTTTGATTTTGTTCAAACTTTCTTTTATTTGCAACTAACAATATAATAAAAAATAATGATATTGATAATAATTATGAGTTTTGATGAGATGGATTGGAGTGAGGAGGAAGAAGAAGAAGAAGAAGAAAAAAATAATTGAAACTTGGAAAAGAAGATGAATAGATTTGAATAAGAAAAAATACGTATATTTTATTTTAAGATTTTATATGGAAAAATTACTCATAAGTCCCATATTGAAAAATGTTACTCCATCTAGTCCTGAGTGTTTTTTTATAAACCATTTAGTCCTTTTTTTACATCACAACATCATCATCAAAACAACATCAAACCTCACAACATCATCATCAAACAACATCACAGCACCATACTCTTAGATACACAGCAACATCAAACATCATCAACATACTCTTAGATACACAACACCATACTCAGCAACATCATCAACTCGCTCTCTTTTCCTAGTGCGATCTCCGAGAAAAGGAAGATTAAACGATCTGGTTATTTTCCAATGGGTTTTTTTATTCCTTCCAATCAATTACACCTGAGATGAATATCCGACAAAAACATAATCTATGGTTGGATGAAACATTTTTATTTATTTTTTATTTTTTGATTGATTGGCAGGTTTTTGGAACTTTGAGTTCTTATAAAACCATCCTTCATCAAATCGGTTTAGTCCTTTTTTCGATGAATAATCTAATGTTTTGGATCTGAACCCTAGATTGGAAGCCTCATTTTGCTCCTTATTTTGATGTTTAATCGTTATTTAAAAAATTGTTTAATCGTTATTTTTGATGTTGTTTAATGATGATGTTGTGATGTTTGATGTTGTTTTGATGATGATGTTTGATGCTGTTTCGATGATGTTACTCATAAATGTTTTGGATCTGAACCCTAGATTGGAAGCCTCATTTTGCTCCTTATTTTGATGTTTAATCGTTATTTAAAAAATTGTTTAATCGTTATTTTTGATGTTGTTTTATGATGATGTTGTGATGTTTGATGTTGTTTTGATGATGATGTTTGATGTTGTTTCGATGATGTTACTCATAAATCTGATGTTTGATGTTTGATGGATAATGTTTGATGTTTGATGAATAATCCTAAGTAATGGTTCAGAATCTGTGTTTGATGTTTGATGAATAATCCTAATGTTTAGTGGTTGATGTTTGATGAATAATCCCGACGTTGCTAATGTTTGATGTTAGATGAATAATGTTTGATGTTTGAAAAGAAGGGAAATCATAAAAAGGCCTATAGTAAGCTTTTTGGGAAATAGGACCTATTAGTCCAACAAAAAACCTTCAAGACTAAATGGGTTAACATTCTTAAATTTGGGATTTATTGGTGCTTTCCCCATTTTATATATGTTATTCTTATTAATAAATTTATATTAAGATATAATAAGAATTTAAATTTTAAAATTTAAATTGGACATATTGAGATAATTTTTGGGTTCAAATAAAATTTGGGCTACACAAAATTTACCGAATTTGGGCTTGACAACATTAAGCCCATTTAGGCTTTGCATAGTTTGAAACTGGCATTGGGCAGGGTGCGCCAATCCCAGGTAGTAGTGCAACACGAAGGCGCCGACGCAAAGGCCCCAGCAGCAAGCTACTTTCATCGGCCCACATATCAGATATTAAACTAATAGAAATAGATCCTACACTTTATTTTAGCCAAAAGGCTGAGAAAGGTATGCTTTTCAACCTATTGGATCGGCCCTTTTAAAACACTAAGCTGTTCTCTTCTCCCTTCTTCTCGATGTGGGACAACAACAACATGCTTCACTGTCTCTCTACTTGAATCCTAGCAGCTCTTTAGACCCTCACTTGCCTTTGTTACTTTTTATTGTTCAAACCAATAGACCTTGTTTAAATTTGATTTAAAATTTTAATAAGTTTTAAAATTGATTTAAAATTGGTTTGTTAAACTTTTAAATCGATTTCAAACAAGCTTTTTTTTAGTTGAGTTCAAGTAGTTATATATATATATTTATAGTTTTAGACCTATTGAATCAAGCCGAACTAACAATTAACTATTCAAAATTGGTTTAAAAATTTTAACAAATTCCGAAATATCTTCAAAATTGACTTATTTATTTAAAAAATTAAGCTCTAACAAACTACTCTTACTTTTTATGGGATTGGTAGCATTAACCCATCAATGCAACAACAATGACCAATGCTCTCTGTGTACAATCTTATATATCTATTCTATTTATTTTATTATATAAAGTTTACATTTAAATTGGTGTAAACATGTCACGCATTTTATTTATGAAAATGCTCGCAAAGTAGTCACAGACAAGAAAGAGCAGTTATACCATAGATTCAAATTTATATTTTTAAAGTCAACTGTCATGATTGTAAATTTCATAGCTTTTTGCAATTGAACATTTTAATGTGCTTACCTTTCTACCGTCGCTTTACCGCATTGTTTGGTTAGGGGATTTGAGAAGAGATTTAGGAAAGAAAAAGAAAAAGGTAGGTAAAATGTGAATAAAATATATTTACATTTCACATAATTTCATACACATTTTCCTCTTTTATTTCCAAATTTCTTCCTAAATCCTCCAACTAAACACAGTATAAAAACAGTAAATACATTACAGCCTATAATCTTTCTATCCCAAAAAAAAAATAAAAATAAAAAAAATCCATGAGTCCTATGTGACCATTCCACAAACAAATTGCAAAATATTCTCTATATTGTCTTCTCAATTATCAACAAAAAATGATAAATCTCACTATATCCACTAATCGCAATCTTTTTGTGACATTACCTAACCATGTCTTATAAATATGAAATAACTATTTCGAAAACAATTAAGTAATTGAAGTAAAGTGAAAATATTGTGTACACGGGTATTACCAATTAAGTTTTTTTGATCAAATGGTTTTGAATGATTCTTCAATTTCATTTCTCCAATTTAAAAAACTTTGAGTCTTTATAGTTTGTACAATGAATGAGGTCCGTAATTTTAAAGTGGCAATATTATAACATATATTGGTATATTAATTGGTACACGTAACACCACTGAATTTGAATCTCCCCACCTACATGTGGGTCTTATTTCCCTTGTATCAATTGGGTTTTCTCTCCCACTTTGAAAGTTTCTTTATAAAAATTTATGTTGTATTTTATTTTTATTACTATTTTTTGTAAAAGTTTGTATTGTATTTAATTTTCATTCCTATGATTGTAATTTATTGAGTTTCATTGTAATATCTTATATGCATCAAATCTATAAAAATAAAAAATAAAAAAAACCTTTAAATAATTTAATTAAAATTTATTAACTATTAAAAAAAAAAAAAAAACCTTTTGTTCCGTCTATGGTACGAGCCAATGCATCGGTCAATTACTAGTACACATTAAAATCAATCGGCATCACTTCAATAAAGAATGATTTGAATAAAGCCATTCAAAGCATGAGATTAGTAGTATACATTAAAAGCAATTGATATCATTCGACGAAAATTATATGGTGTGCATTTTTTTTTTTTTTGGGTGTATATCATATATATTTTAAAGAAAATTATATGTAGGTGGGGAGAAAGAGAAAAAAAAATTATCAATACATAAAGAGGTGCAAGTAACACTTACATCCCTACAGCCTTTCATTTGTATCCCACTAAAGACACACTTGTACCTCCATGTGTTTGTAATTTTTCTTTTCTTTCTCTCACCTGCATGTACTTACATCTTATTATAAATTAATATAATATTTATCATAAAATTTTGTAATATTAATTATAAAATGTGTAATCTAACAATAAATTGACAAAATAAAAAAGGTCCTAACCAAATCACAATCTTTAGTTGCATGAATCACAAAATTTGAAACATTTTATTATATAAATTTGTGACGAGATTATATATTCTATGATTGATAAAATTATATTAATTTGTGATAGGATACATATGACATGTATCCCTAAACTGGCGTACACACCACGCTTTCACTCGTATCAATTTGATTATGGTCATGTTTGGTAGAGCTGTGGAAAAGTGATTATAAATTATAGTTTAACAGATTATGACTTATAGCTGTAAGCATAAGCTGTTCACCTGTTTGGTGCAGCTATGGGATTATGGATTTAAGTAGCAGAATAGTGTTTGATTAATAAGTTGTAAAATAACTTTTTACTGTATAATTGTCCTTTCTGCCCTTATATGATATAAAAATGATTATTTTGTCATTTTTTTCAGTTTTAATTTTAAAAAAAATTTCATTAATAAAAGTTAATATAACTAGTATTAATTAGTATCAATTAATATAAAAATTAATATATTTGCTAAAAATGTAATGGAAGTATTATTGTCACAATTATTTTCCATTATAAATTAATTAGTATCAATTAATTACTTAATTAGTATCAATTAATATTAAAATTATTAATTAGTAGAAATTAATATTCATATTTAATTTTTATTAGTATCAATTAATATTAAAATTATTAATTAGTATAAATTAATATTCATATTTAATTTTTAGTAGTATCAATTAATATTAATAATCAATAATTGTTATTAATTAGTATCAATTAATAATTAATTCATTGCACAGTATACAATATTAATTTATTAATAATTAATACCAATTAATATTGATTTTTTTCTTTTTCTTCAGAAATATACAATTTTTATTTTTAATTAATATAAAAATATACAATATGAATTTATTAATAATTAATACAAATTAATATTTATTTTTTTCTTTTTCTTCATAAATATACAATTTTTTATTTTTTAATTAATATTAACATTTGGGTATTGACGAGAGCATTTAAGTAATTTTAGTCCCTCCACACCAGTTGCGTGCTTCAGTCAAAAATTTAAACACCCTCTAACCAGCTTTTAAGATAAGCTGAGAAATAACTTGATTTAAGTTATAAACTGGTTAACTTAAATTACGCCAAACACAATATTTTAACTTAAATTAAATTAAAAATTAAAATAAACAGCTTATAAATCCTACCAAATAGGTCTTATGTCATGTACGCATATCACTATTTAGCCCATGCTACACGAGAGTAGAAAAACAGGACGAGGGTTTCAATCGTCACGTTCACGGACCAAGGAAAATGGCCCTCAATGACTTATAGGGTAGGGGTGGACTAGAGGTGGATATTTCTATTGGAATAGTACATCATTGGATTAAATTTCTCTAAAGTTTAAATTTTAAACTTCATCTTTAGTATTCTATTTTAATAATTTGAATAATTTATTTCATAAAATTTTGATATATATTATTTATAATAAAAATTATATCTATATAATAATCATAATATTTTTATTTTATTATATTGTCTTTAAAAAATGAACAATAAATATGTTTTTTAAAAGAGTAATGTTATTTTAACCCAAAAGTTAAACTCAATTTCAAACTTAATAATATGACAATTTATCAGAATATTTAAAGCAATGTTTTAAAAATCAGACAAGTGAGTCAATCAGAAAAATGACCAGACAAAGGGGTCAGTGATTCAACCGCAAGTGAATCAGAATTGAACTGTGATATCATAATTATGTCATAATTATATTAAAATTTATAAGTATAAAAAATATAGATATTAAAATTACAAATAATAATAATAATAATAATAATAATAATAATAATAATAATAATAATAATAAACAATTACAAAAAAAATATTTCCTAAAATTTATTTTACGTTTTTTATACATTGTTTTTAAGTAAAAATAATTAAGATAATATTGAATATATAGTATATATACTTATTACATTGTCAACAATTGTGTTGATGGCTTAGTGATTTGAGTGCTTGCTTTTATGCATTTGGTTCCATATTCAAACCCTCTCTACAACATATATTTAGACGAAACTTCAATTCTTCAAGCCAGGTTGGCTCGTCGGTTATTTTGGTTGAACCAACAGTTCTTCGGATTTTCAAATTCTAAGTTGGTTTTGAGCATAGTCCAGGTTTGGAGGGTCATCCGAATCAGAACTAGGTCCAGTCACATCATTGATTTAAAGCAACCCTGTCTCGCATGCCTTATCTAACCATTAGCCAATCATTTTTTTACACATCACTAAATCTTAAAAATGAATCTGCAAAGCAAGTTTCTATATTGTTTTCCTTTTAAAATCATTTTTTTTTTAAAGACAAACGTAATAAAATGAAAATGTTATGATTATTGAATTAACCTAATTTTTTCTAATGATGATATACACGGAGAACCTTACTAATTTGACAAGCAAGTAGGGTTAAGAAATCCTAATAATTGGCCTCAGTGTTGTACAATTTGGCTTCAATCACATCTCCCAACTTACAACTTGCTAGTCCTTAAGCAAGGAATAAAGAAAGAAAAACAAAATTAAACAAAATCTAGTTGTATCCTCTTTCATGGGAAGAACGATTGCATTCAGCATATGCAACAAGCCTTTAAACCATAAAGTTACCCTAAGTGGACGAGTATAGTCTCATGAGGGTTTCCAGAAATGATACCCACAAACATTAACATATTCATCTCTGCCTAACAACAATTAATCACACTAAACCACTCAAGAATTAACTTATGTGCTACTATAGTGCAATATTAAGACATGATAAGTCATTGAAGGCACAGTAGATAAACATGAAGGAATCTATTGAGCAAAGATCGCAATTCAATATTACAGAAATGAAGTTCCATGTACTTGTGAATATTAGTAGGCACATCATCAGCACCCTCGGTGTAAAGTGCAATCCACATAACTAGCTAATTGTCCACTATAATAGCCCAGTGCAAATCACAATAACACCAAACATATACAGAAAAACTAAACTTTTGCAACCAAGATTCTCAATATTTTTTTTTTCTATTTTTTTTTGAAAGATTGTGCAATGTCCTGATCCATTAAGCTTTCTAATCAACCTATGTAACAAGCATTGGGCCAATGACTCCCAAACCAGACAGTTTTAGGGCACTAGGTGTGAAGACACCCCAATGGGCTTAATAACTCGAGCTAAAAAGGTTACAAACCTGGACAAGTCATTTTCCTTATTTTTCATTAACTATGCAATGTCTAGGTCCCTTAAGCTTTCTAATTAACTCATGTAGCAAGTATTGGGCCAATGACTCCCAAACTAGACGATTTTAGGGCACTAGGTGTAGAGATACCCCCACGGGCTTAATAGCTCGAGTTAAAGAGGCTACGAACCCAAGCAGTCACGGTATCTCACACTCAGGTCGGGATACACAGCCAAACCCTTCTCTACCTTCCCACTGGAGATCTTCTCTCGGAGGGATTCTACCTCAAAGTTACCCTTCTGTGCTTCTAACACTCGGTTCACAAGTGTCAGTTGTGCAACTACTGAAAATAAGGTTGCAGACTCAACAGACTTGCCTAAATGCAAGTCAAATTCACCAAGGGCACCCAACATCTCCCATTCTTGGATAGCAATGCAAGCTACACTACTGATGGATTTTCTACTTAGGGCATCGGCTACAACATTGGCCTTTCCCGGATGGTAATGCAACTAGAAATGATAATCTTCTATGAACTCCATCCACCTCCTCTGCCTCAAGTTCAAGTCCTTCTGTGTAAACAGATATCTTAGACTCTTATGATCAGAAAACACCTCAAATCTCTCGCCATACAGATAGTGCCTTCAAATCTTCAAGGCAAAAATCACAGCTGCTAACTCTAAATCGTGGGTAGGATAGTTCCTCTCGTGTTTTTTCAACTGCCGTGAGCCATAGGCCACTACTTTCCTTTCTTGCATCAACACACAGCCTAAACCTTCCCGTGAGGCGTCACAATACACTGAATAGCCCAAACTCCTGTCCAGAATAATCAAGACTAGAGCAGTGGTAAGTCTAACCTTAAGCTCTTGGAACGACTTTTCACAAGTCTCACTCTGTACAAATTTGACCCATTTTCTCGTCAATCTAGTCAAAGGTGACGCAAATTTGGAGAAATCCTTCACAAACCGGCGGTAATACCCAGCCAACCACAAGAAACTCGAATCTTGAAAGCATTCTTAGGTTGTGCCCAATCCTACACTGCCTCAATTTTGGGTGAATCTACAGTCACCCCTTCCCCGGATACTACATGGCCTAAGAACTTAACCTCTTTTAGCCAGAACTCACACTTCCCGAACTTAGCATACAACTTATGGGCTCTAAGCAACTCAAGCACCACTCGCAAGTGTTCCTCGTGCTCCTCCTCAGAGAGTGAGTAAATCAAGATGTCCTCCACAAAGACGACCACAAAACGGTCTAAGAATTCTCGGAAGATTCGGTTCATCAAGTTCATAAACACAGCTGGAGCATTGGTTAGCCCAAAAGGCATCACAAGAAACTCATAGTGGCTATACCACGTACGGAATGCCGTCTTCAAAATATCCTTATCCCTGACTCTCAACTGATGATAACCCGATCTTAGGTCTATCTTGGAGAAACAACGAGACCCTTTCAACTGATCAAACAGGTCATCTATACATGGCATTGGATACTTGTTCTTAACTGTAACCTGGTTCAACTTTCGGTAGTCAATACAAAGTCGCAAGGCTCCATCTTTCTTTTTAGCAAAGAGAGTCGGTGTTCCCTAAGGCAAAGTACTAGGGTGAATAAAACTCTTATCTAATAGTTCCCAGAGTTGAACCTTCAACTCGCTCCACTCAATTGGTGCAAAACGATACGGTGCCATAGAGATTGGTGCTGTGCCAGGCACTAGATCAATAGAGAACTCGATCTCTCGATAAGGTAGTAAACTAATAAGGTTCTCGGGAAAGATATCCGATTACTTACAAACTACTTTCAGCAACTCAACTCGGGCCTCATCACATTCACTACTTAGAAAGCTAGCAAAAAGACTACTAAGTTCACTCCGCCCACGCGGATCATACACCGGTGATAAGGCTCTATCCACCCGGTCCCCTAAGAAATAAAAGCAATCACCGCTCAAGGTACATACAGTAACCCTCTGTTGGTAGGAATCTATAACAGCCCAGTATGACAATAACCAGTCCATACCCAAAATAACATCAAAATTAGTCATATCAAGCAAAACAAATGCAAATGGAAGTCGATGACCAGTGACCTCTCTATCGCAACCCTAACATCCCTGTTTCAGAATAACTTCACCACCTATAGGTGACTCTACACAAATAGGAGATGCTAATTGTGCCAACTCCAACTCCAAAACTAATGCAAATGTAGAAGATATAAAGCAATGAGATGCACTCGTATCAATCAACACACTAGCAACTGAATTGCAAAACAAGAAGGTACCATTCACAACAGATGGAGCCGGTACAAGATTAGGTGTGGTAATAGCATACACGCGCCCCGTAGGTCTCTGATCTACCTGCTTAACCCTCGAAGCATAAGACTATTACACTGATTGAGCCGAAGAGGCTCTCTGATTGGCCTTCGAGACCTGTATTGACTACGTTGGCTGGTAACTCTGTGTCTGCCTCGAGCCAGACGCACCAGGTGTGCCACCTAACTGTGGGCAAAACCTCTTCAAGTGCCCCGCCTGCCCACACTGATAACAAGTGAGTGGCTGGCCTCTGCCCTAACTCTGGCCCTGAGAACGAGCCCAAGATGAAGTTGCTCATTGCCCTCTTCCCCTCTGTGGGCAAGCTGGAGACTTGTGGCCCAACTGACCACATTTGAAATAGGTGATGTCTCCCTGACCACCCCTCTCAGAACCCGAACTTGGCACTGGAAAGGTAGACCTCGAATGCGCTCTGTGGGACTGCTATGGGTTAGAACCCCTCTGCCTCTTACTGTCCCCCTGTCCATCCTAACTCCTCCTGGAACCCCTCATCCTCTCCTCCTTCGTATGTATGATAGTCTCAAGATGGGCTGCAGCCTCCACAAGGCACCCATAATCCCTAATCATGGATCCGGCCACTCTGAACATGAGTTCGGTCCGCAACCTCTTCTCAAACTCCAAACATCGACGCTCCTCGGTCGCTACGAACTCCGGTGCAAACCTCGACAAACTAGTGAAGGTGGCCTCAAACTCGACCACTGGTGTATTCAATTGCACCAACTTGGAGAATTGATTCTTCAACTTCTCCCTTATTGTAGCAGGTAAGTACTTGTCCTAGAAAGCATCAACGAAGGCTTCCCAAGTCCCACCAATGCAAAAGTATAGTTCATTATCATCTAAACAATCCCAAATGAGACTACAACTCATCCATTCACAATTCAATAACATTCATTATTCAAACACTTCAATCTTCTTGCCATTTTACAAATTCTCGTCCGAGGGAATCGACACCCAAATATCACAGATATGGTTTCTAGACTTTCACCCTGGACACTCCGACCAACTTAATTTAAAATGGAGTCCATCTCTTATCCTTTTTCAAACAATGGAGTACATCCCCTATCTCCTCCCAAACAAAGATACATATACAATGTATTTAAAGACATTGTCATATACAATGAATATCCAAATCACATATTCAATGGTTTAATCAAACGTCATATTCAATGACATAATTCAAATGATTAGTTTCAATTTACCTAATCCTCATGCAGTTTCTACAACAATCATAGCTATCCTCCATCGATAGCCCAAAACAAATATTTCTAAACAGATTTATAATCCATTAAACAGATAATTTATCAAATTTTCATAAGTGAATGATTTATCAAATCCAATTACACCATTCATTCATACACTTCCCCAATTTCATATTTTCCATATTAGTTTCATTATTTGTACAAAATAATTATTCAACACAAATTAGGGCAATTTTTCCCCTTTTCTAAATATTAACCCCAAGGCCAAATTACACCATTTCATCACTAGAGAACTTCATACACAAGGTCCCATAGTCATTTTAGAATCCAAGATGGAAAACCCCTCTTTAACTTTTGAGATTAAACCCTAACTTTACCCAAATCCTTCCAAATCCCACAATTTATACAAAATGACAAATACCTCGGTTAAAAACCATAACAAGGTGTATAATATCCCTACCTCAAGTGTAGAAGCTCAAAGGAGATGAAGAAGAAACTCAAAAGTGTCCAAACTCGATTTTACTCGAATCAAGAGGAAGCCCATAAGATGCTCTAACTCTTTATCAAAGGGAGTAGGGTGGAGAGACCCTTAGATCATGGAGTATTTGTAGAGATAGAGAGAGTTTTAGAGAGAGAGAGTGCCAGATTAGGGTTTTTAGGAGAAAATAAATCAAAAAGTAATGTAAAATTACTCTGCTGCGAACTGATATACGCGACCTTCGCTCTAGCGAAGGAGTTGTCGCTCGAGCGACCAAACACAACAAGTGACCTCGCTCGAGCGCAAGAAGCGTCGCTCGAGCGCAAGAAGCCTCGCTCGAGCGAAAAACTTCACCATATCAGAAATTCTGCATCTGGAAAAGAAACCTGAGGACTCTCAATTCTTGCTCGAGCATAAGAAACCTCGCTCGAGCGAAAGAGCAAATTACACAAGGCTCGCTCGAGCGCAAGAAGCCTCGCTCGAGCGAAGAAGCCAAAATCTGGGCAACAACAATCTAGACCAACTAACAACCAACCTGTTCCAAACACGCCCAACATTTTTCAAAACTCAAATTCAAAGAGTTAAAAGAGAAAAACAAGACATGGATACAATATTAAACCTCGAAACCCGAGTCTGGAATGTAACAAAGGTCGGGTCAAAACCAGGATCGCTATAGTAGTGCAATCAACTGAAACATGTATAAACATGAATTATGAATTAGGAGTCAAGCAGAAGTAAAAAAAAAATAAAAATACCCTCATCCCCCAACTTGAATATGACATTTGCTACAATGAAAGCAATTGCAAAGTAAATGAGAAAGAGAGAGAATATTACCAGACATTGTAGGTGCACCTCCAGGTAGAGATGGCAACGGGGATCCTACCCTATGGATACCCATGGAGATCCTATCCAAATATATGGATTTTATCCCTTTGTTTTACCCGTCGTGTCAATTAAGTGGTTTTTTAAAATATTCATAGGATATGGGTCGGGGATGGGTACCCGCCTATTTCCCCATATGTTGTGTTTCCCTACAGTAGCATCAGAGATTTCATTCATAGGATATGGGTCGGTGATTTGCCAAGGCAAAGATCTAGCGGTGGCGATCTTCGTCGGCGTTATTACGGTGGTCTCTCAAACCTCATTTTTCTTCTTCTTCAGTCTTCGCCTTTAACACAGGTGGACTCTTGTTCATCAATTTCGTCGATCTCTGCTGCAGCTCCTCCAGGTAAACTCGATGTATGAGACTCGGAGATTCTTCGACTACTCAGAGATTACACAGTTTATCAGCTAAGAATTGGTCTTCAATCAGAGCTGCTCTTGATCTTTAACGTCTTAAGTATGTTGCATTTTGAAATAATTTGTTTGATTTTGAAAATTTATTGTGGTATTTCGCATTTGTGAACCATCGAATGCTTTGTGAAATTGTGATGCTGTTTGGCAGGAGTATAGTTTCAATTTTTTTATTTTTCTCTCTCATAGTGTAAATGGACCAAGATTTGAGTTCATTGCGGGCTGGATTTTTGGATTTTGATTTTGAAGGGAGTTGCCTGTTTCCAATTATAAGGATAATTTTTTATTTTTTTAATATAAAGAAGAGCAATTTGAGTCTACAACTTGTGAAACTTGGGTTTTTTATTTGGGGTGGGGAAAATCCAAATCCATTAGGAGATGGGGAGGGTAGTATCCATGGAGAATGGGGAATGAGGAATGGGAAAAATTTATTATAGGGGAATGGGAATGGAGAATTATTATCCACCCCACTAACCTCCATTGCCATCCCTACCTCCAACTAGACAGATATGAACACAAATATTTATTTATTTCTTTTATAAGGAAATAAAATAAAATAAAATAAATAAAATACATAAAAAAATTCAATAAAGAAATCCATTTTTTTTTCCCAAACCATTTTTACCTTCATTGCACATTTAAAATAAATATAGCACTTTGAAAACATCTAAATGATAGCGAAAACCATGGGTATTACTTTTCTCCCTAACAATGTTTGTAACTTTTCCTATTCTCCAACAGGGTGATAGACTAGGTTGATTCGGTATCCAGAATCGAGGCGCATAAAGCTAACTCGACCTATGGGGCTGCCATACAGAGTTCAAGCCGGGGTGGTTTTGAAGCAATCTCCACACCTCTGGGTATTTAAACCAGCCTTTAGTCTCGGAAATTCCAAACCTTTGCGTTCTAGGCTTTGCCATTCGAACTCTAGTTTCCATCGTCTCAATTGATCTCCTAGGAACTCACTACAAACACAGTTAGGTGGTTATACCAGACCGTCAGACGTCGTTCAACACGGCTAACACCAAAGGAATTACACATTTAGAGGATTTAAAGTCTCCTAGACACAAAACACAATCATGCACACTACACAAAACACTATTTTTGTCTTTTGTTTTTATTTATTTATTTCGTGTTTTTTTTTTTAAGACAAAAACAATAGCACGCAATATATCTAAATATTTTCTAAACCAAAAAGAAAAGCATTTCCCCCGAACTTAAATGACAATGGCCTCAATGGCATAAACCAAAAAGGACCGATAAGAATAGTAAAAGGAAAGGGAATTAAAACACAATAAAATATACATCCCTAAAATGCAGAGAAAGATGCCCCCCAACTAGAAGGAAACTATACTTGCAAAAGGGTTAGAAAATAAACACAACAAGTTTTTTTTATTTTTTATTTATTTATTTATTTTGGATCCAAGGCTTCATGTTGATCTTCTTTTAAGTAATCTACTTCAAACCAAATTTGTTAGGTCGTACTCAACAGTTTCATTCAAAGGTGTACTCATCTATTTAGCCCTGACACACCGCACTGAAAACATACAAATAATAAATAAAGAACTAAAACTAAAATGCTTAGGTTTCCTTCCGAGAAGAGCTAAATATATTGTCTTCAGCCAAATATCAACACAAACTTAATTTTTCCTTTTCTTCCAATTTATGAGATATGGGTCCTTGTGTGGACGCGCCCCGCGTGAGGGCCTCCGTGCCACAGTTCGGACTCGAATTGTCACGGTTCTTAATCTGAACCAAAGAGTCCAAATCCGGCAAATCGTTTTGAGAAAACAGATTTTTAGAAAAGAAGTGCCAAACATGGACTGCTTTGCCAGATACAGAGTCGCCACCTAAATATTTTTTAATGGGGGAATTTAGGAAACCCTGACTCGTTTGCCTAAGGCCACGTGTCCATCATCACCAAAGTTGCCTCGGCTCGGGAACTTGGGTACGATTGGGAAGGTCAGCTATGAGCACCCCCTCTCGCCCGATCCGAAGATCGGCCTCTACTAACCATGATATCTCGTTTTTGAAAACATTATGCGTTCTTGTTCCGGTTATTAGCCTAGATTTACTACGTGATGCACACAGCAAACAAGTATAGACTAAGTTGCCTAAATTGGAACAAAAACATTTCATGTTCGTTTTGTTTGAAAAATGGTTTGATGGTGCTACCCGCAAGTAGGCTAAGACACAAATTTTGCCACCCTCAAGTGGGCTTTAAAACTCGCATTCAATGCATTGTTCCAATTTAAGTAACCCAACCTTCACCCACAGGCATTCAGGTAGTTATATCACATAAGCACATAGACTCATGGTAAGCATGTTATCATGGCAACACTCACACTCATGCAAGGATGCTAAAACATAAACTCTTAAGTACTCCAAAAAACAGAAACTAGTTAGTAATCATATGCATGATCCTAGTTCATGTTAAGATGGCTAATGCAACACATGCAAGATGCAACTATGAAAGGCTCGGCTATTCTAAGATGGCATATGATGATGCTACAACTAACACGTATTCAACTTGGAATTGAAATACAATGCAGTTAGTATGATGCGCCGAGCCTGGTGCATGCAAGACAAATGTATGGATGCACGCATGCATAGCATAAAATATGCTAAGTTAAACATGTCCTAATACTAACCATCAAAGCAGGTAAGTAAAAGGGAGAAAGAAGTGGGGGTTGGAAGACATACATACGCACCCACACTTATTACACATTAGCCCTCACTCGGAAGGACCGAAAGAATAATATAAATTTAACTAACCTACAAGCTAATTAAATATTACAGACCAATTAAACTAGTTAAGCAAATTAACTAATCTAATAAAACAGTAAACAGCCTCGGAAGAAGGCCCAATGCAAGGCATGCTCGGCTCCGCTCGGAAATCCACTGCCATGCGCAAGTTGCCTCTGTTTTCCCTGCTCTGCTCCTCTGATCATTGCAAAATTCCCAAGGTACACTCTATGAACCCTGTGGGACACCACCGGCCAAAGAAAATGGTCACCAGCCACTGGAAATGATCACCGGCCACAAATTGTTGGTCGGTCGGCATTAAAGATGGCCGGCCGGCCAAACCTTTCTGCAGACTCCTGTTTTGACAGCAGCAGAGGGCAAAACAAGGCATAGCAATGCATTTCAAGCAATGTTTGCACCAAACACACCTCTTATCATGTTTATGACTCAAAGAGGTATGTTCCCTGATTCTCGGGCCACCAATCGTGCATTTTAATGCATGATGGCTCGAAAGACCAAGTTGTGCATTTTGATTTTAAATGGAATGTGCACAAAATAAACAAATGAGGCCCAACCTCAATCATGGATAGTCAAGAGGCAAGGCATGCATGCTCATGCAATGCAACCTAGGCATGGAGGTTAAGTATGCAACAACACATGCGGCTAGCATGCAAACATGCAAGCATGTGGGATGCAATGGCAACATGCAAGTGTGCAAGACATGTGGCATATTAAGCAACCAAAGCAAGGAGAAGAATGCATGCCAAATGCACTAAGATTTAAGCATGCAACACATGCGATAGGCCAAGTATGCAACAACACACAAGGTAAGCATGCCACGACATGCAAGAATGGACTTAGACTAATTTAGGCAGCCCTCAAACAAGCCTAAAACAGTGGCCAATATGCTCAAGAATGGAAGCCAAAATACATACAAATAGGCATGCATGCATGCAAGGTCCAACACTTAGGCACATCGAGACAACTTTTAAGCACACTTAAAAGAGAATAAACATGGGCTAATAGCATGCATTATAAGCTCTGAAATTGCATGGAAAAGAGGTGCTAAACCAATTAATCAACACAAGCAAAGCATGTAACCAAGGCTCACACATCCGAGGCCAATCAAGCCAAAATGCAAAGAGACTACACAAAGCATGTTGAGCATGACCAAAGCAACTGAAAACAGAGCTAAAGCATACTAAAACAAGCATGAAAGCTTCACAAAGCTAGGCCTAAATCATGCTAGAACAAGGGTCAAGGCCTAAAGCATGTTAAGGCAAATTTAAGGCATTACAAGACAAGTATGCTAAGCAAGCATGGTGTGTCTAAACCAAGTAAAAACAGAGCTATATTATGACATAATAAGCACAAAAAACAGCTAAGGCATAGCCATCATACACTCAAACATGGTGCTCATACATGAGGGAAAAATGGCCATTTTCAAGGACAACAAGGAGAGGGGGTGGCCCTCTCCTTCTTGGGACCTCAAGGCACCATCCTCACCACTAAAATCTTGAGGGATTTCAGTGGTGAGGAGGCCCAAACAAGGTGGTCCCGGAGCTCCCCAAAATAGGACAAAAATAGGGCCAAATAAGGGCTAAGAGGGGTCAAACAACCTCAAACAACAAAACACTCTTAAACAACTATTTAGAGCAGACAAAAACAAGACTTTTATTAGTTATACACAAAGTCTAAAAAGAGTTGCAAGATAGGCTAAAAGACTATGCAAAAATGGGGTAAAAAGGAGTAAGTTCTCACCCTTGTTGACTTTCTTCACAAACAATGCTCCAGCTGGTTCTTTGAGCTCAAAACCAGTCAAGAACTTCAAGAACAGCTCCCTAGCACCTCAGTAGCCAAGGCAAGGTGTAATGGTGGGTGTTTGTGTGCAATAATAAGACCAAACACACACTTATATACAAAAGAGAGATATAGAGATGGGGGATATGCAAACCCTAACCCTAAAACTCAGAGCTCTAGAGAAAATGTCTAACCCCAATAAGAGAGAAAAGGCTCCTCTTATAGACAATCCCTCTTGTAAAGCTTTCCAAACAAGCTAGTCAAGAGGGAGATCCCTCCATACACGTGTATGGAAGGGGAGCAAAGTGTATGCCAGCTAGCACAGGCTGGCATAAAAATATCTGCAAAAGCAGATGAACAGTGGTCGGCCAGCCAAAAATGCAATTTGACCAAAGAGAAATGCTTTAGACCACTAATTAGTGGTGGCTCTAATGATGTGGCAGTGGGTCCCACCCACTGCCACAGTGTGTTTATGCCTTGTTTTTTTTTTTTTTTCAATTGCCACCTCATTAGTGGTGGGATTAGTGATGGTAAATTAGTGGTCTATAGCATTGCTCTTTGACCAAAATAGATGGTCGGCCAACCAAAAATAGTGCCGGTCGGCCAAACATTTGGCCAGTGGCAACAAACCAGTGGCCGGTGGCCTCAAGCCATGGCCGGTGGAGTGTGGGGGTGGCCAACAAGCCATTCCCTGCCCCTCAAAGGCAAAACACAAGTATTTGGTGCAAAACCAGACACAAAACAGTCGAGTCGAGCGATCCTGAGGTAGGGCGCGTGGCCGAGACCTCGGGAACTTAAGACAAACACAAACATGGATAATCACCAAGTGTTCAAACGGTGACGTCCAAGTCTTGAGGACGGTCAAAAATGGGGTGTTTACAGTTGCCCCTCTTTGACAGAACTCGAAAGTCATAACAATGACGGGAGTGAATGTCAAAGTCCAGAGACGACCCATTTTTGACAAGGCTGAAGACTTAGACAAAACATACAAGACAAACAAGATATGCGCCCGAAGGCAGGGACAAAATGCAACTGACAATGCAAGAAGCCGAGCATAACTTATGATCATGCAAAGAAAGCTGTAACGAAGCACAACAATGCAACAGTTTTAAGCTAGCAAACACAAATCCAACTACACTACAATGCAGAAAGGATGTAAGAGAATTATGCAATTCTCGATACATCTCACGCGGAGAATACAATACCTGTGCGGTTCGTCTGGTTGCACCAGCTTCAAATGAACCGTACATACAATATCGTGCCTGCAAAAGAAAGCAACTTAACAGGTACAATATCGTTAGCAACATACATATCAATGCAATTGAGAGTGCGTGACGACGCGAATGTAGGATTTAAGGTCTCCTTAGACCAAGGGATGCACAAACAGTGCGATGATATGCAATTGAACCTAATGTAATGCAAATGATATGCAAAATTACAAAACAAATATAGAAACAATGCACATAATATGCAAAACATACAAAACTATGTATAAACAATGCAAACGATATGCAATGCAATTGAATCATGATTCAATCATAAGCGGTTCAAAACCACACAAATGTCAAATAGATTGATGGAAGTGCCAAGTCCGTCTACCATAGAAAAGGTGCCGCAACCCTCAAACCAAGTTCAACATGGAATAGGCGCGTACACATGCAAAACTATGAGTGATGTAGACGGACACAAGAACAAGTAATTGGGTGGAATGACATAAGTGGGGAATGACCCGCTAACGAAAGAACATGATCCTAATGCTGGATGCAAAAATTACATTACAATGTAATATATACAATGGATATGGCGCGCGGGCCAAACCAAATCTTGCCTAGGAAAGGCATGTACACAAACGAACCGCGTCTAACACAGAAAAGGTGCCGCAACCCTCAAACCAAGTTCAACATGGAATAGGCGCGTACACATGCAGAACTGTGCTTTAACGTGAAAAGTATGGGCACATACCAGACCAAGCTCAACATGGAAAGGCGCGAGCCATAAATGGAGGTGATGTAGTGGATGCATGCAAGCTACAATGCAATATATACAACATGCACTGGAATGGAATATATACGATGGATAAGGCACGCGGGCCAAACCGAATCTTGCCTAGGAAAGGCATGTACACAAACGAACCGCGTCTAACACAGAAAAGGTGCCGCCACCCTCAAACCAAGTTCAACATGGAATAGGCGCG
Organism: Camellia japonica; assembly: GCA_030407325.1. Classification (NCBI taxonomy): domain Eukaryota; kingdom Viridiplantae; phylum Streptophyta; class Magnoliopsida; order Ericales; family Theaceae; genus Camellia; species Camellia japonica. The sequence goes on along the minus strand of JAPPVO010000010.1, from coordinate 16,544,242 downwards.
TACACATGCAGAACTGTGCTTTAATGTGAAAAGTATGAGCACATACCAGACCAAGCTCAACATGGAAAGGCGCAAGCCATAGATGGAGGTGATGCAATGGATGCATGCAAGCTACAATGCAATATATACAACAATATGCACCGGAATGGAATATATACGATGGAAATGCATGACATATGCAATATTTACAGTGATGCATAACAATGCACTAGTTACGATGATATGCATGACATATGCACTATTTACAATGATGCATGACAATGCACTATTTACAATGATATGCATGACATATGCACTATTTACAATGATATGCATGACAAATGCACTATTTACAATGATATGCATGACAAATGCAAATGAACTCAAATGCGCGTTACAACGCACATTTCTTGAAATGCATGACGATGCGACGTAAGAATGTGCATACTAACGCAAGTATGGCATGCGCACGACAATGCGAGATGTGTGCATAATGAGTGAGATGGCGTCTAATCTACGCGCGTTTCACGACAAAACATTGCAACTTATGCATGCAGGGCAACTTTTGAATCTCTCAAGAGACAAAAGGATACAAAAAGGATACGCCACGCACGTACTCGAGTGCTTCGCACAGAAAACACGGTCCGTGGTCAAAGCGGAGTCCGGTTGAGCTTCGGAAATGCACTGTCTTGCACTATCTTGAGAAATGGAGGTCCCAAACCACATATCTGACCCAAACAAGGTTGTAGGAGGCTCACCGGCCATCATAGGAGGTCACCGGCTGTCCACTGGCCACAAAAACATCCTACCGGCCAAATATTTGGCCGACCAGCCAAAAGTGTGGCCGACCGGCCAAACATGCCTGAATCGGGGCAGTTTGGTCTTTTAGCTTTGGGTCTTATAAAATAGGGCTTCTAGCCCTATTTTTCTTACTTCTCCTTGGCCGAAATTCCTTCCTCTCTCTCTCTAGGATATTTTCCTTTCTTCTATCTTCCATTTTCTTGTGTTTTCGCGCCCGTTTCATCATTCGATTCGCGAATACCTTCGCGTTTCGAACGTTTTGAACCGAACATTTCTTCGTTTCGGTGTTTCTTTTGCGATTTCCACCTTTTAGGGTTTGTTCCCCTCAAGTTTTTCTTGGTTTCCGTGCCTCTTCCATATTCCGGCTTTTTCGGCCATTTTTCGCCCTCCTAGGGTTGACTTTCCGGTTGACCTTTCATATTTTCGCCCGGTTTTCCCTCTTCCGGCCATTTTCACACTCTCTCTGAGATGGCAGACGACCTTCCACAGGGCGGGACTCCTCCGGAGCACGAGATGGATCCCGAGGCCGAGCTCTTGCCTCTGAGCGTCTGCCCATTCGATCCGGCGACCTACCGACCGGCGATTCACATACTGCCTCCCGATGGACTTCGCCAGTTCCGGAGTTTCGATAGGATGGTGGCTCCAGAGCTTCTCCTGCGCGAGCCGAAGTCACATTTATCATATGGCGCTTCCGAGGTATATTCTTCCCCGTTTCATTTTCTGCAATGTAGAACACTTAACTGCCATAGTTGATTCTGTTCTTTAACTGCTTAGCTCGGATACATTGATACACTGTATGCTGTAGTTGGCTGTGAACACACTCACACTTGATATTGTTTGAATCTGAACACGTGTACACGCACTGTATTTGCTCTGAACCACTCAAACACACTGACACGTCATGCACTGTAGTTCACTGCGAGCACACTGGCACCCGATGCCTGTTTGAACTTGAAAAACGTGCACACATGCTATACATGTACTAAACCACTCAGAAACATACTGACACATCACATGTTGTAGTTCACTGCGAGCACACCGGCACCCGATGTTTGTTTGATCTTGGAAAACGTGCACACACGCCATATCTTGTACTGAACCACTCGAACATACTGACACATCACATGTTGTAGTTCACTGCAAGCACACCGGCACCCGATGTTTGTTTGAACTTGAAAAACGTGCACACATGCCATACCTGTATCCATTTTGACTATTCTTCAAACTGCATGTTTTATATTGCTTTGCAACTGTTTGTTTTCGAATACAGGGAGATTCCCATGCCTTCCGGGGGTATGGGAATGTTGTCGCCAGAGATTGGTACATGGAGTTACCGGATGCAGTCCGCCACATCGTGGACCAGCCGGCTTCGGCGCCTTCTGCAGAGGACTCTCGCGCCTCACTGTGAGCAGGCCTCTTCTCGCCGCTCTGGTGGAGAGGTGGTGGGATACCACCGACTCCTTCCATCTTTCCGTCGCGGGAGACATGACGATGACTCCCTATGATTTCTCGATACTCACCGGCATCAGGGTAGGGGGTGATCCGATCCCCTTCGACACCGATATGGATGAGTGGGAGGCCGCTCAGATTTACCTGCTCAGCGAGATGCCGCCTCTTGCACGTCCCGGCTTCGTCAAATATTCATAGTTCGAGAGCCGCTTCCGGACTCAGCCAGGCTTGGCCGAGGGGGCGCCGATGACTCAGGAGGAGGTGGAGCAGTACGCCCGCGGCTTCCTGATGTTTCTGCTTGGGACTACCATCTTCGCCGATCGGGCGAACACTGTGCCTCTTTGTTTGCTGAGTGCGCTAGTGGACGTCACGCGGATTTTACGCTTCGACTGGGGTGGCGCTACCCTAGCCACTCTATATGGATACATGAGCTCAGCTTCCCGTCACAGCGGGCAGTTGCTTGGAGGTTACTGGCGGGCTTGGGAGGTACATCTTTTTCCTCTTTTACATTCTTGCTTTACATTTTCTGTACTCTGTACACTGCACACACTGCGGTCTGCTTCACGCTGACTGTATACTGCATACACGGCACACATATACTCTGTTTTACATTGACTGTACACTGCACACACTGTGTACTTTACACAATACACGGTTCTACCATTTCTGCTCTATCCTGTATTCTGCTTTATCTGATAAGTGCACTGATATTTGCTCTGCAGTTGTGGGTCTACGCCTACTTTCCGAGACTCGCCCCAGTGCCAGACGTGGAGACTCCTCTCGGCGTGATATTCTCCCGACGCTTCGATGTGAGATGCGTGCGGAGGCCCCGGGAGGCTTTCATCTTCTTCCGCCGCTACTTCGACACCATCACCCCCGCGGAGGTATGTTCAACTTTAGAGTTTATTTAAGCTTCGCTTTACACTGTATTTTCAATAACAGTAGATAACAAACTGCATGTCATTTACAGATCACCTGGCAGCCTTGGGCTCCATTGCCGGCGATGATTCGGGATCGATTTGCCGGTGTAGAGGAGACTGCACGCTTCAGGATTTTGTTGGAGGGCCCGGTCTGTCGGGCTTGGTACCTGGGTGAGCGTTTCCTACGCCAGACCCTGGGTTTACCAAGCAGATAGTTCCGGGTCCGCCTCCCACACACATGAGGGAGACAGAGAGGTTCACTGCCGAGGAGATGGCCGATTACACGATCGGTTGGGATGCGGAGGGCTTCAGGGGCGAGGGCGACTACGCAGAGTATGTCCGGACCTACATCATGCGGCCTTTGAGCAGCGGCCGTCGGGCTGAGAGGGAGAGGCCTGCGGCGCCGGTAGCTGGAGCAGGAGCAGGGGCAGGGACATCGAGGACAGCTCAAGTCCGTGGCAGGAGTGGAGCTCGGAGGGGTCGGGGGGTTAGTTGGCCAGCACTACCCACGACGATGACATGCAGAGGGCGGGGTGGGGCGACTTATCAGATCCCTATTGCTCCCCCTCCGGCTGATCATGAGTTACTCGGGTTCTACGGCTTACCTCCGATATGTACTACTGCATTTTGCATTCTGCACAGTCATTTCATTTCAATTTATTTGATATTCCGCAGAATACTGAGACTTCTAACATTTTTGCAGGCTTCCTCCGAGTACACTCGCCAGTCGTTGGAGTTGACCGCTTCGATGATGGGGATGCTTCAGCAGAGCCTCGACCTCCTAGCCATTTACAGTATTCTGGTATGTTCTTCTGACCACGGTCTCAAACCATACATAAACTGTTTCACATAATCTGATGCACAACTCAACACTTGATACACAGCCTTCACGGCGTCTGACACACTGTAGCCCACAGACTGTTCACAGCACTACTCACATCATTCATACACTGTACCCATACATTGCATTCTACACTGATACACTGCTCATAGTATTTACACACTGTATTCATACACTGCATTCTGCACTGATACACTGCTCACAATATTCACACACTGTATTCATACACTGCATTCAGCACTGATACTGATGCGTTTACCATTTGTACTTTTCAGCCTCCCTTCCAGCTTCCTACTGTAGGAGGTGCTTCAGCTGGACCTTCCGCTCCTACCCGAGACGGCAGAGTATACCCCCGCACCAAAGCGGGGCGCACTCATATTAGGAGTAGCTCACGGGCACCAGTCCCCGATGACGATGGGTCCGAGGCGGAGACGGAGGCGGAGGTAGAGGCGGAGTCATCTGAGGAGGAGACCGGAGATGGCACTGACTCAGGCTCAGATGACGGTGCTGATGACGATGCTCCTGGACCTTCGTCCAGGAAGAGGACGAGGACAGACCCCTAGACCTGAGGCTGCTTGACATTGCTCCAAATTTTTGCTGCTTTCTTACTTTTTTTTTTTTTTTTTTTTTTTTTTTGCTGGTAGCTAGAGTACCTTGTACTGCCGCAGGCAGGTTTTGTTTTTTTCAAAACTTTGTACTTGAAAAGGAAATGATGAAATGAAACAAACTTTTTATCTGAAAAAGTGTTGCATTTTAATACATTTTCATGCTTCGCATTGCATTACATCACATCACATAACAATGTAGATGGAATTGATCTCCTGTTTGAAAGTCAAACATCTGTATTGCAAATAACCAGGTAACGAACCGGCCAATGGCAAAACAACTTATACAACCCACTGCTCAGTTTGAACACTCGGCCCATACTCTGCTGGGAATTAATCTGCATACAGGCCATTCTGTTTATTCTGCACACGGCAAACCCTGAACAAACAGCCCAAATCTGAAAAGGCGGAATACGAAGGTGGAATCGGCTGAAGTTGAAGCACACTCAGATGCCCCAAATTTTCCCTTTCTTCTTTTGCTTCGCATAAATGTGGAGAATGGCACAGCACTCTGAGCACAGCATGATTAAAATTTTTTGAAATTGAAAAAGGGTTTTTCAAACCGGGTATTGAGCCTACAACTGAACACAGTAAAAAAGACTCAAACAGAAAGTACACGACCTAATCACAACGAGACACGCTCGGAAAAGACTCAAAACAAAAGTTGAGGTAAACAAAACAAAAGACACGACATACAGACGTGTTTACAAAAATGAGAAACCTTAAATCACGAGGAGCCAGTTCCTTCGGGCATTATTTTCCACCCTTTCTCATTTGTGATTCTCACATCACTCGGCCCTCAGGCTCGGTTTCTTTCTCAAAACCCTTTTGCTCACTTTTCTCTCGACTTACACCTCTCCATTCTTTAATCTCTCATTTTCCATCCCTCCCCAGGGTGGTTAGTAGATGAATAGGAAGTTGTGGGTTCACGCCCAACACTATTAGCTCGCGGCTATTTCCTCCCGGGACGTCTAGTCGATGTTTCGGATGGAGTATCTTGATCCATTCCAAATTGTGCTTCGCACTTGGCTTGATACCTCGTTGCTTGGAGGTTGTTGAGAGCTTTCAGCCCTTTACTGACAGCTTCAGTTGTGTCTTCTTCTGGCGAATAGAGTGCCCTTCTGGCAAGTATTGACAATCGGGGGAAAGACAGGGAGCCTGACTCAACTGTGCCCCTAGTTCATCATTTTGACCATTTTTGTTTTGGTTTTCAACTAAAACAGGTTTGACCAATATGAGAGTTAGATTAACATACTTGTTCGATTTTGATTTGAAAATCATGCGAGTTAGGCTATGAGCACTAAAAATTTTCCTTTTTGGGTCCAAGAAAATGGTCCAGTTTTGGAAAAAATGGAATAATTTTCGAGAAAATTAGTCAACCTCAGTAAAAATTCTCAAAAAACTATTTTTGCAAACGGTCAATGCTCAACGAGTGCGGAACTTACTCTCGAGATGCACAACCTCGGATCGGAGGCAATGGAAAATTGCCCCTTGCTTGAAAGAGCTGCACGGCAACGGAAAGTTGCCCTTGGTTTGAACGGCGACTCATGGCAACGGAAAGTTGCCCCTTGTCTGGATGACGCCGCAGCATTTTATAAACAGTCCTCATTAGTGATGATCACGACCGAACTCTCGGGCACGGAGAAGACGAAGATGGTCAGAACCAATATATGAACACAGTCACTTTGAAATCGTTGGTGGCTGGACTTCGGAATGAAGTTGCCTACGTATCCCAAACATGGGAATCAAGCCTTACGTAGTTCCGGTTAAGGTACACTCGGGTATTTTAACCTTCACTCTTTAGGCTCTCACTTTTGCCAAGGCGCCCGTTGTGGGTTTTCGACCTTGCGAGCTTCTGTTTTTCTTTTTTTTTTTGTTTTTCTTTCTTTTTCTTTTTGCATTTTCATCTTTTTTTTTTCTCTTTTTGTATTTTCTCTTGCTCTAACTTTTTCCTGGGTCGCCCTTCCGGGTTTTCGGCCCAGCGAGCCTCTCAAAGGGGAAAAATATAACAAGTCCATGCCAAATGGTTTTAGGGATCCTGAAGTCATCTGAATCCAGGAGAGCGGCTGTTGTTATTGATTTGCAAAAGGATCCATCTCCGGCTCTTCGAGCACATCGGACATTTTGCCCCTGGTTTAAAGGGGTGCTTCTGTTCTAGCTTCACAAGCTTCTGTTGACGACGTCTGACCTCTTGATCTGACTTTGGTGCCTCTTGTTCGAGGGCTGCTTCAAATCTGGCCACACATGCCTCTCTTGATGATTGATCGTTGAACGTTCTGAATGGGTTCAAGGTTTGAAAACAGATGGATTGAATCTTGAGGCTGAGAGCGATCCTAGGCTGCACAATCTCAAGAGCGATTCCACATAGGTCTTCACAGGACTGCGCAAAATATTTTGCTTTTGAAAGTTTTTATGAAAGCGACGAATCGCTCGCGCTGAAGATAGTGTGGAACCAATCTGGACCAAGCCAGGGTCCTTCCCAGTACTCACGCTGACAAGCATGATTGCATTCATTAAGGCTTAGCATGCCTCACTTTCTCTCAAATTGATCAAAGTTTTGTAAAACCCGAGGAATTCCTTCCTCTTCGTTTTCATCACCACAGTGTTCAAAAACAATTTTAAAAAACTTAGGTCAATACAATGAGTTTAGAGCACAGAAGAGTAAGTGAGACGCTCCGCCATTGGCACAACTAGCTCAAGGTAGTAATAAGCACGGAAACATGATAGCCGCAGCTATTTCATTCAGATTTCCTGGTTGCAACTGGCTCCATAGCAGAGACAGACTCAAAAGAAAACAAAAACGGTGTTCGAGGCAACAACCCCGGAATCACCTGACATTCTATACAAGGGGACTGACTCGCTACAACAAGACAGACCCTTAAGCAAAAAGAACTGACTCAAGACGATGAGATAGACTCAAAACAGAACAAAGGCCTGACTCGACACCCAAGCTAGAAATTACAAAACTAGCATTCGCAGATGCTCAAAAATGCATGCCAGATGCCACATCCAAAATACACCGAGGGTCGCCCGCAGGTGGTTCACTCCCCGATCACATACTCACAGTATCCTCAAAATCTAACAACCCAGCAGTGACAGACTTCGCTGAGGTGGGTAGGAGGATGACCTCATTGTCGATCAAATCTTGCACTTCATGATGAAGGCGAAAACAATTATCGGTAGCGTGACCGGTTTGCTGGTGGTACGCGCAGTACAAAGCAGCATCATGTGTGGGAGGGAGATTCTTTGGGAGAGGCCTAGGCTCGAGGGGTTTAAGATGCCCTCTTTCGGCAAGGATCTGGAGTGCTCTAGACAACGGCATGTAGAGTGCGTGAAAGACCTTGCGCCCTCGGGGCAGATACTTTGAAGTCTGAGAATTCTTGCTAGATGCACTAGCAAAAGGGTCGGCAGGCACTGTCTTGACTTTCTGATCTTTCCCATGTGCAGAGTTGGGAGTGGAAGGAACTATTCTGGCATGACGGGGCCTATCCCGGTTTTCTGCCTGGCTTGAACTGCCTTCAGTTGGAGTGGGGAAGACATCATCCACAGTTTTGGCCGCGACTGCGAATACCTGTTGCTTATTCATCCCCCCGGCTTTCAAAGCCTCGACTGCCCACAGCAGTTGTTCAATGGGATCGGCATCTGCCTCCATTTTGTTCTTACCTTTGGCCTCAGCCTAATCAAGGGCTTGGGTTGATGTTGACACGTCATTGCTATAACTCGAGACAACCTCAGGTTGGTTGAGCTCGATCACAATCCGTCCCAATAGGGGAGGCTCCTGCGGTACAAAATTCCCGGCATATGGTGTAGCTGGTGGCGAAACCGATATTCCGTAAGCGAGATCTGCCATAGACCTCTGGAGGTCATCAATCATCCCCATCAATTCGAACGTAGTGGGCTCATGAGCCTGATACAACTGGGGTTCCCAGATCGGATGCGCAGCAGGCGACCTGGGCGGATGCGGTACATCAACATTGGTCTCACTTTGTAGGGTGATTCTTTGATCTAATGCGGTTGTCATAACCACGATTTCCTCTGAATTCTGTGTCATGATAACTCCGCTGATCTTGAACGGTGACTAACGGATCAGATATTTGCCTTGCCTCAGCGAGGGAGAACACTGGCTATTCTGTATTCGAATCTCTGAACTGAAAGAGAAAACATGCAGCATTTCAGCCCAAATGGAACAAACACAGGCGTAGCTGAACAGCTGTACTCTAATACTGATCACTGTTCCCCAAAATCACTCCCCCAAAACACTAAATTGGATACCCACAGATATAATTGTTTTCTCAGAAACACTGATACTGATGCCTGCAGGCCTGGTGCTCAAACTCACAGACTGATACATACGTTCCTGTAGAGATATACTCTAAAAGCACATAGCAAGTAAAAGAGAGTAAAAACACCCCTACGTTGGGGTAGGGTTTCTCTGTCCTATTTTGTCAGGAGCTAGGGTTTCACTACGCACACAGCGGTTTCAAACAACCTAACATCGGGTAAGCAACCTGTCCTAGTTTGAAATGGTCACTATGGATTTTGAATATGCACTAGGTCGGATGGTCAAAAAGGGTGCCCCGGTAAAACCAGGGTTTGTGTTCCCATACTGGCAGAGCCCGCAACCGGTCAGCCTTATGGCATGCTTTGACAAAGTCAAGCCTCCGGCAAACCGCTCAGGAATAGCAGATGGCCAACACGGTGTCCTAGGCGCACCAATGCACATGCAACGCAAAGAAACACATAAGTGTAGTCAAAACAAGATATCACGAGTTCGAGTCAAGCTCTCTAAACTCCCCAGCGGAGTCACCAGAAATTGTGGACGCGCCCCGCGTGAGGGCCTCCGTGCCACAGTTCGGACTCGAATTGTCACGGTTCTTAATCTGAACCAAAGAGTCCAAATCCGGAAAATCGTTTTGAGAAAACAGATTTTTAGAAAAGAAGTGCCAAACATGGACTGCTTTGCCAGATACAGAGTCGCCACCTAAATATTTTTTAATGGGGGAATTTAGGAAACCCTGACTCGTTTGCCTAAGGCCACGTGTCCGTCATCACCAAAGTTGCCTCGGCTCGGGAATTTGGGTACGATTGGGGAAGGTCAGCTATGAGCACCCCCTCTCGCCCGATCCGAAGATCGGCCTCTACTAACCATGATATCTCGTTTTTGAAAACATTATGCGTTCTTATTCTGGTTATTAGCCTAGATTTACTACGTGATGCACACAGCAAACAAGTATAAACTAAGTTGCCTAAATTGGGACAAAAACATTTCATGTTCGTTTTGTTTGAAAAATGGTTTGATGGTGCTACCCGCAAGTAGGCTAAGACATGAATTTTGCCACCCTCAAGTGGGCTTTAAAACTCGCATTCAATGCATTGTTCCAATTTAAGTAACCCAACCTTCACCCACAGGCATTCAGACAGTTATATCACATAAGCACATAGCCTCATGGTAAGCATGTTATCATGGCAACACTCACACTCATGCAAGGATGCTAAAACATAAACGCTTACCGAGTACTCCAAGCCAAAACAGAAACTAGTTAGTAATCATATGCATGATCCTAGTTCATGTTAAGATGGCTAATGCAACACATGCAAGATGCAACTATGAAAGGCTCGGCTATTCTAAGATGGCATATGATGATGCTACAACTAACACGTATTCAACTTGGAATTGAAATACAATGTAGTTAGTATGATGCGCTGAGCCCGGTGCATGCAAGACAAATGTATGGATGCACGTATGCATAGCATAAAATATGCTAAGTTAAACATGTCCTAATACTAACCATCAAAGCAGGTAAGTAAAAAGGAGAAAGAAGTGGGGCTTGGAAGACATACACACACGCACCCACACTTATTACACATTAGCCCTCACTCGGAGGGACCGAAAGAATAATACAAATTTAACTAACCTACAAGCTAATTAAATATTACAGACCAATTAAACTAGTTAAGCAAATTAACTAATCTAATAAAACAGTAAACAGCCTCGGGAAGAGGGCCCAATGCATGGCATGCTCGGCTCTGCTCGGAAATCCACTGCCATGCGCAAGTTGCCTCTGTTTTCCCTACTCTGCTCCTCTGATCATTGCAAAATTCCCAAGGTACACTCTATGAACCCTGTGGGACACCACCGGCCAAGGGAATTGGTCACCGGCCACTGGAAATGATCACCGGCCACAATTGTTGGTCGGTCGGCATTAAAGATGGCCGGTCGGCCAAACCTTTCTACAGACTCCTGTTTTGACAGCAGCAGAGGGCAAAACAAGGCATAACAATGCATTTCAAGCAATGTTTGCACCAAACACACCTCTTATCATGTTCATGACTCAAAGAGGTATGTTCCTTGATTCTCGGGCCACCAATCGCGCATTTTAATGGGTGATGGCTCGAAAGACCAAGTTGTGCATTTTGATTTTAAATGGAATGCGCACAAAACAAACAAATGAGGCCCAACCTCAATCATGGATAGTCAAGAGGCGAGGCATGCATGCTCATGCAATGTAACCTAGGCATAGAGGTTAAGTATGCAACAACACATACAACTAGCATGCAAACATGCAAGCATGTGGGATGCAATGCCAACATGCAAGTGTGCAAGACATGTGGCATATTAAGCAACCAAAGCAAGGAGAAGAATGCATGCCAAATGCACTAAGATTTAAGCATGCAATACATGCGATAGGCCAAGTATGCAACAACACACAAGGTAAGCATGCCACGACATGCGAGAATGGACTTAGACTAATTTAGGCAGCCCTCAAACAAGCCTAAAACAGTGGCCAATATGCTCAAGAATGGAAGCCAAAATACATACAAATAGGCATGCATGCATGCAAGGTCCAACACTTAGGCACATCGAGACAACTTTTAAGCACACTTAAAAGAGAATAAACATGGGCTAATAGCATGCATTATAAGCTCTGAAATTGCATGGAAAAGAGGTGCCAAACCAATTAATCAACACAAGCAAAGCATGTAACCAAGGCTCACACATCCGAGGCCAATCAAGCCAAAATGCAAAGAGACTACACAAAGCATGTTGAGCATGACCAAAGCAACTGAAAACAGAGCTAAAGCATACTAAAACAAGCATGAAAGCTTCACAAAGCTAGGCCTAAATCATGCTAGAACAAGGGTCAAGGCCTAAAGCATGTTAAGGCAAATTTAAGGCATTACAAAACAAGTATGCTAAGCAAGCATGGTCTGTCTAAACCAAGTAAAAACAGAGCTATATTATGACATAATAAGCACAAAAACAGCTAAGGCATGGCCATCATACACTTAAACATGGTGCTCACGCATGAGGCAAAAATGGCCATTTTCAAGGACAACAAGGAGAGGGGGTGGCCCTCTCCTTCTTGGGACCTCAAGGCACCATCATCACCACTGAAATCCCTCAAGATTTCAGTGGTGAGGAGGCCCAAACAAGGTGGTCCCGGAGCTCCCCAAAATAGGACAAAAATAGGGCCAAACAAGGCCTAAGAGGGGTCAAACAACCTCAAATAACAAAACACTCTTAAACAACTATTTAGAGCAGACAAAAACAAGACTTTTATTAGTTATACACAAAGTCTAAAAATAGTTGCAAGATAGGCTAAAAGACTATGCAAAAATGGGGTAAAAATGAGTAAATTCTCACCCTTGTTGACCCTCTTCACAAACAATGCTCCAGCTAGTTCTTTGAGCTCAAAACCAGTCAAGAACTTCAAGAACAGCTCCCTAGCACCTCAGTAGCCAAGGCAAGGTGTAATGGTGGGTGTTTGTGTGCAATAATAAGACCAAACACACACTTATACACAAAAGAGAGAGAGAGATAGAGATGGGGGAATATGCAAACCCTAACCCTAAAACTCAGAGCTCTGGAAAAAATGTCTAACCCCAATAAGAGAGAAAAGGCTCCCTCTTATAGACAATCCCTCTTGTAAAGCTTTCCAAACAAGCTAGTCAAGATGGAGATCCCTCCATACACGTGTATGGATGGGAGCAAAGTGTATGCCAGCTAGCACAGCTGGCATAAAAATATCTGCAAAAGCAGATGAACAGTGGTCGGCCAGCCAAAAATGCAATTTGACCAAAATAGATGGTCGGCCAGCCAAAAATAGTGCCGGTCGGCCAAACATTTGGCCGGTGGCAACAAACCAGTGGCCGGTGGCCTCAAGCCATGGCCGGTGGAGTGTGGGGGTGGCCAACAAGCCATTCCCTGCCCCTCAAAGGCAAAACACAAGTGTTTGGTGCAAAACCAGACACAAAACAGTCGAGTCGAGCGATCCTGTGGCAGGGCGCGTGGCCGAGACCTCCGGGAACTCAAGACAAACACAAACATGGATAATCACCAAGTGTTCAAACGGTGACGTCCAAGTCTTGAGGACGGTCAAAAATGGGGTGTCTACACCTTGTAACGAAAACAAATCAACCCATCCAATAGTGCGGGGACTAGGTTGTAAATGACTTGTGGAAGGATGATTAACGGAGAGGAGAATTATATGTGTGAAAAGTATAGTGTGTAAAGAAATCTCATGGGTGGAAACAATAAGATCAAAACCAAAAATAAAATCCCACCCATGCCGATTTACTTTATCACTCTAATTTTCTACAGTTAAATCCCTATCAATTTTGTTCACATGAGAGGCCAAAACTATGGGGAGAGTTTCTGTCATATCTGTGGGTGCAACGGTAGGCTCAAGTGACAAAAATACTACTCCATATCAGTAGTTGGATCACTGGAGAGATGTGTTGTGGCATCACTAGGTTCAATTTGCAACTCTTTTTCAAAAATCTCACAGCATGCACTCTTATGAAAGTCTTGAACGAGTTGGTCAAAAAAAAAAAAAAATCCACACCTTAGCTGGGAACATCTCAAAATTTTCAGTTGACCACATTGTGTCTACAAATTGACTTGTTTAAGAGGTCAACTCATTGTAAAAGAAAGGAATGAGTTGAGTCATTTTGTAGCCATGTTGTGGACAAGCATCTACATAGCTCTTGTATCATTTCCAACAATGACAAAATAACTCATTCGCTTCCTGAGTAAAATTCAATATTTTTCTTTTGAGAAGAGTGAGGTCAGATAGAGATTGTAATTCTTTCCATTTAAAATAAACCAACATATTTACCCAATTCAGGAAGGCAAGAAAGGCGCTCGTGCATACACTACTCACACACACACACACTAAGTTCCGACTCTTGTGCAGTAAGTTATGAAAGCAAAATACCAAAGAAGAAAATACTCGCAGCGGTTTAACAAAAACACTTTACTCGTCTTACGGGTGCCTGACGTGTAGACCGCTGTCTCCAACCTCCACTTGAGCTCTTTCTTTCTTTTTAGCACTTTGGTGCTTTGCTTGCGAGTATTTGCTTTTTAGCACTTTAGTGCTGCGGTTTGTCTTTAAAGTTCGACTGCGCTCCGCTTGCATTTCGGTGATAGCTCCACTAGCAAAAACTCTACACACTTAGCAACACTAAAATATAAAATCCTAAACTAAAAATTAAAATAAGAATGTAACTTTAAATTAATTAATTTCGCCAGAAGTCCCGGGCAATGGCGCCAAAATTTGATGGGTCGTTTCACACACCAAAAAATAAACACTAAACTGTACCAAATTCCTTAGAATAACGATAAGTCCAGGTATCGATCCACAGGGACAAACGGGAAATTAAACTAATTTAATTGTTAAATTCCTAAATTAATTTTGATGAAGGAGATGGTTGTTCATAACCTATTGATAATTAAATTAAACAAATCGAATAAACTAGCAATTATAAATAAAGATGAAATTATTGATTTTGGAAAAAACCTAGGGTAATGAATTCACCACTAGTTACGTAAACATGGTTTCAATTTGAAAATCAATTATGTTACGGTTTGAATCAAATAATACTTCACAACTACAAGTTTAAAATATTGATCAAGAAAATTAACACATTCAATGTATAGGTATGAATCATCTCAAGTAGTACAAGTCGTTCGCTCTAAACTAGGTTAGCAACATGACTCATCCCTCGTAGTATGGCTCGTCTCATACCTTGAACATGAAAGCACAGAAAACCATTGCATGGGAAGCATTCAACAATCACAGAAAGAAGAATACTTGAAGAAATAATGGAAAATTATATTTGAAAACTTCTTGAGAACCATACAACTGTTCAAACCATTATATAAAAGAAAACCAAAAAGAAAACCTATTTACTTGGCTAGGGTTTCATCAAACCCTAGAAATAGGAGCCTAGCCACTCATGGAGGAGTGGGAAGAAGAAGAACCCTCTATAGAAATTACCCTTAAATCTTGAGAATCCCTTTTTCCAAACCCTAGCCTATTCTCTCTCTTGGAATTTTCAAAACATCAGGCATGTTTCTTGAGGTACAGCTGCACGCGTGGAAAATTCCACCACAAGTGCGGCAAGGGTTCCGTACATGCGGGAATGGGCCTCCGCACATGTTATTTTCTCAGACCATGTTTGGCTATGATGAATGAGCCGCACGTGCGAGAGGCATTTTTCTCTATAATTTTTTGTATTTTTGCTCATTTTATGCTCCCACTGTGTCCAACCTGATTGACATTAAACATGCATAAAATATATAATTTGACAAGCAAGTAGGGTTAACAGATTCTAATTATCGGCCTCAGTATTGTACAATTTGGCCTCAATCACATCATTAATTTAAAGCAACTCTATCTTGCATGTCTTATTAAACCATCAGCCAATCATTTGTTTTACACATCACTAAATCTTAAAAATGAATCTACAAAGTAAGTTTCTATATTGTTTTCCTTTTTAAAATCGACCATTTTTTTTTAAAGCCAAACGTGATAAAATGAAAAAGTTATGATTATTGAATTAACCTAATTTTTTCTAATGATGATATACACGGAGAACCTTACAAAATGAACGGTTTAAATTATCAAAATATCCCACAGGCCCTAACATGATGATGAAATTCATATTTTAAACTTAAGAGAATTTACATCCTATATATATATATATATATATTGGCCATAAGATAGGATGTTAAGAGGTTAATAAGTTAAATTACAGCGAAATAGTCGCAGTCGCTTCATCAAATAAAAGTATAAACCTTTAACATTCTCACTGTCTCAAAGGATAGCTACATGGACAGTGGCAAACCCACATGGAGACTGGGGGGTCACAAGCCCCCCCCCCCCTCCCTGGGTTTTGGATTTACAATTTTTTTAATTTTTTTAAATTTTTTTACATATGTATATAAGCAAAATTTTAAACAAAAAAAAAATTAGAATAAAATGTCAATAGCATTTTTAAATTTATGAGAATAATAGTGATTGTTTTATTGAAAATGAAGTGACTACAACAAATTATATTTTTATGTATGAAAATTTTGTGAAAAAATCTCAATATAAAGGTAATATCCATCATTATTGATATGCAAATATAATTAATCTCACTATATATATCACTATTATATGAAATTTTTACTTAACTTTTGAAAAAAATTAATTTATTAAAACTTAAATATACGACTTTTTACATTGTCCATGATACACTAGTTACATGTAATACTTTCTTTTCAATTTTACTCTAAATTAATTGTAAATTTTGTGTGAAATACTTTTGTAATAATTGTATTAAATATTAATTCAAAAATTGTTATTATCTTCTTATTGTTGGTTATGAAAAATAAAAATAAAAATTGTAATTAATAAGTGTCTCTTCTGATTTAGTTTCTTGACTCCATCACGGTATATGAACCATTGTGCCAACTGCCATGTCCTCACATCCTATATTATTGGGTTTATTTTTACAATTTAAACTTTTGAGATAATTGATCTTAATATGGTATCAAAATTTAAAAATTGAGATTATTGGGTTCAAATCTCACATTTGACATTTGGTATTTGGTATTCGGTCTATGTTCAGAACACTAATCACTTTAGGGGTGTTTGTTGGGAAGGGTTAGAAGGGGGGATTGGGCTCCATGTCCATTTCATGGAAGAATCCATTGTTTGGTTAAAAATTTATAGGCTGGATTAAGAGTGCAATCGGACTCCGAGGCTATTCGTTGCAACTTTTATAAGCAGATTATTGCTTATTTTATTGTGTGAGTCCGTGCCAAACTGTTTGGTACAACTTTTGCTTATATCTTATTAGATAAAAAAAATTTAAATAAGCTGAAAAAATAGATTATTTATAAATTAGGGGAGGGGTTCTTTTAGCTTTTGATTTTTTATTATCAGCTTTTAACTTAAAAAAAATTATACCAAACAGAGCCTCTATGGGGGTGTTTGTTTGAGCTTTTTTTAGCCAACTTATAGCTTCTAGCTTTGGAAAAGCTATTTTGGATTGTTTGGTTAAACTTATTTCAAACAGCTTCTGATTCTAACAACTTATTTTAACTCAAAAAAGCTAATTTTGAGAAGCTACTCACCCCTTACTTCTAATTATCAGTTTTTGCTGTAGACATGTTAATTTACGGTTATACTGTTAGATTTAAAAAAAAAAAAAAATAGAAAAAGACCCAAATAGACTATAGATTATTATTATTATTATTTTATGATAAATGTAGACAAGTAGTGAATAATAAAAAATAAAAGTTAATTGAAAAAGCTACTTCACAGCTTATTTAACAAACACTACTCAGCAACTTAAATCTACAATCCAACAATTATACCAAACAGATTAACAGCTTCTGATTAAAGTCATAATCTATAATTTTTTTTAACAGTTACACCAAACGGGGCCTATGTCCTTCATATGTGAGATTGTCTTTCGTATGTGAGATTGTTGTGTCTTAGGGGAGGAGGTGTGATACAAATAATGGGATAACAATCCCATGGGGATTAACTTGTAAAAATACACTTTTGCCCCCAAGTACATATATCTTTTTTTTTATTTTTTTATTTTTTTCTAAATGATGGGATAAAAATTCAAATTTTTTTCAAGTAGTGGGATAAAGATTTTTTTTTTTTTAGACATTGTTTAGTTTCGTTATATATTGTACTCAGTAAAATAAAATAAAATAAAATTTAAAAGTCTCAATTAAAAAATAAAATAAATTTATTTAATTTTTATTGATATTTTATTTATTTAATTTTTTTAAAATTTTTAGCAAAAAAAATATTAAATATAAATCTATTATTGATATTACTCAATAAATCATTGAAAAATATCTTTTGTTCTGTGTATTGTGCGAGCCAATGCACTGGTCAATATTAAAATCAATCGACATCACTTCAATAAAGAATGGTTTGAATGAAGCCATTCAAAGTGAGAGACTTCTTTGTTTTCACCGGTAGAATGGAAGGGATAGATAATGAAATGATTAATAATGAGGGGATTGTTAGTGAGGAAATTGATAGTGAGAGAATTAAGTAAATTTGTATTTATTTTGATGATAGTTGTTAATGTGCGGATTGTTAAATTATTTTTATATAAAAGAAATATAAAATAATAAAACAAATAAAATTATGATTTTTACTTAATGAAAAATACAAAAACATTAAACATTAATGTTCAAAAAAAAAAAAAAAAAAAAAGCCCAACATGTTAAAAAAAAAAAGAAAAAGAAAAGCTAGAAAGACTAATTTTCTAATACCAAGTCTTTGGGTTCCATCTCAATCCCAACATTCAAGGCCCATCCTAATCCGGAGGACTTATGAATATCCTCTCCATTTCTCAAAACAAATACAATATTAATGAGTTTCACCTCCATCTCAATCCCATTACTTACTCCATCTCTTGAAATAAACTGACCCTTAAAATCAATCGATATCACGTCAATAAAAGAATGGTTTGAATGAAGTGAGAGATTTTATTATTAGAAATTATTTCATATAACAGAAACTTCAAATACTCTTCAACTTATACTTTGTTTGTTTGGACGGAATACATTTTTTAAAAAATATTTTTTGCATTTTTTGTCATTTGATACAATAAAAAACAAAAGTCAACTGAAAACATTTTCTATGATCAATGAAAAACAAACCTATTTTGACAAAAAAATGTTTTCTATTTTTAAAAGACGGAAAATGTTTTCAAAATCAAAGTTTTGTCAATGCCACCAGGACAGAAGGACAGAACTAGGAGAAGACTATGGGATGCATGGCCCCACGTTTTTGTAAACATTATTGTTTGCCATAGAATTTTAAATATATATATATAATTTTATATATAAAATGGTCCCTAGTATAAAAAAAATATATGTCATTCTTTTTCCATCTTGAATTCTCTTTCTATTTTACATAAAAACAAACTTATTAATCCTATAAGAAATTGCTTCTATAGTATTTTTTTTTATGTATATATAATTTATATATCATATATACATACATGTGTATTTTGTGTATATGGTGAAAAAAATTATTTTTCTATTGACTCCTCCGATAAGGAAATCCTGATTCCATCCTGTTTAAAATGAATGAAATTGAAGTTTTACTTTGTTGTTGTGTTTGTTGTTCAAATTAAAGAATTAGAGCTGGAAGAGCTTTTAGTTTTCGAGTATTGCGAACACTTAACCCAAGTAGAGATGGAGGGAGGCAAAATTGGAGGAAATTAAAATGATAAAGTCAAAAAGGGATCATGAAAAAAATCATAAAGATAATCATGAAAAAAATTTCACTTTTAGATTACACATATAATAAAACATCACATACTAATCAATGGATAAAAATATTTCATGAAGCATTTCATGATATATTTTTCATAATTCCTAATATTATTCTTAAATAAAAGTCATCCGACGCCAATCGCCTAGCCCAGTCGACACGGGAGACTTGAGAAATGATGAAAACATAACTTTCTATTAGGAAATGCTACGATGAAAAGTGGACTTTATTCAAAATCTTGTTGAATTCTTATTTGTTTTTTATTTGATTTTATGATTAGGTTTTATGTCGGCAAAAAAAAAAAAAAAAAAAACCAAGGGGCACTTAGAAAGAAAAATCAATTTCATTTTGTGTGATTCCTCCCTAATTTTGATTGGTTCTTATAGTGTAGAATGGGTGTAGAAAGTGAGTTAGAGAGAATCTCAGACCATAGATTAAATTCCTAACATTTGTAGAAACTAAGGTCAATTTTAGATCACAATAATCTTCATATGGTGCCAAGGCTTCCACTTACGATTTCTATACTACTAGATAGGCCATACGATTTTGTATTTTGCATAATGGGTCGCTCGGAGTGAGCATTGTATTGCCTTGATCTTATTCATTTCGTGTCATTTTAATATTTGTGTTTCAGATTCGTATTAAAATTATCTCAATATTAATTTAATTAATTTATATTTTGTTTTGTATCATTTTCAGAATGTGTCTGTCTTGTGTCGTGTTAACATGTAATATTAAAAAAATATCGTCCTTAATCAAAAATACCAAGTGTATGATAAAATTAATTTTTTTTCCCACAAGTTAAATTTTGTGAAACTAATTTCTAATAGATGAAATTATGTATAAAATATTTGATTTTGACTCAATTCCATTTCTCTAATTTAAAATACTCTACCTTATTATTATATTTTTTTTTTTACTAGATTGACTCTGAAATAGGTGACAAAAAATACATTATCTTAAATAAAAAAAATAAAAAAATTAGCACTAAAATTATGTTTTACATACTTTTTATTCAGCAAGATGGAAAAACATAAGGTATTTAAAAATATCATGGAACTCCTTAATAGAAATAACATTAAAATATATAACTATCAAATGTGTTATCCATGTCAATTTTGTGTTATATTGTTGTCATGTCAGAAAATGATCAACCCTAACTTGCTAATTTGGTGTATGGTTTGAGTTGTGTCAAAAATTCCCATCTTACATGGATGCAAAAGAAAGGAATACACAATACTAGTGTACCCTTTACACAACACCAACTCGGACCATACAGGCGTTGAAATTCAATAATATCGGAGTATCAACTAACACTAACATGGTATGGGAAATAAGATCCGCTCCATTCATCTCCTTTTATAGTCTCTTTAGTCGAAAGTATCACGTGCACATATTATGATAATACTCTAAAATTACTGAATAATTGCTTGATAAACTATCGGTCCACTTTTTTTAGTGTTCTATAAATAACATGTCCTAACACCATCTCAAGTTCATGCCACACATAAAAGTTGTGTTTACCAAATCTATTATAAATTGCAACCCATCCAAGCCTTTGATCCTTGTATCTTACTTTCAATAGCTAATTGAAGTAAGCATGGCTAAGTGGAGTACCTCCCTTCTGGCAGTTCTTCTGTTTTTTCCTTTGTTTTCCAAACTAGTTTCTCTCAAAGCCAATGCATTCAATGCCAATGCTAGTGGTAGCACACAATGCATTGAATTTGAGAGAAAAGCACTCATCAAATTCAAAGAAGGCCTCATAGATCCATCAATGAAGCTTTTTTCTTGGGTTGGCGACGATTGCTGCTCGTGGAAAGGCATAAGCTGCAACAAAAAGACTGGCAACGTTGAAATGCTCGACCTCAAAAACAATGGAGATGTTTACAGCTCATCATGCTTGGGCGGTGAGATAAGTTCATCTTTGCTCCACTTAAAACATTTGAGATATTTGGATCTAAGCATGAACAATTTTCGCAAAATTCCAATCCCAGCATTTTTAGGCTCTCTGGAGAAACTAAATTATCTCAATCTTTCTCAAGCATCTTTTAGTGGAATGGTACCACCCCATCTTGGAAACTTGTCAAACTTGCATTATCTTGATCTCTCTGCATACTTAAATCCCGGTAGCAACTGGGTTTCAGAGCTGAGCTGGCTCTCCGGTCTCACTTCTTTGAAGTATCTCAATCTAGAGGGTGTGAACCTTAGTGAAGCAACTACTTGGTTGCAAGCTGTTAACACAATTCCTTCTCTATCTGAGTTGCATTTGGCCGATTCTGAACTTCACAAATTTCCTCCCTTTGTACCAAATTTGAATCTCACTTCCCTTTTAGTCCTCGATCTCTCCTTCAACAAATTCAACTCCACATTGCCTCAGTGGTTGTTTAATATCAGCACCCTTGTGAACATTGACCTGAGCGCAAATTTTTTTGAAGTCCCAATAGGCCATTTCAAGTTTGGCAACCATTGCAACTTGCAAATTTTGGATCTTTCTGTCAATAAAATTAGCGGTGAGGTAAGTGATCTCATAGAGGGATTGTCCAGATGTAGTAACAGAAGTTTGAAGGAACTTAGGTTGCGGAACAATGATTTAAGTGGGCAACTGCCTAATTCACTGGGGCACCTTAAGTGTTTAAGGTCACTTGTCCTTAAAGGGAACTTGATCTCAGGACCGGTTCCTAAAACTGTTGAAAAATTGTCTCTCCTGAAGGAATTGGATTTTTCTTACAATGAAATGAATGGGTCTATCCCGGCAAGTTTGGGGAAACTCATGGAACTAACTCGCCTTCAACTCTACCAAAATTCTTGGGAAGGGGTCTTAACCCAAAATCATTTGGAGGGTCTTAAGAAATTAAAATATTTCTCCGTCTCATCATCGTCGAAAACTCTTGTTTTTAATGTCAAACATGAATGGATTCCTCTTTTTAGTCTAAAATCCATTTACATTAGTGATTGTCCATTGGGTCCTAAGTTTCCATTATGGCTCAGAACTCAGAGAGAGCTTTCTTTCATAAGCCTCATAAATGTTTCGATTGCAGACACAATGCCTGATTGGCTTTGGAAATTGTCTCCACAGCTTGATTGGCTCGATCTTTCTGATAATCAACTCAATGGTTTAATTCCCAACACGTTGGAATTTCGCCCATTTGCTTTGGTGGATTTGAATTTCAACCGGTTAGAGGGCCAATTCCCACTATGGCATAATTTATCATATCTTCAATTGGGGAACAATTCACTTTCAGGACCAATCCCCGAAAAAATCAACATTGTGATGCCAAACTTGAGAGTTCTTGATCTTTTTGAGAACTTTCTTAGTGGTAACATCTCATCGTCCATTGTTGGAATGAAGAATTTGGTATCTATCGATCTATCAAACAATCTTTTTTCTGGGGAAATTCCTAGAAATTGGACCAATATGCAACAAATTGGCATTATAGATCTATCGAACAACAATCTAGTTGGCAAATTTCCAAGCTCAATATGTTCATTATTGCCATATCTTTACAGCTTAAAATTGAGCACCAACCGTCTCCATGGAAAAATCTTTTCCTCCTTGGTGAGCTGCACAAGCTTGCAAACACTTGACATTGGAGACAACAAATTTTCCGGGAAAATACCAAATTCCATTGGAGAAAGCCATTCATCGCTGTTTGAGCTACGCATACGTGGCAACATGTTCAGTGGAAACATTCCAAAACAACTTTGTCGTCTTCCTTATCTCCATATCTTGGACCTTGCTCATAATAATTTATCAGGACCCCTCCCACCATGTCTAGGCAATTTGATTCGTTTGAGTATTTTCACGCCTTATAACCGACTACCACCTTCTGCAAGAGCAACGCACGCGAACCAAATGGAATTGGTTGTGAAGGGACGAAATATGAAAATTATCAATATTCTCGGCATTGTAAATATTATTGACTTTTCGAGCAACAAGCTATGGGGAGAGATCCCGGATGAAATAACAAATCTTTCGTCCTTAGGGGCCTTAAATTTATCGAGGAACGAATTGACAGGGAAGATACCGGAGAATATTGGAAGGTTACAACAATTAGAAGCTCTTGACCTCTCATGGAACCATCTTTCGGGTCCAATTCCTCCAAGCATGGCTTCTATAACTTCACTGAACTATTTGAACCTATCGCATAACAACTTGTCTGGACCAATTCCCTCGACCAACCAGTTCCAAACCTTCAATGATCCATCGATTTACGTTGAGAATCTTGAACTTTGTGGGCTACCATTGACGACAAAGTGCCCAACCCCAAATCACGGTGATGTAGAAGACAAAGACGGTAAAAAGAAGGATAAAAATGAAGATGAAGAGAAGTTTGATAGGCTATGGTTCTACATTAGCATTGTAGTCGGATTTGTTATGGGATTTTGGGCTGTTTGTGGCAGTTTGGTTGTGAAAAGTTCATGGAGACATGCGTATTTCCAATTCTTAGATAAGGTGATAGATTGGGTATTTGATAGTTGTTTGTGTTTTTAATTTTGTTGTTTCAGGCATGGCAGTGGAAGTGGCTCATTTGTTAAATATCAATATGATGCTTGAAATGCCTTTGTTTCCATTTTTATGCTTTTGTTTTTGTTGTTGTTGTTTTTCACATGAAACTGATTTTGTATTAAATTGTATTGTTATGCAATGTTTTGGATTACAAAGACACATGGCTTCATTGATGAGAAGCTCCTCAAAACTCTAGTCCAAATTTTGGTATGCAGTGTTTTTTGAAAGTTATCGAATCGGGTTTGGATATCCGAAATTAGCTGATATCAATCTGATTATCCAGCTGATGTCAGATATGACAGCGGAGGATTCATAGAGTAAACTACCAATAGGTCCTACTTGGGAGACTTATTACCCAATAGGTCATACTTTGAGACTTATTACCCATTAAGTCCTATTTGATATAATTTATTAAGTGATAAAAGACAAATTTTATCAGTCTTTTTTTTTTTATGAATAATTTTAGTGATAAATTTATCAGTCTCTTTTTTATGAATAATTTTTTAGTGATAAATTTATCACTCTCTTATTTTTATAGTGTTAAATTTATTAATTAGGACCTGTAGGTAAATAAGTCTAGTGAATAGGATTAATTGGTAAGTACCTCGGATTCATATAGGATTCAGACTACGCCTTAATCAGATCGGATTTGGATTTTGCCAGGTCCAATTCAAATCCGGCTCGTGTATAAGCCTAGTCCAAAATCCATGAAGAGCTATATTGTTTGAGCAATACTACCTATAAATTTTATTCATAATTTTTATTCGGAAATATCAATTCATTTACATATTCATTCCATACATAAATCTTACACTATACCCATTCAATCAATATTCACCACACAATCAACAAGTTAGATAAAAATCTGAGACTGGATTCTAAACTGAAAACAGTCCCGTTTGTTTGGGGTTATAGGGGGGATTGGGATTATTAAGGCCCCGGTTGTTTTGGGAGATAGAATGGAAGGGATTGATAGTGAGGGGATTAATAAGGGGATTGTTAGTGAGGGGATTGATAGTGAGGGGATTAGTAGTGATGAATTGTTAAATTATTTTTATATAAAATAATAAAACAAATAAAAAATTTAAAAATTATATTTTTAAAAAAATTTCCAATATATAAAAAATAAAAAAATTTCTAATCCCCTCACTATTTTTCTAATACCATCTCTACCTCCTCCTTACCAATCCCCTCTTCAAGGGTATTAGTAATACCAAGGGACTAATAGTCCCAAGGCCTTCTCCCAAAACAAACAAGCCTATTACTAATACCTTGGTATTAGCAATCCCAACACCCTCTCTTTCACCCAAAACAAACGGGGCCTTAGTATTATTAATGGGGTGTTTGTTTTGAGAGATGGGGAGGGGACTATCAGTCCCTTGGTATTAGTAGTCCCCTTGGAAGGGGGATTGTTAAGGAGGAGGTAGAGATGGTATTAGAAAAATAGTGAGTGGATTAGAATTTTTTTATTTTTTTATTTGTTTTTTTTATATATTTTATTTTTTATATTTTTTTATTTGTTTTAATAATTTAACAATCTCTTCACTATTAATCCCCTCACTAACAATCCCCTCACTATGAATCCCCTCCATTCTATCTCTGAAAACAAACGGAAGTTTTTGATCAGCAGTGATAGATGCACAGAAAATAAAATTAAAAATATATATATATATATATATATATAAAATACATTAAGATAGTGTTTTGATTATAAATTTTAGCAAAGATTTAGAAATAAAAAAAAATGTAAATAAAATATATCTCTTTCTTTTTTTTCTTTTTTCTTTTTTTTCTCTAAATTTTTATTTGAATTTATTATCTAAACACAAATCTAAAATGATTGAAATTCAATTGTAAATTGTGAGCACTTAACTTTTCTGAGTTAAAAATAATAAAATCATGGTAAGAGTTATTCTTTCCATCCTCTTCCATTCCAACGAATATGGATAGCTAAGAACATCTTCAACGATGCATTCAATTTTTTATTAAGTTTGAGTAAAATAT
Source organism: Camellia japonica (assembly GCA_030407325.1). Classification (NCBI taxonomy): domain Eukaryota; kingdom Viridiplantae; phylum Streptophyta; class Magnoliopsida; order Ericales; family Theaceae; genus Camellia; species Camellia japonica. The sequence continues at coordinate 16,518,554 of JAPPVO010000010.1, read as the reverse complement.
CTATTTGATATTAGTGTTTAAACGGAAGTTTTTAAAGTTTCATTAGAATACCGGTTGACCAGATGGATGTCCTTTCGGTTGATCGGTCAGTGTAAATTTTGCACAAATTTTTGCTTTGAAGTGGTTATCTAGGGGGTCGACTGGGCGAACAACCGGCCAGTGTAATTTTTCACAAATTTTTACCTTGAGGTGGTCATCCGGGAACATCCTGAGATGAAAATCCAACGATTATAAATACTCCCTCCGTCCCAAAATATTAGTCTCTTATTCCATTTTTCATTGTCCCAAAATATTAGTCCCTCTTCAAAAATCAAGTACAAAAATAATATAAATTTCCTATTTTGCCCTTCTTTTAAATTAATAAACAATATAAAAAGTATAATTATGACATTGATATTCCCAAAAAATATACTATCAAAAGGATAATTTTGGAAAATTAACTTTTTTCAAATGCAATAATTGTACTACTAAAAAAAGTTGAATTCTCCAAAAAGAACCATTATTTTGGGAAAGAGGGAGTAGTAATTTGATAAAAGATACATCTATTCTTACTTTGATGAAAGATTTAAAAAATCTTGAATTTGATAAAAAAATTTAGTGAGTCATTGGAGCAATAAAAATAAATTTTTTTTATTAAATTTAAATCTAATAAAATACAACAATGATTCATCCCACTAAAAACACCACCACTAATAGCACTAATGCATTAAAAAAGTAAAAAAAAAAAAAAAAATACAACTCCAAGACCAAACATCACATCATTACTGGCAGGACCCACTGCCACCTAATTAGTGGGAGCACTAATTAGTGCTCCCAAGCATTTTTCAATAAAATATTTACTGAATCATTAGAGATGGTCTACATGATTGAAAAGACTGCAAACTAAAGCTCTGTTGGTAGAAAAGTTTGTCACCCCTGCCGTGTTGATGTTGAGCACTTCTCTCTCAATATGACTCGAGGCTTGGTTTAGGAAGTTGACTTTAAGTCACTTTTTTTTGATTTATAGTAAAAATTAAAAGTTAATTTTTTTGAATTTTTTTTAATTTGGGAAGGTGGTTTTTAGCTAACGGTGAAATTACAATTTTACCCTTCTTGAGTCAAAATATGCTTACATGGGTGAAGTTGTAATATTTTAAACTAAATAGGGGTAGTTTGGTCATTTGATTATGATTTGACATCATAAATAAATATTAATCAAAAAAACTAAAAGTTACTTTTTATCAACTTCCTAAATCATTTGTCTAATAAAATTAAAAACTTAATGAAAAGTCAAAAAATTACTTTTTACCATCTTTTCAAAATAAGACCGTCAAGACTCTCAAAGTCCTGGGCCTAAGGTCCGGAAATTTAAATACACCCTCCCCGAATGTCAGTATGTGTGACCCATTTTCTCATTGTTTATACATTTAAAATCAAATTCTATAATTACCATATAATACCATGTAACTGTGTCCTGGATTGGAAAGTTGATTATTTTAATAAGTTATTTTTATTTTTAATTATTTTAATAGGTTAAAATTTTTATATTTAAAAAGATGGTTGATTTTTTATAATTAGATATAATATTTGTGAGAGAAAAATTAAAATAATAATAGATTTAATGTAATATTTTGTTATAGACTATTTTGACTTATTTTATTTTTTTTTGAATTTGAACCCAAAAAAATAAAAACTCACTTGCCAAATAATCTCTCTAACTTTGAATCATATAATATTACCGGGTGACACACGTGATATGTGTACAATTCAAATAAGTAATACTAATAAAAAATAATAATAAAATTAATATTTTAATGTATACTTAACTTAGGTGGTATGAGTCCTCTTATCGTAAATCTATGGTCATGGATTCAAGCCTTACCCATCTCTTTGTATAACCCTTTTTTCAAAAAAAAATAAATAAATACTCACACGTGCCATGAGGAGAGGAAAGACAGTATAGATAGATAGATAGATATAATGAAAGCTATGCTTTTCATTAGAAGTGTGCTAAAATTGTGCCATGTGTCAATTATTTCTTTGAAGCCAAGAGCAAACTCTCATTGGCTCCTTATTTGGTGCTTCATTAGGCCCACTTTTGGGCTCAATTTCGATAATCCGAACCGTTCACATTTTAGGATTTGTTAAGTATATCATACCTGTAAAAATTCAAGTCAATCGGATATCGAAAACCACGTGTTCGAATAACTATTTATTAAATTTTTTGATAAATTATTTTTAATTCGATGATCTAAACACGCGGTTTCTGATATTCGATCAACTTGATTTTTTATAGATATGATATATTCGATAAATTATAAAATGTGAACGATTCAGATCATCAAAATTGGACTCAAAAGTAGGCCTAATGACCCACCAAATAGGGAGCCAAGAAAAGGATCCTTGCTTGGAAGCCAAAACATTCCAAAACTTCACAATTAACAATTAAAGGACCTTGCTACATCCCCTAAAAATACCCCCCCCTAATCCCCCTAATTTCCATATCAAGTAAAAAAATAAAAAAAAAGGAAACAGTTGCCCAAATTGGAAATTAGGGGGATTAGGGGGGGTATTTTTAGGGCTCCAAAGCATTTTCCTTAATGTGTATCATAAGTATTTCACAATTTCCAATAATCAAAAGACCTCTGTTTCTTTTTTTTCTCAATTTTCATTTCAATATGAACTAGTATATCACCCGTGCTATGCATGGGTTGTATTTATAATTATTTATATATATATGAATTGTAATTTTTAAATGTTTTTTTTTTTTCACACAGAAAAAGAAATATAACAAATGTAGCATATCTTCATTCAATTATTTTATGTTTGCTTTTATTCAAAATTTAAAAATAATTTATGGGCAAAATTTATAACTAAATTAAATTTTTTTTTATCCCTAACGACATTTTTTACTTCTATATAAATACTTAAAAAAATAAACCTGAAAAATGAAGTCAATATAATATTATACATTAAGTAAAAAAAATGTGATTAGCAATTATGTTTACATAAATTTACTATAGTTTTAATTTCAAATTTAAAATATATATATATGTTATATTTTAAAACCATTTTATTTAGCTACTACCAAATAGAATTTTCTTAGCAAACAGGAAAGTTATAAAATTTTGTTGCAAATTTTCAAATGTCTATTGTTAAACATTTTATTCTACTTGCTTATTTGTTTACTTGCTTACTTTGGGAGTTTTGATCTTTGATCTTTGCTCCACATTCATCATATTATTGTATTTATTTTTCTTCTTCTTACTTGATTTTCGCATGATACTTCTTTCATAGTGCATTTCCGAGTGTATTAGAGAAAACATCATATACTTAAAATGCACAAAATTACAATATATAGAAGAAAAAAAAGTGAATAAGTACTCACAACTAAAACTACTTTAAGAAAAAATAAAAAAATAAAAACAAAAATGAAATTTTTTGAAATAGAAAATGATTTACTTACTTATTTATTAATTTTTAAAAATAAACTTTTAAAGAAAACAAAGAAAACTATAAAATAAAATAAAATAAGTACAGAAACCAAATATAAAATATAATACAAAAAATAAATGAATTATAGGATTTTCAAGAAGTGAGACTCACAAATAAATTTTGTAAAATCTTGTCTATTCATATACTTTTTGTGTATATTTTTTTGTACTTCATCTAATCCCGAGAATGACATTGAAATAGTCTACACTTCTTGCATTAGGTCCATCTAATAGTTTTAGTAAACACAGATATAATAAATTTCATAACACAAAACACAAAAAATTATGAAACAAAGTATTTAAAAAAAATAAAGGCAACGTTCAATGATGATGTAGAAACATACCTGGTGTTTTTAATTAGAGGTATAACCAGATAAATCACCATAGAAAAGGAAGACAACCTTTATTTTTCATCACAACAATTACATAACTCAATATATAATTTTAATGTCTCTCACTCTTCCATTTCTTTATCAACATTAAAATGAATGCATGAACCCAAAAAAAGGAAACATTTGAGAAGATAACAAGATGCGGTTTGAGATCTTTCAATTGCTGAATTCTATTAATCAATAGTTATTAGGCTTCAATGGACTTCTAATATTTGTTAGCCATTAAAGCTGAGTTATTTGATTTCATCATATTCACTTGATAATTTGAGAGTGGACACGTGTCAAGTATTTACACAAACACTTAACACATTGGTTAGCATTATTAATGAAATGCACAGTGTAATTGTTTTTCTCTTTTTTTTCCCCAATTGCAACCTATTATTTTTTAATAAGAATTTATATTTGTTTTAGATATTTTTTTAATATACAAATTTTTTTTTTTAGATTTTTTATAAAAATAATTTAACAATCTCATCACTAACCATAGTATATAAGAAAAATTGAAAATGGTGCGGCGGTAGGTATGTGAGAAGTCAAAAAGGCTTGGAAAATTTAGTCAAAACCCTTCCATTGGACCCTTGTTTAGTGAAAAGAACAACCCAATTTATTTTGCTTCATAAACCCCTTAAGGAGAAAATACATAATTGAGAAAGGACAAAATAATTTTTTTTTTCTTAGACAATATTGCCAGAGTAACATGTTACTGTGAACCAGAGTAACATATTATTGTTAGACGTAATAATTTTTTTTTTTTTAAGAATTTCATAGTTAATATGGATCTTATTTGATAGATCTTGATGAGAGAATTTTAAAAATATTAATTTTATTACAAACTGACATCTACATCAAAAGTTATATTATATTAAATTTTAATATTTTGATAATAATAATATGTGTTAGACTTTTCAAGAAATTTTTTTATACTTGTCCTTAATACATTAAAGTTTTATTATGAGGGAGTTTTTGACCAAATCTCCCAAAAGGCTTGTGGGTTGGGAGAAGTTAATAAATGTTAAGGCTTTTTTTTTTTAAAATAAAAAATTTAGAAAATTAAGATTGGGATATTGGAACTCTCACAAGACTTGTGAGTTAGAAACCCCATTTTTCCTTATATAATATGAGTGGTAACATGTGCTATGCACGGGACTTCATAAATTAAAAAAAAAAAAAAAATCATTATGATTATCTTGAAGTAATTTAATATTTTATCTTGCAATATACATGAAATTTATAAGTTAATTTTTATGTTTATAACTTTTTAAATTATTAGTTTAAAAAAATTAAAAAATATATATATATATATATATATATATATTTAGTGCAATTTTGATAATTTGTATTAAAAAAAAGTTAAATCTGATTAAATGAGTTATGACATGTAACGCCCCAAAATTTATAACACCATATGGATACATCAATCAACTTTCATTATAAGAAATGATGCAATTTCTCAACCTTTACATTATTAATTAATAAGGTTTGTACAAAATAGTCCCACATGTGAATTATACATTCAATAAATTCACATACGTGAATCTATAGCATATAGAACATCAAATTCATAAGTAAACAAAATGCCGTCAAGGGGCTTACAATTTTCAAGGCTTAAGCCCGGTTACACAAAAATGGTTTCATGAACTCATACACCTATAGCCCTTGGCTAGCAAAATGAATCACAACAAAATAAGAGCCATTTGCTCTCCACAAAATACGTCCACTCCCTTAACTCGGCGGGATCACCACATCTTTTCCTGCACCAAAATCCCATAGGGGTGAGCATAAAGCCCAGTAGAGAAATTCTTAACAAAGTATATATATTTTATACAAGCCTTATAAAAAGGAATGCATATGCCATGCTATGCTTTTGACATGAAAATCACATTATCATCTTTTGAAAATCCTTTGTGCTCAGTGATATCTTGAAATCTCAACAATGCATAAATTATCAGTTTAATTCAAGGGGCGGTAAATAAGACTCAGGTAATCCCTAGGTTGGTGTCTGCAAGTAGGCATAACTAGCACTACCAATACCCCACTTTATCGATTGCTAACCGGAAGGGAAGTGGTACCTCTTTCGCGCTTGTTTTCGGTCTTTCACCTTGGACACTCAGGCCAACTTAATCAATTCCATCTACACCTCCCATCTGGACTTACCAACATATTTACCCTAAAACATTTCAATAGTTTCATTTCATCACATTTATTTCCCAATGCAAATGTTTTCAAATCTCAACTCAAAATTTGTAACTATGCAATAATAGAAATGCCAATGCAATATATATATATATATATATATATCAAGGCAAAATAATAATCTTCCATTGATAATATTTCCCACACAATTTATTAAATTCAATCACAGTTTCCCATTCTCCTTTCCAATGCGATTTCATCAATTATCATGTATGAATATATATGTATGTGTATATATATCCAAGTGTAGCAACAATTCCACATTTCATGTGTTCTCAACAATTGCCATTTCATAACTACATATGTATATGCATTTAGCAATAAATTCAAACAAGGTCTCCAAATCCTCATATATCAAGAAAGTTTCCATATTTTCAAACAATGATATGAATTTTCCACTCATTTCTTCATTTAACACAAGAAAATCCATAGATTCTCAACATTTTCCAAAACCTCCAATTTCTAGGTTTTTCACCGAAACTAGACATTTCTTCATTTCTTAGTAAAACCTCACCAATAACATCATTCTTCAGTCAATGTGATTCAACTATTGAAGAAAATCTTTAAAAAGAAACAAAGATTGAATTCCTTTTACAAAACCACCAACTTCTAGAACCAAAAACCAATTTTCAAAGCAATTAAAGAGGAAATCTCGAAATTAACCAAAACTTGCAAAAATATATATATATAACTCTAAGAAAAATCCTTACTTCAAGTTCTTGGAGAGAAAAGAGATGAAATCCCTAAAAATCAACGGTGATGAATCCCGATCTTCACCACACACAATGTAGCTTTCGAGGAGCTCTTCAACTTTGATGAAGGGACAAAGGGCAAAACTCTAATGGATCAAGGGAAATCAAAGTTTTGATCTTGTTTGGTGTAGGAAATGTAGAAAGAAGGAGGATAAAAAGGGTTTTTAGAGAGAGAGACACATACAAAGTGATATACACATAGCCCAAGAAGAGAAAAAAGCTTAATTTTTTGCACTCAGTCCATTCCGCACGTGCGGCACTTACCCCCGCACGTGCGGGCCTCCCAATCCATACCTGTATATAATGCAGTGTGAAAGCCCAGAATTTCCCTGATTCCCGCACGTGCGGTCCCTCTCCCGCACGTACAACCCAAGGCCCCAATAACGCCCTCAAAATAAAGAGGATAAACTAACCCAAGAGATTCATAAATATGATAGAAAATGTTATACATTCATTCATCAGAGTTTTTATTACAAGAGACATTACATGCATTATACTTTCATAAATGTTCATTTTGAAACTACAGCATGTAACACTAGTTGATTACAACAAAATAAACGCCTTACGGGCTTATATCTTTCCAAGATATCACTTGATTACAACAAAAGAAAGAGTCCTACCTCTATACATATAAAGCCATCGATTTGAATAAACATTTAACACAAAACAAAATGACAAAATTGAGCCTTTAGCCCCTAGACCTCATAAGCTATGTCCTTAGAGGCGGCATGTCACCTGTACCTGAAAATGATTTCCCAAGTAGGGTGAGCCAAAGCCCAGTAGAGATATGCTAAAATAGTATATGAGATTTAACTAAGATATAAGCATCAGATAAATGTGCAATATTCATAACCAATACATATTCTTTCCAAGACCATTCAATATAGATAACCATACCTCAATCCATTTCCATTCATCCATTTTAGATTAATCTATTTACCAAATTCATTATCATCTAATCACCAAAATGAGACTACAACTCAATGGTTTACAAGTCAATACATTCATCACCCCAACACTTTCACTTTCTTGCCATTTTACGGAATTCACATCCGAGGGAGTCGGCACCCATATATATAAGATTTCGGGACTTTCACCCTGGACACTCCGGCCAACTTAATTTCAATAGAGTTCATCCCCTATCTCCTTCCAAACAATGGAGTACATCTCCTATCTCCTCCTAAACAATGATACATATACAATGTATTTAAAAGCGTTGTCATATACAATGACTAACCAAATCACATATTTAATGGTTTAATCAAACCGTCATATTCAATGACATAATTCAAATGATTAGTTTCAATTCACCTAATCCTCATGTAGTTTGTACAACAATCATAGCTATCCTCCACCGATAGCCCAAAACAGATATTTCTAAACAAATATACAATCTATCAAACAGATAATTTATCAAATTTCCATAGGTGAGTGACTTAACAAATCCAACTATACCAATCATTTATACACCCTTCCAATTTCATATTTCCCGCATCAATTTCATTATATATACAAAATAATTTATTTAATACAAATTAGGGCAAGTTTCCATTTTTTTCCAAATATTTACCCAAGACCCAATTCCACCAATTATACTCAAGTAACATCATGTTCAAGACCTCACATACATATATGGAGCCCAAAGTAGAGAACCCCTCTTTCAAAATTCAAACCCAAACCCTAGTTTCACCCAAATCCTACCAAATTCCACCATTTATACAAAATGACCAATACCTAGGTTAAAATCCATATTAAAGAGTAGAATATCCCTACCTCAAGTGTAGAAGCTCAAAGGAAGAATGAAAGAAGCCTCAGAGATGTCCAAACTCGATTTTGCTCGGATGAAATGGAAGCCCACAATGTGATACCCCTGTTCGGTATTATGTTAATTGGTCCCTAATACGTATGTGATTATATGTCTTGATATGATTTTGTGTGCCATTATATGGATATATGTGATTTTGGAACTCTATCTGTTCACCGTAGGAATATCTGTTTGAATAATATGCTTTGGAAATTAAATTGAGGGCCTTATCGGCCACAGAACCCGAAATTGATTACGCCATTGTGATTGGCATAATTTTTAGAGCCTACGGTGAAATTTAATTGAAAATTGATTCTGGTCAATTTAAACTGATTAAATTGATGAATTAAGTGCCCTATTATTTTATGTTAGAATAATGTGTTAGTGGGGCATGATGTATGGAGGCACTACACTCTCCTCAACTCATTTTTGAGCTCAAAAATCTGAGGATACAATTGTGAGAGAGTGAGGGCCGGCCTTAGTGAGGGAAAGGGAGAGAAATTGTGCATTTTGGCTTAAAGCTTGGGAATTTTGGGGATTTAGCTCAAGAATTGACTAGAGCTTAGAAGATCAAAGCTTCTAGGTGAGTAATTCTTGGATTATAGTTCGTAATTTTGCGTGTTCAAGCTAATTTGGTGATCAAGAGTAAGATTGAAATGAAATTGTGTTGGAATTGTTGAATTGAAGCTTAATATGTGCATGCATATAAGAAATTACTTTGAAGTTGCATGCTTGAGCACAAATGTGTGTAATCCATGTGAAATGTTAAAGGAAACTCATGTTTTGATCACCATTTGAGTTATCCAAGTTGAGAGTGTGGCTAATTCATCACATGCATGTACAATTTGAGGAGATATGAGCTTGAATGCATGAATCTGTTATGTTGGTGTTGAGTTTGACATATTTTGGGCCATGCATGTAGATAAATCAAGAAATTAAGCTCCATAATGTTATAATCTTGCATAGGTGCCATGTTGGTATGATTATATTGAGATTTGAGCCATTGCATGCAAGTATTGTGGCTGGAAAGTTGAATTGGAGCTCAAGAACATAATCTGGGAAACCCAGAATTTTGATGTCCGCTCGAGCGGGGATTTCGAGCTCCTAGTTTTTTGTTCTTGCAGGCATGGTGTCCGTTCGAGCGGGGATCATGGAGGATGAACTTCTGCTCGAGCATCCTATCTCACGCTCGAGCGTAAAAATGATGCATCCAGTACTTTTTGCAGACATAGAGTCCGCTTGAGCGGGTAAGTTCACGCTCGAGCGGGGAGCTATGTTAAGAGGCCTTCCGCTCGAGCGCCATTTTGGACGATCGAGCGTAAATTTCACCTATCCAGTACTTTTGCAGCCCTTAAGGGTCTGCTTGAGCGGGGAAGTTTACGCTCGAGCGGGTACCCTGTTTTCTGAAATTCTGTTTTTGCATTCTAAGTTCTGTTTTCCGTTCTCTTTCACTTGTAAGCACTCTTAGGAATATGTTAAGCATTGTAAATGAGTTAATGAGATAAGAATAAAGCCTAAAGAGGAATATGTGAATTAAAGAACGGATTGAACTGTTAGTGACCCTTTTGTGTTCATGAAATGTGTAAGGTCAAGCTCCAGGGCAAATCCACAAGCCGACCACTGTGAGTAATATCGATATTTGAACGCTTATGAATGTGCAATTGTTTATTCCCTTATAAGCTTTATGAGTTGCTAATTGGGATTGTGGACAAAAGTTGACATGAATGAACGAATGGACCAAAGGTCGTTTTGATAAGAAAAATACATGGACCGGAGGTCGTTTTGACAAAAATGAATAGACCTAAGGTCGCTTTGATATGAATGAATGGACCTAAGGTCATTTTGATACGTATGTATGGACCGAAGGCCGTTCTGATACAAATGTATGGGCCGAAGGCCGTTTTGATACGAATGTACGGGCCGAAGGCCGTTTTGATACGAATGTATGGGCCAAAAGCCGTTTTGACATAAATGTATGGGCCGAAGGCCGTTTTGGCATAAATGAATGGGCCAAAGGCCGTTTTGACATAAATGAATGGGCCGAAGGCCGTTTTGACGTGAATGGAAATCTGAATGGGCAAAAGGCCAGTATGTTTGGAACTACAGTCACTTGATCTAATCTTGGTATAAATGTACATATGTTAAGTAGAAATATGAATTGGGCCCAAGGCCGTTTGGAGTATGTTGTTCTACATATTGTTATATGACTTCTGTATTTGATATTATTCACTGGGCTATCGCTCACGCTCATTCATGTGTTTGTAGGTGAGCCGAGGGAAGTCCAAACCCAGCCCCAGTGAGGTCTGCCAGGAACAACATGAGTTTTGAGAAAGTCAGCCTTGTGTCTCACGCACGAGACCTACCCTTGCCATTTTGTTATGTAATTATATTTTGTCCTGCTGGCAAGGACTTTATGTATATTTGTAAATAGTTTGTCATGGGTTGACTTAGCTGGATGATCCTGTCTTAAAGAATTTATGGTACTGTACTTTTGACGTGGGTTATTAACGTATATGGGTATGGTTTGTTTTGAAGTGCATATAAGCACGGCTCTATGGACAAAGTTTGTGATTATTGCTTCCGTTTGGCCCCTTTACTCTATTGAGTTATGTCTATTTTGTTTTGGAGGCCGTAGGTAATCCCAGGATTACTGGCCGGTTACGTCCTCAACCCATAGGGGCGGGTTCGGGTCGTGACACACAAGATGCTCTATCTTTTTAATAAAGGGACAAGAATTGAGAGATCCTCAAATCAAGGTGTATTTATAAAGAGAGAGCAAGAGTTTTAGAGAGAGAAAGAGAGTTCTTAGGGAAAAAGAAGATCAAAAGTGATATAAAATCACATTGCTGCGAACTGATATACGCGACCTTCGCTTGAGCGAAGGAGTTGTCGCTTGAGCGACCAAACACAACAAGTGGGCTCGCTCGAGTGCAAGAAGCGTCGCTTGAGCATAAAATGCAAAGCTTCAGAAATTTCACAGACGCACACGCTCGCTCGAGCACTTTACCTTCCTAGAAATTCTGCGTCTGGAAAAGAAACCTGAGGACTCCCAATTCTTGCTTGAGTGCAAGAAACCTCGCTTGAGCGAAGAAGAAGGCTCGCTCGAGCGCAAAAAGCTTCGCTCAAGCGAAGAAGCCAAAATCTGGGCAACAACAATCTAGACTAACTAACAACCAACCTGTTCCGAACATGCCCAACAAGTTCCAAAACTCAAATACAAAGAGTCAAAGGGGAAAAACAAGACATGGATACAATATTTAACCACGGAACTCGAGTCTGGGACACAATGAAGGTCGGGGCAAAACCGGGATCGCTATAACCTCCTCCCCTTAAAGAATTTCATCCCCGAAATTTTAGTACAAGTTGCAAAACCATGATTATCCAATTTTCAAAGTGATTACAATTCTACTCTCATCACCATGACCCACCCACTGGTCATTCCACCTCCTCACAAGAGAACAAATCCATAATATATATAGCTCAACGTATTTTACCAGTATGCATTTTTTGAAATTTAACTAATTTCAATACATATATTTCATATCTCGAAAACACATTCAATGTTTATGATATATTTGCATTTTCAAACCGAAACAATATATATGATGTCTAAATCAACTTGCATTTCTGAAACATATTCAACATATACAATTCTTTCATAATTCAAAACATATACAATGTTCTCATGGTTCATAAGTAAAACTAAAATCTCAACATACACTCAAACATCAACAAATAAGTCCGGATATTTCTCTCGGACTTCCAATTCACGCTCCTAAGTTGCTTCCTCAACCTCGTGATGTTTCCACAATACTTTGACCAAGGGAATTGTCTTGCCTCGCAAGACTTGGTCCCGTCTATCCAAGACTCTCACCAGTCTCTCCTCATACGAGACATCCTCATCTATTTCTAAGTCGGTCCAATCCAACACATGTGATGGATCCGGCTCATATTTCCAAAGCATACTAATATGAAACACATCATGCACTCCGGAAAGTTGCGGAAGCAACGCCAAATGGTATGCAACCTCCCCAATATGCTCAAGGATCTCAAAAAGACAAATAAATCGAGGGGATAACTTCACACTCTTCCCAAATCTCATCAAACCCCGCTTAGGTAATATTTTCAAAAAGACATGATCACCCACCTCGAATGACAAAAGGTCTCCTTCTACAGTCGGCATAACTCTTTTGACGACTCTGGGCTATAACCAACCTCTTACGGATAAGTGTCACTTTCTCTGTCGTTTCCCGAACCAACTCTGGACCTAACAAAGGTGCATCACCCACCTCGGCCTAACACATTGGAGATCTACACAGTCGGCTATACAAGGCCTCAAACGGTGCCATGCCAATACTCGATTGGAAATTGTTATTGTAGGCAAACTCCAAGGGTAAGTGTCTCTCCCACGACTGTTTAAAGTCAAGGACATAGCCTCGAAGCATATCCTCAAGGATCGGAATAGTATGCTCGAATTGCCCGTCAGTCTGAGGATGGTAAGCCGTGCTAAAAGTCAATCTAGTGCCCAAGGCACTCTGCAAGCTTTGCCACAACCGAGTAGTGAAACGCGGGTCTCTATCCGAGACAATCATCACAGGGACCCCGTGCAACCTCACTATGTCCCTAATATAAAAATCGACAAGATAATCTACCGAATCACTTACACGCATAGGGATAAAATACGCTGACTTGGTCAACCGATCTACTACTACCCAAATGGCATCACTACCCCGTTGAGTCCTCAGAAGGCCCACAACGAAATCCATTGTGACGTGCTCCTACTTCCACTCAGCTATAGGCAAGGGTTGCAACAAACCCGCTGGCCTCTGATGCTCAGCCTTCACTTGCTAACAAGTAAGACACCTTGATACAAACACTGCCACATCTTTTTTCATACCCCTCCACCAAAACTGGCGACTAAGGTCATGATACATCTTTGTGCCTCCCGGATGCACTGTAAGGCGTGAATTGTGAAACTCTCGGAGTACTTCTTCTCGATAAGACACCGGCACAAACAAGCGATCATGGTATCTCACACTCAGGTCGGGATACACAGTCAGGCCCTTCTTTACCTTCCCATTGGAGATCTTCTCTTTGAGGGATTCTACCTCAAAGTCACCCTTCTGTGCTTCTAACACTCGGTTCATAAGTGTAGGTTGTACAACTACAGAAAATAAGGCTACAGACTCAACAGACTCGCCCACCAAGGGCACCCAATATTTCTCATTCCCAGATATCAATACAAGCTACACTACTGAAGGATTTCCTACTTAGGGCATCGGCCATAACATTGGCCTTCCCCGGATGGTAATGTAACTCGAAGTCATAATCCTCTCTATGAACTCCATCCATCTTCTCTGCCTCAAATTCAAGTCCTTCTGTGTAAACAGATACTTCAGACTCTTATGATCAAAAAACACCTCAAATCTCTCCCCACACAGATAGTGCCTCCAAATCTTCAAGGTAAAAATCACTGCTGCTAATTCTAAATTGTGAGTAGGGTAGTTCCTCTCGTGGGTTTTTAACTGCTGTGAGCCATAGGCTACTACTTTTCCTTCTTGCATCAATATACAACCCAAACCCTCTCATGAGGCATCACAATACACTGAATAGACCACATCTCTCTCTGGAATAATCAAGACTGGGGCGGTGGTTAGCCTAACTTTAAGCTCTTGGAACGACTTTTCACAAGTCTCACTCCACACAAATTTGACCCATTTCCTCGTCAGTCTAGTCAAAGGCGAAGCTAATTTGGAGAAATCCTTTGCAAACAGACGGTAATATCCAGCCAACCCCAAGAAACTACGGATCTTGAAAACATTCTTAGGTTGTGCCCAATCCTGAACTGCCTCAATTTTGGATGAATCTACAGTTACCTCTTCCTCGGATATCACATGGCCTAAGAACTTAACCTCTCTTAGCCAGAACTCACACTTCCCGAACTTAGCATACAACTTATGGGCTCTAAGTAACTCAAGTACCACTTGCAAGTGTTCCTCGCGCTCCTCCTCAGAGGGTGAGTAAATCAAAATGTCATCCACAAAGACGACTACAAAACGGTCTAAGAACTCTCGGAAGATTTGGTTCATCAAGTCCATAAACACAGCCGGTGCATTGGTTAGCCCAAAGGGCATCACCAGAAACTCATAATGGCCATACCACGTACGGAATGCTATTGTAGATGTCCCCGAACGCCCCGGGAGGGAAATCCCCCCGTTCTGTTTGTTTGGGCTCACTACAGTTTGGATTCGAATTGTCACGGTTCTTAATTTGAACCAAAGAGTCCAAATCTGACAAATCGTTTTGAAAAATAGATTTTATATAAAGAAGTGCCAAACATGGACTACTTTGCCAGATACAAAGTCGCCACCTAAATATTTTATTTTGGGGAATTTAGGAAACCCTGACTCGTGCCTAAGGCCACATGTCCGTCATCACCAAAGTTGCCTCGGCTCGGGAACTTGGGTACAATTGGGGAAGGTCACTTTGTGAGCACCCCGCTTGCCCGATCCAAAGATCGGCCTCTACTAACCATGATATCTTATTTTGAAAACGTTATGCGTTCTTATTCCGATTAATTAGCTAATCTTACTATGTGATGCGCACAACACAAAAGTATAGACTAGATCGCCTAATTTGGAACAAAGCATTGCATATCCGCTTGTTTGAAAGACAGTTTGAAATTTGTTACTCGCAAGTAGGCTAAAACACGGATTTCAATGAGTCAGTCCAACTCAAACAATCCAACCTTCACCCACAGGCATTCAGGCAGTAAATCAGCTAAACAGTTAGCCTCATGGTAAGCATGCTTTCATGTTAACATTCACACTCATGCAAGATGCTAAAGCATAAAAAGCTTACCGAGTACTCCGAGCCAAAACAAAGAACTTGTTAGCAATCAATGTATGATCCAAGTCCATGTTAAGTGGCTAATGCATCGCATACAAAATGCAACTAGAATAGGCTCGGCTAATCCTAGGATGGCATGTGGAATGCAACAGATAACACGTATTCAAGTTAGATTTGAAATACTGTGCAGTTAGCATGATGCGCCGAGCCCGGTGCATGTAATACAAATGAATGGATGCACGCATGCATAGCATAAGGTATGCTAAATTAAACATGCCCTAATACTAACCATCAAAGCAGATAAGTAAAAGGGAGAAAGAAGTGGGGGTTGGAAGACATGCATCACACACACGCACGCTTATTACAATTGCGCCCTCGCTCGGAGGGTCCGAAAGAATAATACAAATTAATCAACTAACAAGCTAATTAATTATTTACATAACCACTTAACTAATTAAACAAATTAACTAAGCTATGGAAAGTAGTAAAAGGCCTCGGGAAGAGGGATAAATGTATGCATGCTCGGCTCCGCTCGGAAATCCATCGCCAATGCCACAGTTGCCTCTGTTTACACTGCTCTGCACCTTTGAAGACTGCACAGGTCCCAAGGTTGGTTCTGGAACCCTCTCTGAACACTGTGGGAGGTCACCGGCCATGGAAAAGTGGTCATCGACCAGTTGTGAGGCTCTCGGCCAACAATGGATAGCCGGCCAGCACTGGAGATGGCCGACCGGCCATATCTTCCTGCAGAATCCTGTTTGACAGCAGCAGAGGGCAAATAGAGCATGTCAATGCATTTTCAAAGCAATGTATGCACAACCACCCTCCCTATCATGTTTAAGACTCAAGGGAGTATGGCTCTCGACCCTCGGGCTACCAATCACGCATTTCAATGCATGATGGCCAAAGGAGCCAAGTGTGTAATTTCAATATCAAATGAAATGCATACAACACATAAAGGGGAGCCCCAACCTCTATCATGGTTGATCAAGAGGCAAGGGATGCAAACATGCAAGCAAGACTAATGCAACATGAGCATGTTAAGGTAACAAGCATTCCAAATGCAATGCAACCTAGTCAAGCTTACAAGCATACAAGATGCAACATGGACATTCAAGCATGCAAGGTAAACATGTGACAACATGTAAAGGGACAAGATATGCAAACATGCAAAGCAACTTAACAAAAGCATGCCAAATGCAATTAAACATGCAACAACATGTTAATAGGCCAAGTATGTGACAACATGCAAGGCGAGCATGCAACAACATGCAAGAGGTGGACTTAAACCAATATGGGTAGCTCTTAAATAGGCCCAAATTAGTGGCCAAAATGAGCTAAAATGATGGCTTGACATGCACCAAAATGAAGCTCATGCAATGGCTCACAAATGGGGTATAAAAGCATAACTCTCAAACACATTAAAGGCATGATAAACATGAGAATATGGCACACCTATAAACTCTGAAATATCATATTCAATGATGCCAAAACACTAAAATGCCTCAAGCAACACATGCAAGGGACCCCAAAACTCAAAGATAAGCAAGGCTATTACACTACAACCATGCATGGCAAGCACCAATCGACTGAGAGGCCTAAAAACAAAGCTAAGGCAGCCCAAAATATGAACAAAACATGTTTGGAGTGCGGCCAAACGGTGCTAGAATAGAGGGCCAAAACAACATGCATTGTGAGCTAGTAAGCATGGTTTACACTACAAGCATGTGAAGCAAATGAGGGACCACCAAACCAGCCCAAAATAGATTCATGGCATGCCAAATAATGCCCAAAAACCCACTGAAACATGACTGAAACATGCAAACATGAGGTGCTACTTTGGAAGGCCATGCAAGGGGTTGTTCTACACATGCAAGAAGGACATCTAACATGGCAAAACCAACTATGGAAAGGGGTTATGCAGGCCCTAAAACTCACTGAAAAATTCCTGAACCAAGCTCAAGAACTGTGCAAATAAGGGCTCCTTTGTAAGGCCAAAAATGCCAAATAAACAAGACAACAAGGAGAGGGGATGGCCCTCTCCTTCTTAGAACCTCAAAACACCATCCCCACCACTGAAATCCCTCTAGATTTCAGTGGTGAGAAGGCCAATACAAGGTGGTCCCGAAGCTCACAAAAAAGGCACAAAAATGAGGCCAAATAAGGCCTAAGAGGGGGTAAACAACCCCAGACACAAAAGTGATCTGAAACAAACTTCAAAAACATGCAAATACAAAACTTTTTTTTCAGTTTATAGCTAAGCTTAAATCAGCATGCAAGATAGGCTAAAAGTGTGTACAAAAACGGGGAATAAAAGAGGGAAAATGAGTTACCCTTGAAGACCACTTCCAAGAACACCAAACCAGCAACCTCTTTGGATCAAAACTAGCTCAAAAACCCCTCAAACAACTCCTTAGCACCTTAGTAACCCAAGAGTAGTATACTCCTAGGTGTTCTAGTGCAAGAACAAGAACAAAAACTCACTTTGGAATACTCTAACCCACACAAATGTAGAGAGAGAGAGGGAGATATATATACTTTTATATATTAGATTTTTCAACCCTTGAAATGGAAGGAGAGGCCCTCTTTTTATAGACAAGGCAAGGGCTCAAGTCTTCTAAGAGAAGCTAAACAAAAAGGGTCAAGGGGGTCAAGCTTCTCTTAGAAGCTTGGAGCAAAGGGTCAAGCTTCTTAGAGAAGCTAGAGCAAAGGGTGCAAGCTTTTCTTGGAAGCTTAGAAAGGTTCAAGCTTCTCTAAGAAGCTAAAAAGGTCAAGCTTCTTGGAGAAGCTAAAAAGGTTCAAGCTTCTTGGAGAAGCTAAAAAGGGTCAACCTTCTTGGAGAAGCTAGAGTAAAGGTTCAAAAGGTTCAAGCTTCCTCAAGAAGC
The DNA here is from genome assembly GCA_030407325.1 of Camellia japonica. Taxonomy (NCBI): domain Eukaryota; kingdom Viridiplantae; phylum Streptophyta; class Magnoliopsida; order Ericales; family Theaceae; genus Camellia; species Camellia japonica. The sequence goes on along the minus strand of JAPPVO010000010.1, from coordinate 16,500,206 downwards.
TAAAAACCAAGGGCTCAAAGGTTCATGCTTCCTCAGGAAGCTAAAACAAAGGGTTCAAAAGGTTCAAACCCTCTCAAGAAAAGGTCTTGGCCAGAAAAAGTGGCCGATTGATCAAGAAATGGCCGACCGACCAAAAACATTGCCGACCGCCCAACACTTTTGGCCGGTAGCAAGAAAACAGCGCCGGTGGCCTCAAGTCATGGCCGGTGAGGTGTGGGGATGGCCAACAAGCCATTCCCTGCGCTTAGAAGCAAACACACAAGTGTTTGGTCTACAACCGAGCACAAAACAAACAAGTCGAGAGGTCTCGAGGCAAGGCGCGCGGCCGAAATCTCTGAGAACTCAAGACGAACACGAACATGGATAATCATCGAGTGTTCAAATGATAACGTCCAAGTCTTGAGGACGGTCAAAAATGGGGTGTCTACAGCTGTCTTCAGGATTTCCTCCTCCCTGACCCTCAACTGATGGTAGCTCGATCTCAAGTCTATCTTAGAAAAACAACGGGATTCTTTCAACTGATCAAACAGGTCGTCTATACGTGGCATTGGATACTTGTTCTTAACTGTGACGCGGTTCAACTTTTGATAGTCAATACAGAGTCGCAAGGCTCCATATTTCCTTTTAGCAAAGAGGGCCGGTTGTGACGCCCCGATTCTACACTAATGGTTGCAGTCAAGGGAGAGTCACTAATGAGTCCTATGGTCAATAAACAAGTAAGATCCCAGATCGCCGGAGGAGTCAAAATAGCCTCCTTTCTAAGTCCAGCTTTCTTAGGCAGTGCACTACCCTTTTGACAGATCTTAAAAGGTATTGACACAAGGTCTCATAAGCAACAATAAGGTTCATACATATACGTAGAATACAAATACATAACAACCACAATATACTTAATTCAAAAGATGGTCCCATTACATTACATCCCAAAAGAAAGCTTAAATCTTCACATGAGTCTTACAAAATATCCAAAAAAAAACTTCTAATTTTTCTAGGATAGCCAAAAGTCTTCAAAATTTTCAGGCTCATCGTCTCCAGCTATGAGTTCCTCTTCGTCACCTGGCATGATACGCCGTGAGCTTTGAATGCCCAGTAAATACACACACACACCCTGTCTCTTTTTTCCAGTCCAATACACAATCACAATTATAACATCAAGTAGTAAAGCATGATACTCAAATAAATAAATAAAGGGTTAAGTTAGATGTTAGCAAACTAGAAATCCCCTAAAGAGATTTCGTCCTCCCAACCACAAGAATCGGACGCGGATTATTCGGTATGCCCCCTCTTTTGCTGCTTTGTTGCAGAACTAACCTCGGATGCCTACCAATGGTTATGTACCATGTAGCGCCAACCGCAGGGTCTCAAAAGAGACGGTAAAATAGGGCCTTGCCCGAATCCCTCCTTACACCAAACAACCTAGGGTCCGAATACAACCGCTCTGTTCAAGGGTCCCGAAAACCACTTGCGCAAGACTTTAACTTCCAAATAGGGAACGCATCTCAACAAACCATACATCACATATTATCATCTTTTCATTACTCAAGTGATCGAAAACCCAATACCCTCCCCATTAGGTTTCCCGCTGAGTTAAATGTTTTAAATCTAGGTTAGTCCAACTTATAAGACAATAATATCCATACAAGCATGCATTCTTAAGATGAGAAAGGTAAATAACATAACCACAACACATATAATATCATGCCAAGATATGATCATAAGCTAATAACAATCTCATGAACTCAAGGGTATAAAACATCCACACATAACACAATTTCCAGATTTAGTATCGCATAAAGATTAAAATGAACGGACTATTTTAGATCTTCCACCGGACTCAGCCTTCCTATGGCTCATAGAGAATTTGATCTAGTTTCTAGAACATATTTCGGAAATGGGATTGCTTTTCTAGATTTCAAGTTATTTAGAAAACATTCCAGCGCTGTCCAGATTTTGTCCAGATCTGTCGACCGTTATGAAAATTTGATTTTCTTGCAAACTGCTTAATGTTTTTCGATGAAACCAATTTTAGTTGAAAGCTAACTCCTCAAGGAAGATTTTGACATAAAATAGAGGTCCAGAATAATTTTATACATTTTTCTGGAATTTTTGGAAGTGGGCTGCGAAAAACAGATTCTAAGGTACCATGCCCAAAACAAGAAGTTTTATGAGAAAGGGGTTCCACCAAGGGAAAGTTTTCATTTCTTTTGTAAAGAAAACATGCTAACTAACATATATTTAACTCAGGAAATTTTCTTGAAAGAGTGCCCTTGGAAAGTTGAGAGATTGGTATAAAAAAAAATGGTTTTGTGCCAAAATGGGGAAATTACAAGAGAGATGGAATCAATACTCAACCCTTAGCATTTTTAACATAAGAAATCATTAATAACAGATCTGAAAACATCATTTAGAACTCTTAAAAACATGTATTGAAAAAAGGAAAATGAAAGAGAAGGTTGTGTTTGTGGCTTACCTACTAAGCTTTGCACAAGAAGGCTCTCTTCTTCCTCCCTCTTCTTCTCTAGACTTCTCTCTCTTGCTCTCCTCCCTCTCTCTAGCCGAAAGTGTGTGTGAGTGTGTTATTTGTGCTTGCCAAGCTACAGGGGTGTTGGTATATATAGGCAATTTTTGATGTAAAATGTCCTAAAAGCCCATTAGTTGGAAATGGATGGAAAGGTTAGGATTTGTTTGAAGTTTTAAAGGAATAGGGATGATTTGGGAGGCTTACTCATAGGTTTAGGCAACATTTAGTTGTAATGAAACTAGTTTTGGAATTAGCATCCTTGGTCTAGGGTACTAGGTTTGTGAGTTTCTAGATTTTCATGATGATAGACTTAGAAAATTGTATCCTCACTTCCTCCTAGAATGGCCGGCCCTAGGGAAGGGTGAAGGGGCTAATTTTTTTTTTTTTTAATCAATTTTAGGCTCTAGGACACACTCCTCAAGGTGTATACATATATATATATATATATATATATATATCTTGATGGATGGTACTCATGGTACAAAGGTACAAGTACTAGTCTTTGGGTTAAATTTTGAATTTAAATAAAGAGTGAGGGCTTGGAGTTAAATACATGTGTTGGAACCTTACTCATGTAGAATTAAATTAAATTAGGTTAGGGAACCTAATCTGGCTAGAAAAATTCCTATTTTGCTAAAAAAAAAAAATAGAATGCTAACCGACAAGATCTGAAATAATTCAAATAACCGAGAGGCTTTAAGAAAATAATTCAAACATTAGGGTCTTTAAAGTGAATACATATTTCAGGGGCTTCACACTGGTGCTCCCCAAGGTGAAGTACTAAGGTGAATAAAGCCCTTATCTAGTAGTTCTTGGAGTTGAATCTTCAACTCGCTCAACTCAGCTGGTGCAAAACGATACGGTGCCATGGAAATTGGTGTCGTGCTAGGCACTAGATCAATAGAGAACTCGATCTCTTGGTGGGGTGGTAAACTAATAAGATCCTCGAGAAAGACATCCGAGTACTCACAAACCACTCTTGGCAACTCAACTTGAACTTCATCACACTCACTACTCACCAAGCTAGCAAGAAAACAACTAAGCTTGCTGCATCCACGCGGATCATATATCGGTGAGAAGACTTTATCCACCCGGTCCTCCAAGAAATAAAAGCAATCATCGCTCAAGGTACATACAGTAACCCTTTGACGGTAGCAATCTATAATAGCCCGGTATGACAATAACCAGTCCATACCCAAAATAACATCAAAACCAGACATATCCATCAACACAAAAGAAAAATGAAGACGACGGTCGGCGACCTCTATATCACAGCCCCAACACCCTTGTTTCAAAACCATCTCACCCCCAACAGGTGACACAACACAAATAGGAGATGCTAACTGTGCCAACTCCAACCCCAAAATAGATGCAAATGCAGACGAAATAAATGAATGGGATGCACCCGTATCAATCAATACATTAGCAACCGAGTTACAAAACAAAAAGGTACAAGATCTGGCGCGGTAACAGCATACACGTGCCCTATAAGTCTCTGATCTATCTGCTCACCCCTCGGAGCATAAGATTGTTGCATTGACTGAGCCAAAGAGGCTCTCTGATTGGCCCTCGAGGCCTGTACTGACTACGCTGGCTGGTGACTCTGCGTCTGTCTTGAACCAGACGCAACAGGTGTGCCACCTAACTGTGGCCAAAACATCTTCAAGTGCCCCGTCTTCCCACATTGATAGCAAGTGAGCGGCTAGCCTCTGCCCTAACTTTGGGCCTGAGAAGGAGCCAAAGATGATGTTGCCTGCTGCCCTCCTCCCCTCTGCGGGCAAGCTAGAGACTTGTGGCCCAACTGACCACATTTGAAACAAGTGATGTCTCCCTGACCACCTTTCCCAGAACCCGAACTCGACACTAGAAAGGTAGATCTCGAATGCGCTCCCTAGGACTGCTGAGAGTTAGAACCCCTCTGCCTCTTACTATCCCCTTGGCCATCTTGACTCCTTCTAGAGCCCCTAATCCTCTCCTCCTCCGCATGCATGATAGTCTCAAGATGGGATGCAACCTCCACAAGGTGCCCATAATCCCTAATCATGGACTCGACAACTCTAAACATGAGTTCGGTCCTCAATCTTTTTTTGAACTCCAGACAACGGCATTCCTCAGCCGCTACTAACTTCAGTGCAAACCTAGACGAGCTAGTAAAGGTGGCCTCAAACTCAGCCACTGGTGTATTCAATTGCACCAACTTGGAGAATTGATCCCTCAACTTCTCCCTCACTGTAGCAGGTAAGTACTTGTCCTGGAACGCTTCAACAAAGGCTTCCCAAGTCCCTCCAATGCGCCCTCGCACATATTTCCACTATTGACCCATGTCTCCCTTCAGTTGGAAGGACGCCAAGGTCACTCTTAAATCCCCGTCTTCGATGCTGAGCATCTCAAATGTCTTCGTCATCTGTTCTAACCACTCATCGGCCTTTAGTGGCTCCTTGGGATCACCCAAAAACTTGTCCGGATTTGATCGGAAGAACTCCCTCTTTAAGAACGATGGCCCTGTTTCAGCTACATGGTCCTGGACTTGATTCTCAGCCTTGAGAATGTCCATGGATTTCCTCAATGCTCCTGCCATTTCACGGACTAAGGCGCCCATGGCCTGTTGAACTATTGGCTCGGCCACATTGCCCTAACCAACTCCTTCATCCTGCGTCGGAATCTCATCCGGTATAGGCATCTTGTGCCTTCTAGGCCTACCACACCTACCACCACGACCTCGTCCTGACAGCTTAATAAAGGTAACAAAAGAGATTAGCAAATTTACAAATGTGTCAAAGCTATCTCACTCGTGTCCTAGTTCGATGGACAACTATAATTCACTCCACATAAGTATGTAATCACATAAACACATACAAACTTCATTTCCGGATAATGGCCGTCCCATGGCATTGCTAGAGTTTCAGTTAGAAATGGCAGTGATCAAGTGCCTTTCCAACAGGAAGATAGGGGATGGACCTCTAAACCGGATGTTGTTTGGGAGGAGATAGGGGATGGACTCCGTTGATACAGCACTAAAATGTGTATCTGTTGAAGTGTTAATATAGCTCATATGCTTATCTGTTGAGGTGTAGAGATAGCTCATATGCTTATCTGTTGAAGTGTTGATACAACTAGTATGCTTATCTAATATGAAGTGGGAAATGTTTAATACGAGTTACTATCTCATTTAAGCTGTTTGGCCAGGTTTTGAGCCGTAGTTGTGAATTGAAAACTGGATAAGAAATGGAAAATGAAATGAAACATGGACACAGTTGTCATGTAATGGAAATGGTTTATGAATTGATTTATGCGAGTTAAACATTTATCGATTGCTTACGTCTTAGTTACTGCCCATATTGTGTTTAGCATATTTCTACTGGGCGTTGGCTCACCCTTTATGGGACATCATTTTCAGGTACAGGTAGCATGCCACCTCCAAGGACGTAGCTTGGGAGGCTTGGGACTGTTGGACTGTTTTGTGTTTTTGGTTGTATTACATGTATATCAAGCCAAGGGCTTTCTTTGTATAGAGTTAGTACTCTTTTTTTTTGTAACCAAGTGTTGACTTGGAAAGTTGTGAACCCTTAGGGTATTTACTTTTGATGTCAACATGTAATACATTTATTAAAGAGTACTCTGATGGAATACAATTATGCTTTATTTTCTTATATCTAAGCATGCTATTGTTGGTTGATTTATGGTTTATTTTGAGGGCGTTACAACTTGGTATCAGAGCGTACCGGGTTCGAATACTTTGGGTACGTGGGAAGTGATTAGTATCACAATGGGTTTGTCTCGCTTGTTAGAGACTTATGTGTAATGTTATGTGCTTATGTGATAACATGTTTATGTGACTACTTGGGTATGGGATTTAGTTTCTAGGATGTTGATTGGATCCTTGGGTTTCTGTGAGTCTTGTTGGAAAAGCACTTGATCAATGCTGTTTCTAATCGGAACTCTAGTAACTCCTCGGGACTATCATTATCCTGAAATGAAATTCGTAAGTGCTTATGTGATTATGTGTTTACGTGGAATGAATTACAGTTGTCCATGCATTAGGATGCGAGTGTTGTAGCTTCGGCACATTTGTGAATGTGCTAACGTTCTTCGTTACCTTTATTAAGATGTCAGGAAGAGGACGAGGTGGTAGACGTGGTAGGCATGGTAGGCAGAAGATGCCTTTACCGGATGATATTCCGGCACAGTAGGAGGGGGTTGGTCAGGCCAATGTAGCCGAGCCAGCAGGTCAGGAGGCTATGGGTGCTTTAGCCCGTGGGATAGCCGATGCTTTGAGGGAGTCTATGGGTATTCTCAGAGCTGAGAATCCAGTGCAGGCCCAGGTTGTTGATGCAGGGCCTTCCTTCTTGAAGAGGGAGTTCTTCCGGTCTAATCCGGACGAGTTTGTTGGGGATCCGAAAGAGCCACTTAAGGCTGACGAGTGGTTGGAGCAGATGAGTAAGACGTTCGAGATGCTTGGCATCGAGGACGGAGCATTGAAAGTGACCTTGGCATCTTTCCAGCTTAAGGAGGATGCGGGTCAGTGGTGGAAGTACATGAAGGGTCGTATTGGTGGCACGTGGGAGGCCTTCGTGGATGCCTTCCAGGAGAAGTATTTATCTCCAGCTGTTAGGGAGAAGCTGAGGGACCAGTTTTGTCAGCTTAGGCAGATGGGTTTGTCAGTGGCCGAGTTTGAGGCTGCTTTTACTAGCTTGTCCAGGTTTGCACCTGAACTTGTGGCGTCCGAGGAACGCCGTTGCCTCGAGTTTGAGAAGAAGATGAGGCGTGGACTCAAGATGAGAGTTGGGGGTTCGATGACCCGGGATTTTGGGCGTTTGGTTGATGCTGCAGCCCATATGGAAATCATGATGCAGGAGGAGGAGGAGGGACAGAGAGGCTCCAAGAGGAGTCAGGATGGTCAGGGTGATGGCAGGAGACAGAGGGGTTTTAACCCTCAGCAGTCTCAGGGTGGTGTTGCTAGATCGACCTTTCCAGTGCCGAGTGCAGGCTTAATCAGGGAGGCTTGACTTGTTTCAAATGTGGCCAGCTGGGTCACAAGTCTTCAGTTTGCCCACAGAGGGGAGGAGGTCAGGGAGCGGCTTCTTCTTCCGCTCGACCTCAGAGCCAGAGTCAGGGCAGAGGCCAGCCTTTGTCTTGTTATCAGTGTGGCCAGCCTGGGCACCTGAAGAGGTTTTGCCCACAGTTGAGTGCCACATCAGGAGCGTCTGGTTCTAGGCAGACGCAGGGTTTTCAGCCAGCTCAGTCTGTGCAGGCCTCGAGGGCCAATCCGGGAGCTTCGTCATCCCAGTCTGTGCAGCAGTCTTATGCTCCTAGGGGTGAGCAGGTGGATCAGGGGCCTACAGGGCGCGTGTATGCTGTTACCGCGCAGGACCTAGTACCGGCTCCATCAGTTGTGAGAGGTACCTTTCTGTTTTGCAACTCGGTTGCCAGTGTATTGATTGATACGGGTGCATCTCATTCTTTTGTATCTGCTGCATTTGCATCTGTTTTGGAATTGGAGTTGGCACAGTTAGCATCTCCTATATGTGTTGTATCACCTGTTGGGGGTGAATTGATTTTGAAACACGGATGTAGAGGTTGTGATATAGAGGTCGCCGATCGTCGGCTTCCATTTCCTTTTGTGGTTATGCCCATGACGGGTTTTGATGTTATTTTGGGTATGGACTGGCTATCGTCATACCGGGCTGTTATCGATTGCTACCGCCAGAGGGTCACAGTATGTACCTTGAGCGGGGAGTGTTTCCATTTCTTGGGGGATCGGGTTGGTAGTGTGTTACCACCGGTGTATGATCTGCGAGGGCGGAGTGAGCTTAGTGGTCTTCTCGCTAGCTTCATGAGTGGTGAGTGTGATGAGACCCAGATTGTATTACCGAGAGTGGTTTGTGAGTATTCGGATGTTTTTCCCGAGGATCTCGTTAGTTTGCCACCTCACCGAGAGATCGAGTTCTCTATTGATTTAGTGCCCGGCACAGCGCCGATTTCTATGGCACCTTATCGTTTTGCCCCAGCCGAGTTGAGTGAGTTGAAGATTCAGCTCCAGGAATTGTTAGATAAGGGCTTCATTCGCCCTAGTGTTTCGCCGTGGGGAGCATCGGCCCTCTTTGCTAAAAAGAAAGATGGTGCCTTGAGACTTTGTATCGACTATCGGAAGTTGAATCGGGCTACAGTCAAGAATAAGTACCCTAGGCCCTATATTGATGATTTGTTTGACTAGTTGAAAGGTTCCCATTGTTTCTCTAAGATAGACTTGAGATCGGGTTACCACCAGTCGAGGGTCAGGGAGGAGGATATTCCTAAGACGGCATTCCGTACACGGTATGGCCATTATGAGTTTCTGGTGATGCCATTTGGGCTCACTAATGCATCGGCAGTCTTTATGGACTTGATGAACCGGATCTTCCGGGAATTCTTAGATCGATTTGTGGTCGTTTTCGTGGACGACATTCTTATCTATTCACCTTCGGAGGAAGAGCACGAGGAACACTTGAGAGTGGTGCTTGAATTGCTTAGAGCCTATAGGTTGTATGCCAAGTTTGGGAAATGTGAGTTTTGGCTAGGAGAAGTCAAGTTCTTAGGCCATGTGGTATCCGGGAAAGGGGTGTCTGTAGATACATCCAAGGTAGAGGCAGTGCAAGATTGGGCATAGCCTAAGAGTGTTTTTGAGATCCGCAGTTTTCTGGGATTAGCTGGGTATTACCGTCGATTTGTGAAAAATTCTCCAGGCTAGCTTCGCCTTTGACTAGATTGACGCGGAAAGGGGTCAAGTTTGTATGGAGTGAGACTTGTGAAAATTCGTTCCAGGAGTTGAAGGTTAGATTGACCACCGCTCCGGTCTTGATTATTCCGAAGAGATGTTTGGGTTATGTTGTTTATTGTGATGCCTCACGAGAGGGTTTGGGTTGTGTGTTGATGCAAGAGGGGAAAGTGGTTGCCTATGGCTCACGTCAGTTGAAAATTCACGAGAAGAATTACCCCACACATGACCTAGAACTAGCAGCTGTGATTTTTGCCTTAAAGATTTGGAGGCACTACTTTTATGGTGAGAGGTTCGAGGTATTCTCGGACCATAAGAGTTTGAAGTACCTGTTTACATAGAGGGACTTGAATTTGAGGCAGAGAAGGTGGATGGAGTTCATTGAGGACTACGATTTTGAGTTGCACTATCACCCGGGAAAGGCCAATGTTGTGGCCGATGCCCTTAGCAGAAAATCCATTAGTGATGTAGCGTGTATAGCCATCCGGGAGTGGGAGATGTTGGGGGCACTTGGCGAGTTCGATTTTCTTTTGGGCGAATCCGTTGAGGCTGCGGCCCAGTTTTCTGTTATTGCGCAGCCTACACTTGTGACTCGAGTGTTGGAGGCACAACGAGGTGACCTTGAGGTAGAATCCCTCCGAGAGAAGATCTCCAGTGTGAAGGTTGAAAAGGGTTTGACGGTGTATCCCGACCTGAGTGTGAGATACCGAGACCGTTTGTTTGTGCCGGAGTCTTGCCGAAAGGAGGTACTCCGAGAGTTTCACCATACGCGCCTTGCGGTGCATCCGGGAGGCACTAAGATGTATCGGGATTTGGGTCGCCAGTTTTGGTGGCGGGGTATGAAGAAGGATGTGGCGGCTTTTCGTGTCTAAGTGCCTTACTTGTCAGCAAGTGAAGGCCGAGCATCAGAGGCCAGCGGGTTTGTTGCAACCCTTGCCTATTGCCGAGTGGAAGTGGGAGCATGTCACTATGGACTTCGTTGTAGGTCTTCCGAGGACTCAGCGGGGTAGTGATGCTATTTGGGTGGTTGTAGACCGGTTGACTAAGTCGGCGCACTTTATCCCTATGCGCGTGAGAGATTCGGTAGATCATCTGGCCGACTTGTATATTCGGGACATAGTGAGGTTGCACGGGGTCCCGGTGACGATCGTCTCAGATAGAGACCCTCGTTTTACTGCTAGGTTGTGGCAGAGTTTGCAGAGTGCCTTGGGCACTAAGTTGACCTTTAGTACAGCTTATCATCCTCAGACTAACGGGCAGTCCGAGTGTACTATTCAGATCCTTGAGGATATGCTTCGGGGTTGTGTCCTTGACTTTGGTGGGACGTGGGAGAGGCACTTGCCCTTGGTGGAGTTTGCCTATAACAACAGTTTTCAGTCGAGCATCGGTATGGCACCGTTTGAGGCCTTGTATGGCCGACGTGTAGGTCTCCGGTTTGTTGGGCCGAGGTGGGTGATGCACCTTTGTTGGGCCCGGAGTTAGTGAGCCCGGAGTTAGTGAGGGAAACGACGGAGAAAGTTGAGCTTATCCGTAGGAGGCTTGTTACAGCCCAGAGTCGCCAAAAGAGTTATGCTGACCGTAGGAGGAGGCCTTTGGCATTTGAAACGGGTGACATGTTTTCTTGAAAATATCACCGAGGCAAGGTTTGATGAGGTTCAGGAAGAGTGGGAAGTTATCCCCTCGGTTTATCGGTCCCTTTGAGATCCTTGAGAGGATTGGGGAGGTTGCTTATCGTTTGGCTTTGCCACCGCAGTTATCGGGGTACATGACGTGTTTCATGTTAGTATGCTTCGGAAGTACGAGCCGGATCCATCGCACGTGTTGGATTGGACCGACTTAGAGGTAGATGAGGATGCCTCGTATGAGGAGACCGGTTCGGGTCTTGGATAGGCGGGATCAAGTCTTGCGAGGCAAGACCATTCCCTTGGTAAAAGTTTTGTGGAGACATCACGGAGTGGAGGAAGCCACTTGGGAACGTGAGTTGGAAGTCCGAAGTCCGCGAGAAATATCCGGACATGTTTGTTGATGTATAATCATGTATTGAGATTTTGGAATATTATTGAACTTTAAGAGCATTGTATATGTCTTAAGTTGTAAAACATGGTAAATGTTTTGGTTTATGGAAATGTTGTAGAACTTGCCTTAAAATGGAAGTTTGTTTTAACATTGTGTATGTTAAATATTTTGTGGAAATGCAAGCATGATATTAAGGTTGCAAATGTTATAGAATTGTGGAGAATGTGTTGAAATTGGTAAATTTCAAAGGAATGCATGTTGATAATGCAGGTTGTTATATACAATATGAATTGCCTCTTGAAAAGAGATGAGATTGACCGGTAATGGGTCGGGATGTTTAATATTGTGTTGTAATATTGTTGGAAATGGAGAAAACTTGTTTTTGAAAACTTGTATTTAATTTCGGGGACGAAATTCTTTAAGGGGGGAAGGTTATAGCGATCCCGGTTGTCCCTTTACTGTTCAGTTGTATTCCGGACTCGGTTCCGTGGAGTTGGTAGTTGTATTTATCTTGTTGTCATCCTTTAATTCCTTATGTTTGAGTTTTAGGATGTGTTGGGCAGGGTTGTTACAGGTTGGTTGAGCCTTGGTTTCATTTCCTTGCTGCCCAGTTTTTAGATGGTCCGCTCGAGCGGGTCGTTCTGCGCTCGAGCGTTCATGTCCCTGCAAAACTTCTGCAGGTGTGTTTTCTACGCTCGAGCGGGTTTCCTACGCTCGAGCGGGTCGCGCTCGAGCGGGCTTGTTGGCGCTCGAGCGGGTAGTTCTTTTTCTGAAAAGTTCTGGGAGATGAAAATCTACGCTCGAGCGGACTGGTTCTTCGCGCTCGAGCGGGTGTGTTTTGCTTTTGTTTCTTGGCGCTCGAGCGGGCCTTCTTGCGCTCGAGCGGGTCCAGATTTTTGTGCTTGACGCTCGAGCGTTCTATTCTCCGCTCGAGCGGGTCATGCGTATATGAGTTATCCGCTGGGTGATTTTAAATCACTTTTCACTTTTCTTTCTCTCTCTTACTTTTTCAAAAAAGCCATTTTTGAGAGCTCCTCTCTCTAGAATCTCCCTTCTCTCTAGGGTTTGATCTAGCTAGAGTGTTTTCCTTCCCTTTGGCCTTTACAAAAAGTGTGTTGATCGTCGAGGGCTACATTTTGATCCGAGAATATTGGGTTTTGGAGCACGTTGAATTTCTTCATCTTCTTCCTTTGAGCTCCGAATTTGAGGTAGGGATTCCTACTCACTCTTATGGGTTTTGACCTAGATATTGAGCATGTGGTTTAAGTGTCTTGATTTTGGGACTTAGGGTTTCAAAATGTGTAAAAGAGGGTTTTGTGATTTTGGCTCATAATATGTATTTTTGGGTCTCAAAATGAGGATATAGTTGTTGGTTGTTGACATTTGAACCTTTGGGTTAATATTGAGAGATGGGGAAGAAAACCCTAAATTGTGTATAAATTAATTGATATAATTAATTTGGGAAAGTTATGGATTTGTGAAATTGAGTTGAATATAATGATATTGGTTCATTATGAGTTGGAATAGTGGAGTCGGATTAATAAATCGTTCACTTTTGAAAATGCGGATAATTTATCTGTTGGTGCTTTTATTATCTGTTTAGAAATAATTGCTTTGGGCTACCGGTGGAGGGTAGTCTTGATTGTTGTAGACAATGCATGATGATTAGGCAAACTAAAACTAATCAATTGGATGTGTCATCGAATATGACGGTTGAAAGAATACATTAATTTTATGTATTGATTGATTATGTATATGACCTATGTTTATATACGTTGTGTGTGTGGGAGGAGATAGGGGATGTACTCCACGGTTTAGGGAAGATAGGGGATGGACCTCTAAACCGGATGTTGTTTGGGAGGAGATAGGGGATGGACTCCGTTGATACAGCACTAAAATGTGTATCTGTTGAAGTGTTGATATAGCTCATATGCTTATCTGTTGAGGTGTAGATATAGCTCATATGCTTATCTGTTGAAATGTTGATACAGCTAGTATGCTTATCTAATATGAAGTGGGAAATGTTTAATACGAGTTACTATCTCATTTAAGCTATTTGGCCAGGTTCTGAGCCGTAGTTGTGAATTGAAAACTGGATAAGAAATGGAAAATGAAATGAAACATGGACACAGTTGTCATGTAATGGAAATGGTTTATGAATTGATTTATGCGAGTTAAACATTTATCAATTGCTTATGTCTTAGTTACTGCCCATATTGTGTTTAGCATATCTCTACTGGGCGTTGGCTCACCCTTTATGGGACATCATTTTCAGGTACAGGTAGCATGCCACCTCCAAGGACGTAGCTTGGGAGGCTTGGGACTGTTGGACTGTTTTGTGTTTTTGGTTGTATTACATGTATATCAAGCCAAGGGCTTTCTTTGTATAGAGTTAGTACTCTTTTTTTTGTAACCAAGTGTTGACTTGGAAAGTTGTAAGCCCTTAGGGCATTTACTTTTGATGTCAACATGTAATACATTTTGTAAAGATTACTCTGATGGAATACAATTATGCTTTATTTTCTTATGTCTAAGCATATTATTGTTGGTTGATTTATGGGTTTATTTTGAGGGCGTTACAGGACTCCCAGAAACCCATGGACCCGATCAACATCCTAGAAATTAAATCTCATACCCATATAATCACATAAGCATATTATCATATAAGTACATAACATCATACTTAAGTCTCTAACAAGCAAGACAAACCCATTGTGGTACTAACCACTTCCCACGTACCCAAAATATTCAAACCCGGTACGCTCTGATACCAAGTTGTAATACCCTCAAAATACAATATAAATAATCCATTTATAAGATCTATAAACATAATAAAATGGTCTGCTTCATTCATCAGAGTTTATATTACAAAAGGGTATTACATGCATTATACATTCATAAATATCCATCCTGAATCTATAGCATGTAACATTGGATTAACAACAACAAAATAAATGCCCTACGGGCTTACATCTTCCCAAGTTATCACTTGGTTATAACAAGAAGAGTCCTAACTTCCTATACATGTAAGCCCTCGGCTTGAATAAACATTTAAACATATCATAACAAAATAGAGCCTTCAGCCCCTAAACCTCCCAAACTATGTCCTTGGAGGCGGCATGTCACCTGTACCTAAAAATGGTTTCCCAAGTGGGGTGAGCCAAAGCCCAGTAGAGATATGCTAAAATAGGATATGAAATTTAACTAAAATATAAGCATCAGATAAATGTGCAATATTCATAACCAACACATATTCTTTCCAAGACCATTTGACATAGGTAACCATACCCAAATCCATTTTCATTCGCCCACTTCAGATTAATCTATTTACCAAATTCATTAACACTTCAATATATGTGATTTAACTAAGATATAAGCATCAGATAAATGTGCAATATTCATAACCAACACAATTCCTTCCAAGACCATTCAATATAGATAACCACACTTCAATCCATTTCCATTCATCCATTTCGGATTAATTTATTTACCAAATTCATTATCATCTAATCAACCAAAATGAGACTACAACTCAATGGTTTACAATTCAATACATTCATCAATCCAACACTTCCATTTTCTTGCCATTTTATGGAATTCACATCCGAGGGAATCGACACCCATATATATATATATATAAGATTTCGGGACTTTCACCCTAGACACTCCGGCCAACTTAGTTTTCAATGGAGTCCATCCCCTATCTTCTTCCAAACAATGGAGCACATCCCTTATCTCCTCCAAAACAATGATACATATACAATGTATTTCAAAGCGTTGTCATATACAATGACTAACCAAGTCACATATTCAATAGTTTAATCAAACTGTCATATTCACTGACATAATTCAAATGATTAGTTTCAATTCACCTAATCCTCATGCAGTTTCTACAACAATTATACCTATCCTCCGCCGATAGCCCAAAACAGATATTTTCTAAACAGATATACAATCCATCAAACAAATAATTTATCAAATTTCCATAGGTGAGTGATTTAACTAATCCAACTACACCATTTGATTATACATCCTTCCAATTTTATATTTTCCACATCAATTTCATTATTTATTCAAAATAGTTATTTAACACAAATTAGGGCAAAACCTTCCCCTTTTCCCAATATCCTCCCCAAGGTCCAATCTCACCATTTATTCTCATGTAACATCATAACCAAGTCCTCAACTACATATATAGAGCCAAAAAATAGAAAATCGCTCTTTCAAAATTCAAACCCAAACCCTAGTTTACCCAAATCACTCCCAAATCCCACAATTTATACAAAATGACACCAAAAAGTAGAATATTCCTACCTCAAATGTAGAAGCTCAAAGGAGAAGAAGGAGATCCTCAAAAATGCACAAAACCAAGCTTGGTTCGGATGGAATGGAAGCCCACAAGATACTCCACCTTTTTCTTAAAGGAAGTAGGGTAATGGTGCTTGGATCAAAGAGTATTTGTAGAGAGAGAGAGTTTTAGAGAGAGGAGGTGTCGGATTTGGGTTTTTAGGAGAAAGGAATTCAAAAAGTGATGTAAAATGTCTCTGCTGCGAACTAATATACGCGATCTTCGCTCGAGCGAAGGAGTTGTCGCTCGAGCGACCAGACACAACAAGTGACCTCGCTTGAGCGCAAGAAGAGTCACTCGAGCATAAAATGCAAAGCTTCAGAAGTTTACAGATGCACATGCTCGCTCAAGCGCAAGAAGCCTCGAGCACAAGAAGCCTCTTCATCTTCCCTAGAAAAGTTGCTTCTGGAAGAAAACCTGAGAACTCCTAATTCCCGCTCAAGCGCAAGAATCTTTGCTCGAGCGAAGGAGCAAATTACACAAGGCTCACTCGAGCGAAGAAGCCAAGATCTGGGCAACAACAATCTAGACCAACTAACAACCAACATGTTCCAATCTCGCCCAACATCTTCCAAAACTCAAATACAAAAGTCAAAGGAGAATAACAAGACATAGATACAATATTCAATTACGGAACCCTAGTTCGGAACACAATGAAGGTCGGGGCAAAATCGGGATCACTATATGTGGGGTTCTATTTTTTTTTTTAAATTTAATTTATCTGTGGTTTCTATTTGTAACGAGTTGAATCAAATTGAATTTATACTTTAATCTCAGTTGGGGATTTATTTTAAATTATTAAACTTTATTCATTTTGGACCCAATTGATTGAATCGTGACCCGTTAGTAACCATGTAATATTGCTGTGGCTTTATTATTATTATTTGATTACCATAAAATAGTTGTGAATATGTATGGAGTGTACCATTAAACAAAATATATTTTGTGGTGAGAAAATATTATATTTACTTTTGTCATTAAAGATATTGAAATATATTTTTAAATTGATATATATATATATATATATATATATAGGTGTATATATATGGTTAGGTATTTGTTGTGGTTAGATATTTTTAAATTGATATATATATATATTTGTTTAGTTAGATATTTGTTTAGACTCTTTTTTCATACTTTTGGGAGATTGCCGAGAGGAAAGAAGAAAAAGGGGTTCCAAGTTGGTTTTCATGGGTTTGATCTAGTGTATGTCATTTTTGACCCCTAGTGCTTTGGATCAAAATGTAGAGGGCGGAAAAGGCGTCGTTTGGCTCTGAACAGATTTAATTTCTGTTGCCGAAAAATTTGAAATCTTCTTGGCTTGAGGTAGGGATTTTTCGTACACTTCTTTATGCACTTTTACTTGATTATATGGAGTTTAGAGTTGTATATAATTTAATTAGAATTTTTGAAATATTTGTGATTTTATTTGCTTAAAAGAGAAATTTTGAGAAAAATAAAGCGTTGATGTCTAGATTGCGAAAGTGTAAACTTGAAATATGTTTGTAAGGTTATAAAAGAGCTATGTTTTAAATTTGAACAAAAACAGGCTTTGACTCGATCGGTTTTGAAATTTTTACCGGTTTGCGACCAAAGGAACATTTTTAAAGAAAACAAAGGAATTATGTTTGAATTTTGGAGCTTTTGATCAAAATAGGATGTCATAGTTGAATAATGCTTGGATAATGAGTTTGGAAAGAAAATGATGTTTTCTTGGGCATTAACGGTATTATTTTGCTTAATGTATCTGTTGGAATAAAACCGACACGGTTAAAAATGGACCATGAGAGGTTACCGGACGTGATTGTGATATGAAAACTAGTGTAGTTTTTCATATTTGATGAGATGTGGAATAGATCGTATTTATCGAAATTTTTTGGAATGTAATTATTTAAATATCTGTTTAGAGCTATCGGTGGAGGATAGCCATGATTGTTGTAGAAATGCTTGAGACTTAGGTAAATTGAACCATATTTCTCATTTGCTGCATTGGACATTGCATTACATTTATTTCATTGGAAATGTATCTATTTTTGAGAAATGTTTGGAAATGTATCTATTTGCGAAAAGATGAATACTTGGTGTAGACACCCCATTTTTGACCGACCTTAAGACTCAGACGTCACCGATTGAGCGCTTGGTGATGTTGCATATTGTGCTCGTTCTAAGGTTGCGGAGTCCCGGCTACGAGCCTTGCCTCTAGACTTCCGGACTCTTTTGTGCTTTGTCTTGGTTTGCGAACCAGGCTCGGTTTTCTCTGTTTTCTCTTCCTGAAGGGAGGGAGAGGTCTCGTAGATCATCTCTCAATGGCCGTAGGCTACATTTCGTGGCCATAGGCCATTTTGCCCATTTCGGAGCCCGGTTCCCGGTTTTCGGAGCCGTCAGGCCGTGTGCCTCGGTTCGGGACCGCCTAACCACCTCTGTTTGCCCCGGTTTTTGGCATGTATCTTATTTACTCCCTTTTTAGGGACACTGTGGTCCGAGAGACCAACTTCGTGGTCGTGCACCACTCCCGGTGCCTAACAGCCCACTTTCGGGGCCTCGAACTGCGTGTTTCGGCTCCCGAACCTTCATTCTACATTTTTGGGCCTCAACCCAAACTTGAGATAGTCATATTTTGAGGTCCTTTTCATGTTTGATTAAGGACCTTTTACTGTTTGACATCTCCATCTGTCATTTGCCTCTTTACCTCTTTTTGGGCCTATTTTTGCACGGTATTTTAGGCGTACTTGTGGGCTGTATTGGACTTGGTCGTAAACTACAAAGTGTCTTATTTTGAGCCCCTATTCAACTTTGAAGAAGGGCTCTCGGCCATTTGAGACCCGCAGCTATCACTTATCCCTTTAACCACCTTTTGGCCCTTTTTGGTGCACCCTTTGCTCAAGGCTTCTTGAGGAAGCCTTGACCCCTTGTCTTGGCTTCTTCAAGAAGCCTACCAGCTGTCCAAGCTTCTCAAATAAGCCACAAACCCTTTGCACCCTTTGCCCCTTTCATTTTGGCTTCTTGGAGAAGCCAAGAACCTTTGCCTTTGCCTATTTAAAGAGCCCTTCTCTCTCATTGCAAAGGGTTGGAGGATTTGAACAAAAAAACCAGAGGATATATATATACATTCTGATATATACATATATCCCTCCATCTCTCTCTATATCTATCCCATCCAAGCCTCCAAACACCCTTGTTCTTGGGCCATTTCTTCATCAACTCATAGCACAAAGCATCCTTACTCCATTGCAGCGACTTGGGGCTGTTCTTCAGAGCTTAGGAGCACCCAAACTTGGTTCAAGAGGCGCTGGTTTGCTGGTCTTCAAGGGTAAGCCATCTTCTTCCCTTTTCTAGCATTTTCTTGCTTCACATCTAAGCCTTGCTTGCAAGCACTTTTGGGCTCCGACCCAAACTGCAAATCATCATATTTTGGGGTCCTCTTAATGTTTGATTGAGGACCTCTTGCTGTTTGAGGACAGTAGCTAGCACTTCCTTCATTAGCCCTCTTTATGCCATAATCTTGCATAGTATGTTTGGCTTGTGTATAATCTGTTCTTGAGCATGTAATAAACTGTAAAGAGGCTTGTTTTGAGCCCTTCTTCAACATTGAAGAAGGGCTCAACCTTGTTTGGGACCCCCATGTATGACTTGCTTCATTACCCCTCTTTGATCCCCTTTTTTTGCATGTCTTTTTAGCCTACCATGCTTCTGTTTTTGGGCCTTTGACAGGCCTGAAAAGTGTCTTATTTTGCCCCCCTCTACATGTCTCATGAAGGGTCTTTGACTGTTTGATGCACCCTTTATATACCTCATGTTGTGGCCTCATTTTGCCCTTGTTTTGCATGACATTTTGAGCCTATTTGTATACTGATTTTGGCTCGGCCATCTGCTTTAAATAGCCATATTTTGGGTCCCTCTACAACATTGTAGAAGGGCCCTCACTTGTTTGGAGCCTCCATGTATCGGTTATCTCTTTGCCCTCCTTGTGGCCCTTTCCTTGCGTAGGATTTTTCCCATACTTGTATGTGTTTTTGTGGCCATGTAATAAACTGAAAAATGCTTGTTTTGGGACTGTCTAGCTTCTGTCTTCATACTTCATGTTCATATCTTGCACGTTTGGCATAGCTATAGGCCATTTCGGGTGCCAAAATTCATGTTTCGGGACTATTCCGTGCATCGGATGTACTTTGGCCATGATTCGGGACTGTTTTCCCCCACATTTCAGTGCTGAAATTCCATTAACATGTTTGCATATCGTTTGCCATGCCATTTCATGCCTTTATGCCATTGCCTCGGTTTGCGTGCCCGTGTGCACGCATTTCGAGGCACTTCATTTTCATCTCATGGCCTCTTATGTGAGTGTGGCTGAGACCCGCTTATGTTAGTGTAAGTCCATGTTGCATCGTATATGCCATTTTAGTCTCATTGCATTGCGTATGCCATGTCTTCGGTTCGCGTGCATACGTGCACGCATTCCGAGCGTCCCATTTTCATCTCATGGCCGCTGATTTTGGCATGCTTGCGAGTTATCCGTGTTAGTTTAAGTCCATCATTGCATTGTACGTTCATATGTCATGTTTCGTGCCTTAGGATCGGTCCTCGGTTTGCGTGCATACGTGCACGCGTTTCGGGAATCTCTTTTTCCTCTAATGGCCTCCTTGTATTGGTGTAAGCCCATCTTGCATTGTGTATGCCATGTTCAATGCGTTGTGCATGTTATGTTGTTAGCATCGTGTATGCCACGTAGTTGCATCGCATGTTTGCGTACTTAGCCGCCATGCCTAGGTTGCATTTCATTGAACATGCATCCCTTGCCTCTTGACTAATCATGATAGGGGTTGGGGCCCTTTGATTTGTTTTGTGCATTGCATTCCATTTGATATCAAAGTTGCTAACTTGGCTTTTGGGCCATCATGCATTGAAATGTGTGATTGATGGCCCGGGGGTCGAGGGCCATACTCCCTTGAGTCCATTACATGATAGGGAGTGTGTCCATGCATACATTTGCCTAGAAATTCTATACCTTGCACTGCTGGTCTGCTGTTGCTGTCAAAACTGTCTTCTGCAGGAATTTTGTGCCGACCGGCAATGTATTTAGTGCCGATAGCTTCATTTCCAGCCGGTGTACTTTATACACGGCCGGTGGACATTCCATCCAGCCGATGATGATTCTTAGGATGCAGGGAGCCTATTCTGGGACTTTTACAGTCTTCCAGAGAAGCAGAACAGTAAAAGCAGAGCCAACAGTGCTATGGCAGCGAGTTTCCAGGCGAAGCCAATCCGAGCATGCGTGCATCCCTCTTCCCGAGGCCTTTTACTGCTTTCAGTAGTTTAATTAATTTGTTAATTAATTAAGGGTCTGTAATAATTAATTAGCTAGGATAGTTGATTTATTATTTGGGACTGTATATTATTCTTTTGGTCCCTCCGAGCGAGGGCATAATTGTAATAAGTGTGTGTGAGTGGGTGTATGTCTTCCAATCCCCATTTCTTTCTTCCCTTTTATTTACCCACTTATGTTGGTAGATTAGGGCACATTTAAATTAGCATACCTTATGCAATGCATGCGTGCATCCATGTATTTGTTGACATGCACCGGGCTCGGCACATCATACAAACTGCATCGTACTTTCAATTCCAAATTGAATACGTGATAGTTGTAGCATTTCACATGCCATGTCTAGGATAGCCGAGCCTGTCTAGATTACAACTTTGCATGTGTTGCATTAGACATTTCAGTATGCTTAGGTCCGTGCATGGATTTCTGATAAGCTTCTGTTTTGGCTCGGAGTACGATGTAAGTATTTTACGCTTTAGCATATCGCATGCGTGTGAATGTTGCCATGACAGTATGCTTACCATGCGGCTAAGTGCTTATGTGAGATAAATGTTTGAATGCCTGTGGGTGGAGGTTGGATTGCTTGAGTTGGGAAAACTCATTGAAATCCGTGTTTTAGCCTACTTGCGAGTAGCAAATTCCAAAGCATTTTCAAAACGAACGGATATGCAATGTTTGTTTCCAAATTAGGCGATCTAGTCTATACTTGTTTGCTGTGCGCATAACATAGTAATTCTAGGCTAATAATTGGGATAAGAACGCATAATGTTTTCAAAATCGGATATCACGGTTAGTAGAGGCCGGTCTTCGGACCGGGCGAAAGGGGGTGCTCATAGCTGACCTTCCCCGATCGTACCCAAGCTCCCGAGCCAAGACCACTTTGGTGATGACGGACATGTGGCCTTCGGCACCGAGTCAGGGTTTCCTAAATTTCCCATTTTAAAATATTTAGGTGGCGACTCTGTAATCTGGCAAAGCAGTCCATGTTTGGCACTACTTTTTCAAAAATCTGTTTTTCTTCAAAACGATTTGCCGGATTTGGACTCTTTGGTTCAGATTTAGAACCGCGACACAAAATCGAGTCCGAACTGTAGCCGAGGTCCCCCGCGGACGTGCTACAGTTTCTGGCGACTCTGCTGGGGAGTTTTAGAGAGCTTGACTCGAACTCGTGATATCCTGTTTTGACTACACTTATGTGTTTCTTTGCATTGCATGTGCATTGGTGCGCCTAGGACACCGTGTTGGCCATCTGCTATTCCTGAGCGGTTTGCCGGAGGCTTGTCTTGTCAAGGCATGTCCGTAAGGCTGACCGGTTGCGGGCTCTGCCAGTATGGGAACACAAACCCCGGTTTTACCGGGGCACCCTTTTTGACCATTCGGCCTAGTGCATATTCGGATCCATAGTGACCATTCCAACTAAGACAGGTTGCTTACCCGATATAGGTTGTTTGAAGCCGCTGTGTCCGTAGTGAAACCCTAGCTCCTGACAAAATAGGACAGGGAAACCCTACCCCAACATAGGGGTGTTTTGGCTCTCTTTTACTTGCTATGTGCTTTTAGAGTGTATCTCTACAGGGAATGCATATACCAGTTTGCGAGTCTGGGTATCCGGCCTGAGGGCACCAGTATCAGTGTTTTTGAAAATCAGTTATATCTGCGGGTATCAGATTCAGATTTGGGGCAGTGATTTCGGGGAACAGTGATCAGTAATAGAATACAGTCGTTCAGCTTTGCTCATATCCGTTCCAGTGAAGTTGAGTTGAGATGCTGTCTGTTTTCTCTTTTGCTAGGTAGTCTTGGAACCATAGCTTCAGAAGGCTCCAATATCCCCCGAGGTTCATCAGATTTGTGCTGATAGACTTTGTCGGGTCAGAGATTCAGTTTGCCAAAGGCAGAGTAAAAAGGGCCAGTCAGGCACAGACCACCAGTGCAACAGCTACCAGATCAGTGATCTTTGAGCAGTCGGGTTGAGATTACCGAGCCTACTGCAGACACAGATATACCGATTACTCAGTTAGATCAGGACAATATGTCGAGTTTGGAAGAGATGGTGCGCCAACTCCAGGATAGTATGAAAGCCATGCAGCAAGACGCTGTCCATCAAGCAGAATTCGCCAAGCAACAGGCTGTGGTCATAGCCCAACAGGCAGAGACAATACCAGGTTAGAGCAGCAAACCGGGTATCTGCTTCACATCAAGCTCCTCCCCCACCAGGAGCTTCCAGCACCGGGGAGACGCCAAATGTCAAAATGTCCAAGAGGATACAGACCTTCCAACGGGGCCAGCTCCGCCCCCGATTCTACCGCAACTATCCAAGGCGCCCACGCCTATCAATGTACCGGACTCTCCCTTTGAGTTCGAAGCGGACCCCACAGCGCTGAAGCTGAGTAAGTTGGAAAAAATGTTTAAGAAATCCCAAGGAGTCAGTCTATTCCCGACATCGAGGATGGGTATACGGACGCAGTTGTGACGCTGCCAGATCGGTTCAAGATGCCTCAAATTGACCGATTTGATGGGTCCGGGGACCCATGGTGCACCTGAGATTGTTTTCAGATATCTTAAGGCCGATGGCCTCACCAGACTACAGAAGCTCTCTTTGTTCGGCAGGACCCTGTCGGGTTGCAGCCATCTGGTACGCCAAGTTGGAGAATTCAGTGAAACGAAGCTGGGAGGAGATGGCCGAGGCCTTCGTCACACAATACTCATACAACACACAAATCGAGATTACAACCCGTGATCTCGAGACGACGGCAAGAGGTTAAGGAAAGCTTCTCTGAATTTGTGACCCGATGGAGAGCAAAGGCCTCAATGATGACCATTAGGCAACGGAAAAGGATCAATACGGATGGTTGTGCGCAACCTCCAACCCAAACTTATGCAGAAAATGATTGTGCTCCCCTTCCCACCTTTCAGATTTACATGAGATGGGAGTACAGATCGAGGATGCTATGAAGCAGGGCCTCATTGACCAGGAGAAGGAGCAGCCCAGGAGGGCGTTTACCCGCAGTTCGAATGCGACCACCAAGGTGACGCAGCTGCAAGATCTTCCGACGTGGGCATGGTCGCCACCACCACACCAAAAGCAGCCACCCCTTTGTTGGTGCATCCACTTCAAACCCCCGAACTTCAGACTATCTACCCCGAGGCAAGAGGGTTTTCACCCCACTCTATATGTCTTTGTCTAAAGCCCTGGGGGTCCTACTCAGGAAAGGACATCTGAAACCGTTAGAGCAACGGCCTCTACCCGATCCTCTCCCTCCAAAGCATGACCCGACTAAGTACTGTGCTTTCCATCAACAAACCGGTCATGACACCGACAGTTGCGTCCGTCTCCGCCATGAGATACAAAATTTGATTGACAATGGGTCATCCCGCACCAGCTCTGCAAAGTCTATCGGCACTTGATCAGTGAACTTGTGGGGGATAATGTGATGTGATCAGGGGATGAACCACCTGCGGGCGGCGCTCAGTTTACTCCAGATGTGGCGTATGGCACGCACTGTTTTGAGCATTTGTGAATGCTGGTTTTTGTATGCTCTGACTTGGGTATTGAGTCAGTTCTTGTTTTTGTTTTGAGTCTGTCTCTTTGTCTTGAGTCAGTCTTTTTGATTAAGGGTCTGTCTTGTTGTATCGAGTCAGTCCTGTTTTGTCAGAGTCGGGTGATTTCGGGGAGTTACCTCGGACATCACTATTTGTTTTGTGTTTGTCTTTTCATTTTCTTTTGAGTCTGTTTCTGCCAGGGAGCCAGTTATGCCAACAGATTTTGAATGGAACAGCAGTGATTTTCACACTCTTGTGTTTGCTTCTGCCGTGTGCCAGTTGTGCCAGAAATTCTAAATGAGATGGAAGTATTTGACTAAGAACTCTGTCTTTTCTGTGCCTTGAAGTCATTGCATTGACCTAAGTTTTTCAAAACTTTTTGAAACACTGCGGTGAAAACGAAGAGGAAGGAATTCCTCGGGATTTGCAAAAATTTGATCAATTGAGAGAAAGAGAGGCGTGCTAAGCCCTTAATGAATGAAATCATGCTTGTTAGTGTGAGTACTGAGAAGGACCCTAGCTTTGATCCAGATTGGTCTACACTGTCTTCAGCGCGAGCGATTTGTCGCTTTCTTAAAAACTTTCAAAAAATGTTTTGCGCGGTCCTGCGAAGACATGTGTGGAATCGCTCTTGAGATTGTGCAGCCTAGGATCGCTCTCAGCCTCGAGACTCGACCCCTCATTTTCGAACCTTGGACTCAAACTCAGAATGTTCAACGGTTAACTACAACGTGAGGCCTGTGAGCCAGATTCAAAGCAGCCCTCGAACAAGAGGCAAGAAAGTCAAATCAAGAAGATCAGATGTCGTCAAGAGAGGCTTGGGAAGCTAGATCAGAAGCCCCCCTCAAACTAGGGGCAAAGATGTCAGATGTGCCCGAAGAGCCGAAGATGAGTTCTCTTGCAATCAACAGCCACTCTCCTGGATACGGATGGCATCAAAACCCTAAAACCATTTGGCATGGACTTGCTACACTTTTACCCTTTGAGAGGCTCGCTGGGCCGAAAACCCGGAAGGGCGACCCAGGCAAAAGTTAGAGCAAACAAAAAATACATACAAAAGGAAAAAAAATACAGAAAAAAAAAGAGAACAAAGGAAGAAGAAAAAGAAAAGAAAAGAAAAAGAAGCTCGCAAGGTCGAAAACCCGCATCGGGCGCCTTGGCAAAAGTTAGAGCCTAAAAGAAAAAAAGAAAAAGAAAAAAATGAAAAAGAAAGAAAAGAAAGAAGAACAAAGCTCGCAAGGTCGAAAACCTGCAACAGGCGCCTTGGCAAAAGTTAGAGCATAAAAAGGAGAGGTTAAATACCCGAGTGTACCTTAACCCGAACTACGTAAGGCTTGATTCCCATGTTTGGGATACGTAGGCAACTTCATTCTGAAGTCCAGCCCTAAACACTTCAAATTCACTTGTGTCCATGAAATGGTTTTGATCATCTTTGCCTTCTCTGTATCCGAGAGTTCGGTTGTGTTCGTCGCTCTGAGGACTTGATTACAATACGCTGCGATGCTATCCAAACAAGGGGCAATTTCCGTTGCCATTCAAACGTCCGGTGCCATTCAAAAAGGGCAACTTTCCGTTGCCATGTGTGTCACTTCAAACAAGGGGCAACTTTCCGTTGCCATGCAGTGTCCTTCAGACAAGGGGCAATTTTCCATTGCTATGGGTCCGAGGTTGTGCATCTCAAGAGTTGGTTCCATGCTTGTTGAGCATTGGTCATTTGCAAAATAGTTTTTTGAGAATTTTTACTGAGGTTGACTAATTTTCTCGAAAACTGTTCCATCTTTTCCAAAACTGGACCACTTCTTGGACCCAAAAAAGGAAAATTTTCAGTGCTCATAACCTAACTTGCATGATTTTCAAATCAAAAATCGAACAAGCATGTTAATCTAACTCTCATGTTGTCAAACTGTTTTAGTAGAAAGCAAAATAAAAAAATGGTCAAAATGATGAACTAGGGGCACAGTTGAGTCAGGCTTCCTGTCTTTCCCCATTGTCAACATACTTGCCAAGAAGGGCATCATACTTGCCGGAAAAGGGCACAACAAAGGGCTGAAAGCTCCCTCATCCTCCAAGCAACGAGGTATCAAGCCAAGTGCGAAGCACGAACTGGAATGGATCAAGGTATTCCACTCCATCATCTGGAAATCTAACCATGTCCAAACTCCCCGGCAGAGCATCGTCGACCAATGTCAGCCGCAGATTCGCTAAACACCCAATTGTAGCGCGGCCCCCTGTGGAAGAAACTCACTGTTGTGAACAAGAAGAAGAATCTAGCAGAATGCGAGGGGCACGAGCCCACAACTTTCTGTTTATCCATCAACCATCCAGGGGAGGGATTGAAAAATGAGAGATTGAAGAATAGAGAGGTGTGCGATGAGAGAAAAAGTGAGAAAAGGGCTTTTCAGAAAACAAGAGATTGAATGCCGAGTGATGTGAGAATCACAAATGAGAAAGGGTGGGAAATAATACCCGGTGAAACAGGCTCCCTGTTGCATTTGAGTCTTTCGTTGTGTTTTGTTTGTCTCGATTCTTGTTTTGAGTCGTTTCAAGTGTCAATAGATGTGTTTAGGTTGTTTACCTTTATTTTCCGTTGTTGGGTCGTTTTGCTGTGTTCAGTTGTAGGCTCAATACCCGGTCGAGAACTCATTTCCTCAATTTCAAAAATGATTTGTTGTGTGCTCAGAGTGCTGTGCCATTCTCCACATTTGTGCAAAAAAGGAATTTGTTCTTTCGAAAACTGCAGGGTCCACCCCGATAGGTGTGAACAGTGAAATCAGGCCTATCTGAAGCTATATAGGTTCCGGACTGCAAAGCAAAAGAAAAGAAGGAAAATTGAAGCACCTGAGTGTATTTCACCTTCAGCGAATTCCGTGATTGTACTCCGGATGTACCTCCTCAGGCCTTGTCACTACTCCGAAGTATGAGCGTGCCTCCATCCAAGTGTAAGCCTGCTTCAAGTCAGAATGGCAATTAAAGCAGCAGCAAATGTTTATCTCTTGCCAACATAAACAGGGTGTCCCCTTTTCAGGCAGAGTGTGTTCAAACCCCTCCGAGAGATAAATCGAAGGTTGTGTTTGAATTGGTCTCGTTAAGGCTTGTATTCCTTATTCGGCATTTTGTTTCAAATATGCGTTGTCACGCACGTTTCACTTGCATTGTTATGTGCACCGTTACACCTGCATCGTTATGCACATTATAGTTCCTTTTTTATACACATTGCGTGCATACGTGCATCGCTTTACTTACATGTGTTCAAGTTCCTTTTTATACACATTGCGTGCATACGTGCATCGCTTTACTTACATGTGTTCAAGTTCCTTTTTATACACATTGCGTGCATACGTGCATCGCTTTACTCACATGTGTTCAAGTTCCTTTTATTTACACATTGCGTGCATACGTGCATCGCTTTACTCACATGTGTTCAAGTTCCTTTTTATACACATTGCGTGCATACGTGCATCGCTTTACTCACATGTGTTCAAGTTCCTTTTTATACACATTGCGTGCATACGTGCATCGCTTTACTCACATGTGTTCAAGTTCCTTTTTATACACATTGCGTGCATACGTGCATCGCTTTACTCACATGTGTTCAAGTTCCTTTTTATACACATTGCGTGCATACGTGCATCGCTTTACTCACATGTGTTCAAGTTCCTTTTTATACACATTGCGTGCATACGTGCATCGCTTTACTTACATGTGTTCAAGTTCCTTTTTATACACATTGCGTGCATACGTGCATCGCTTTACTTACATGTGTTCAAGTTCCTTTTTATACACATTGCGTGCATACGTGCATCGCTTTACTTACATGTGTTCAAGTTCCTTTTTATACACATTGCGTGCATACGTGCATCGCTTTACTTACATGCGTTCAAGTTCCTTTTCATACACCTTGCTCGCATTGACCGCTTGCTTTACTTACATATGTATTTTCAGATTTCATTACACGTTGCTTGCATGCGTGCATCGTTTTACTCACATGTTCAATTTTCCTATCACACACATTGTACACGTTTTTGCGTGTTCTTTACTTACATGTGTTTGTACTTTCATAGCATTGTTATGATTACTCTAAATTGCATTGTGATGCACCCCCTTCACTTGCATTGTGATGCACGTTTCAATCGCATTGTTATGCACACTCTGTTTTCGAAACACCGGGATACGTCTTAGGTTTCTTCACCTTCTTTCCGAAACACCGGGATACGTCCCTATGTTTCTTCTATCTTCTCTCCTTAATCCTTGGGATACGTCCCTAATCCTTGGGATACGTCCCTAAACCCTGGGATACGTCCCTAACCATTGGGGATACGTCCTAGACACCGGGATACGTCCCTATGTCTCTTCCCTTTCTAAACACCGGGATGCGTCCCTACGTTTCTCCCTTCATTTTCAAAACACCGGGATACGTCCCTACGTTTCTCTCTCCTTTCCGAGACACCGGGATACGTCCTTATGTTTCTCTCTTCTTACCGGGATACGTCCCTATGCTTTTTCTCCTTATTTCGGAACACCGGGATACGTCCCTATGTTTTCCCTCTTCGGTTAAAAGCGTTCGGAATACGTTCCAATGCTCACACCATTCCGAAACACCGGGATACGTCCCTAAGTTTTTCCCTCTTTTCGAAACACTGGGATACGTCCCTATGTTTCACATTCCTTGCAAAAACCGGGATACGTCCTTATGTTTCTCCTTCTTTCTAAACATCGGGATATGTCCCTAATCTTTGGGATACGTCCCTAACCACTGGGATACGTCCCTAACCTTTGGGATACGTCCCTAATCCTTGGGATACGTCCCTAACCTCTGGGATACGTCCCTAACCTCTGGGATACGTCCCTAATCCTTTGGGATACGTCCCTAAATCTTGGGATACGTCCCTAAATCTTGGGATACGTCCCTAAACACAGGGATACGTCCCCATATTTCTCCATCTTTGGTTAAGAGCATCCGGAATACGTTCTAATGCTTATACATTTCCGAAACACCGGGATACGTCCCTATGTTTCTTTGCATGATCATAAGTTCGGCTTCTTGCATTGTCAGTTGCATTTTGCCCTACCTCGGGCGCATATCTTTATCTGTAGCTTGTATGCTTTGTCTAAGTCTTCGGCCTTGTCAAAAATGGGACGTCTCTGGGCTTTGACATTCACTCCCGTCATTCTTATGACTTTCGAGTTCTGTCAAAGAGGGGCAACTGTAGACACCCATTTTTGACCGACCTTAAGACTCAGACGTCATCAATTGAGCGCTTGGTGATGTTGCATATTGTGCTCGTTCTGAGGTTGCGGAGTCCCGGCTACGAGCCTTGCCTCTGGACTTCCGGACTCTTTTGTGCTTTGTCTCGGTTTGCGAACCAGGCTCGGTTTTCTCTGTTTTCTCTTCCTGAAGGGAGGGAGAGGTCTCGTAGATCATCTCTCAATGGCCGTAGGCTACATTTCGTGGCCATAGGCCATTTTGCCCATTTCGGAGCCCGGTTCCCGGTTTTCGGAGCCGTCAGGCCGTGTGCCTCGGTTCGGGACCGCCTAACCACCTTGTTTGCCCGGTTTTTGGCATGTATCTTATTTACCCTTTTTAGGGACACTGTGGTCCGAGAGACCAACTTCGTGGTCGTGCACCACTCCCGGTGCCTAACAGCCCACTTTCGGGGCCTCGAACTGCGTGTTTCGGCTCCCGAACCTTCATTTCATTTTTGGGCTCGACCCAAACTTGAGATAGTCATATTTTGAGGTCCTTTTCATGTTTGATTAAGGACCTTTTACTGTTTGACATCTCCATCTGTCACTTGCCTTTTACCTCTTTTTGGGCCTATTTTTGCACGGTATTTTAGGCGTACTTGTGGGCTGTATTGGACTTGGTCGTAAACTACAAAGTGTCTTATTTTGAGCCCTCTTCAACTTTGAGAAGGGCTCTCGGCCATTTGAGACCCGCAGCTATCACTATCCCTTTAACCACCTTTTGGCCCTTTTTGGTGCACCCTTTGCTCAAGGCTTCTTGAGGAAGCCTTGACCCTTGTCTTGGCTTCTTCAAGAAGCCTACCAGCTGTCCAAGCTTCTCAAATAAGCCACAAACCCTTTGCACCCTTTGCCCCTTTCATTTTGGCTTCTTGGAGAAGCCAAGAACCTTTGCCTTTGCCTATTTAAAGAGCCCTTCTCTCTCATTGCAAAGGGTTGGAGGATTTGAACAAAAAAACCAGAGGATATATATATACATTCTGATATATACATATATCCCTCCATCTCTCTCTATATCTATCCCATCCAAGCCTCCAAACACCTTGTTCTTGGGCCATTTCTTCATCAACTCATAGCACAAAGCATCCTTACTCCATTGCAGCGACTTGGGGCTGTTCTTCAGAGCTTAGGAGCACCCAAACTTGGTTCAAGAGGCGCTGGTTTGCTGGTCTTCAAGGGTAAGCCATCTTCTTCCTTTTCTAGCATTTTCTTGCTTCACATCTAAGCCTTGCTTGCAAGCACTTTTGGGCTCCGACCCAAACTGCAAATCATCATATTTTGGGGTCCTCTTCATGTTTGATTGAGGACCTCTTGCTGTTTGAGGACAGTAGCTAGCACTTCCTTCATTAGCCCTCTTTATGCCATAATCTTGCATAGTATGTTTGGCTTGTGTATAATCTGTTCTTGAGCATGTAATAAACTGTAAAGAGGCTTTTTGAGCCCTTCTTCAACATTGAAGAAGGGCTCAACCTTGTTTGGGACCCCCATGTATGACTTGCTTCATTACCCCTCTTTGATCCCCTTTTTTTGCATGTCTTTTTAGCCTACCATGCTTCTGTTTTTGGGCCTTTGACAGGCCTGAAAAGTGTCTTATTTTGCCCCCCTCTACATGTCTCATGAAGGGTCTTTGACTGTTTGATGCACCTTTATATACCTCATGTTGTGGCCTCATTTTGCCTTGTTTTGCATGACATTTTGAGCCTATTTGTATACTGATTTTGGCTCGGCCATCTGCTTTAAATAGCCATATTTTGGGTCCCTCTACAACATTGTAGAAGGGCCCTCACTTGTTTGGAGCCTCCATGTATCGGTTATCTCTTTGCCCTCCTTGTGGCCCTTTCCTTGCGTAGGATTTTTCCCATACTTGTATGTGTTTTTGTGGCCATGTAATAAACTGAAAAATGCTTGTTTTGGGACTGTCTAGCTTCTGTCTTCATACTTCATGTTCATATCTTGCACGTTTGGCATAGCTATAGGCCATTTCGGGTGCCAAAATTCATGTTTCGGGACTATTCCGTGCATCGGATGTACTTTGGCCATGATTCGGGACTGTTTTCCCCCACATTTCAGTGCTGAAATTCCATTAACATGTTTTCATATCGTTTGCCATGCCATTTCATGCCTTTATGCCATTGCCTCGGTTTGCGTGCCCGTGTGCACGCATTTCGAGGCACTTCATTTTCATCTCATGGCCTCTTATGTGAGTGTAGCTGAGACCCGCTTATGTTAGTGTAAGTCCATGTTGCATCGTATATGCCATTTTAGTCTCATTGCATTGCGTATGCCATGTCTTCGGTTCGCGTGCATACGTGCACGCATTCCGAGCGTCCCATTTTCATCTCATGGCCGCTGATTTTGGCATGCTTGCGAGTTATCCATGTTAGTTTAAGTCCATCATTGCATTGCACGTTCATATGTCATGTTTCGTGCCTTAGGATCGGTCACGTGCACGCATTTCGAGAATCTCTTTTTCCTCTAATGGCCTCCTTGTATTGGTGTAAGCCCATCTTGCATTGTGTATGCCATGTTCAATGCGTTGTGCATGTTATGTTGTTAGCATCGTGTATGCCACGTAGTTGCATCGCATGTTTGCGCACTTAGCCGCCATGCCTAGGTTGCATTTCATTGAACATGCATCCCTTGCCTCTTGACTAATCATGATAGGGGTTGGGGCCTTTGATTTGTTTTGTGCATTGCATTCCATTTGATATCAAAGTTGCTAACTTGGCTTTTGGGCCATCATGCATTGAAATGTGTGATTGATGGCCCGGGGTCGAGGGCCATACTCCCTTGAGTCCATTACATGATAGGGAGTGTGTCCATGCATACATTTGCCTAGAAATTCTATACCTTGCACTGTTGGTCTGCTGTTGCTGTCAAAACTGTCTTCTGCAGGAATTTTGTGCCGACCGGCAGTATAGAGTGCCGACCGGCAATGTATTTAGTGCCGATAGCTTCATTTCCAGCCGGTGGACTTTATACACGGCCGGTGGACATTCCATCCAGCCGATGATGATTCTTAGGATGCAGGGAGCCTATTCTGGGACTTTTACAGTCTTCCAGAGAAGCAGAACAGTAAAAGCAGAGCCAACAGTGCTATGGCAGCCAGTTTCCAGGCGAAGCCAATCCGAGCATGCGTGCATCCCTCTTCCCGAGGCCTTTTACTGCTTTCAGTAGTTTAATTAATTTGTTAATTAATTAAGGGTCTGTAATAATTAATTAGCTAGGCTAGTTGATTTATTATTTGGGACTGTATATTATTCTTTTGGTCCCTCCGAGAGAGGGCATAATTGTAATAAGTGTGTGTGAGTGGTGTATGTCTTCCAATCCCCATTTCTTTCTTCCCTTTTATTTACCCGCTTATGTTGGTAGATTAGGGCACATTTAAATTAGCATACCTTATGCAATGCATGCGTGCATCCATGTATTTGTTGACATGCACCGGGCTCGGCACATCATACAAACTGCATCGTACTTTCAATTCCAAATTGAATACGTGATAGTTGTAGCATTTCACATGCCATGTTAGGATAGCCGAGCCTGTCTAGATTACAACTTTGCATGTGTTGCATTAGACATTTCAGTATGCTTAGGTCCGTGCATGGATTTCTGATAAGCTTCTGTTTTGGCTCGGAGTACGATGTAAGTATTTTACGCTTTAGCATATCGCATGCGTGTGAATGTTGCCATGACAGTATGCTTACCATGCGGCTAAGTGCTTATGTGAGATAAAATGTTTGAATGCCTGTGGGTGGAGGTTGGATTGCTTGAGTTGGGAAAACTCATTGAAATCCGTGTTTTAGCCTACTTGCGAGTAGCAAATTCCAAAGCATTTTCAAAACGAACGGATATGCAATGTTTGTTTCCAAATTAGGCGATCTAGTCTATACTTGTTTGCTGTGCGCATAACATAGTAATTCTAGGCTAATAATTGGGATAAGAACGCATAATGTTTTCAAAATCGGATATCACGGTTAATAGAGGCCGGTCTTCGGACCGGGCGAAAGGGGGTGCTCATAGCTGACCTTCCCCGATCGTACCCAAGCTCCCGAGCCAAGACCACTTTGGTGATGACGGACATGTGGCCTTCGGCACCGAGTCAGGGTTTCATAAATTTCCCATTTTAAAATATTTAGGTGGCGACTCTGTAATCTGGCAAAGCAGTCCATGTTTGGCACTACTTTTTCAAAAATCTGTTTTTCTTCAAAACGATTTGCCGGATTTGGACTCTTTGGTTCAGATTTAGAACCGCGACACAAAATCGAGTCCGAACTGTAGCCGAGGTCCCCCGCGGACGTGCTACACTTGGTGAATCTGGATAGGGGGTGTAGAATCGCGCGGTTAGGTGTCGAGCCTTCCAGTTTACTGGTAAAAATGACAGTGGTAGTGCATTTGGGCCTACTTGCAGACACTCACCTAGAGATTCACAGAGCCTGTATTCATGTAACAGATATGGTTTAAAATAAAAATGGTTTTATATCTGTTGTTGCATCTCAGCATTGCATGCTTTATAAAAAGAGAGATAAACTATTTTATCATGAGCATGGCATGAGCATACTCATCTTTAGTCTTGTCATGGTCCATATATTGTGTAGTATATCTCTACTGGACTGTAGCTCACCCTATTGGGGAAACCATTTAAGGTACATGTGCTATGCCTCCGCCAAGACACTGGATTGGGAGGACTCGGAGCTGAGGCTCCATTATTGTTTTATGGTTATTTATTGAATGTAAGCCCAAGGCTGTATTTGTATTGAGTTTGTGGAGAAGTGGTTTGGAAATACTCTTCAGATCCTGGGAGACGCTTGTGATCCTCAGCTAGTCACCTGAAAAGACACAAACACTCCGGTCGGGGGTGCCGGAATTAGCACTCCGACGGACAAGTCAGTTCAGACATTCAGGATAGCTTGTTTACTAAGTTGAGTGAAGTGATTCTTACATACCTTTCTAAATCTGTGGTTCTTGTATTTATACTTGCTTTCTGGGCCTCGGGGCCTGAGCCTACTTTTATCCCATTTCCCTTTTATTTATTCGGAGCTACTGACCTCTGGCTATTCGGCCTTCATAGCGTATTCGGCATCCTAGTCACGCAATATGAAGCCGAATAATATCTGATTTCTGGGGTACGCACCTTCAAACTCTTCTATTTATTCGGCTCCCACAGAGTTGAAACTTCATTTTATGTAACCAAGAATATTCTTGGTTAAATGTAAGCCAAGGGTTATATTTGTGTTGAGTTGAAACTCCTTTTTGTATAACCAAGAATGTTCTTGGATAAATTTGTAAGCCTGTAGGGCACTTATTATCTGTTTGGCTTCCATTTCATACTTGTTGTAAAATGTATGCTTAGGATTAGAACTGGGTCATTGAGATGTGAACAACATGTATTTGGCATTTGGGATTAAATGGAAATGGAAGTATGGAATAGTTAGCTATATATATGTGTTTGTCTATCAGGTGGGTTTGTTGTATAAATAGATACACCCTGCCCAATTTTTTTTGGGGCCATTACACTATTTGTTTTTAATTATTATTATTTACGTAAGTTATGATGTGAGTTTAGATATGAGATTTACCCAAAAAAAAAAAAAGAGTTAGATATGAGATAGACATGTGAGTTTTATTAATTTAAAGTATAATGGTGTGAGATATTTTCAAATTAGATTTGTTTAGAAAAACTTTAAAGATTTTTAAAATTTAAAATGGGATATTGAGATACAAATGAAAGATTTTAACTGAATAAATAAA
Source organism: Camellia japonica (assembly GCA_030407325.1). NCBI lineage: Eukaryota > Viridiplantae > Streptophyta > Magnoliopsida > Ericales > Theaceae > Camellia > Camellia japonica. The sequence continues at coordinate 16,464,718 of JAPPVO010000010.1, read as the reverse complement.
ATCAAATTTATTAATTTTATCTGTTTGTATATCTAATGTTTATTTTTATTTTATTTTTTGGTTATGTTATAATATAATATATAAGATATAGATAGATATCTACAACTTTCACAAAAGTATTATCTGATTTTTTGAGGAAGAGAGAAGAAGGCAAGTTTTAATATTTTTTTAGAAATCGGTAAGAGATATTAGGATGGAGAGATTATGAAATGTTTTGGCAAATAAATAAATAAATCAGTCAATAGTTTTTTTTAATCGATTTTACAAATTAAAAAATCAATAATTTTAGAAAATTGATTAATTTGTCCCATTATCTTTGGTTTCTATTTGTTTTTAATTATTATTATTTAGGTAAGTTAGGATGTGAATTAGATATGTGATAGACATGTGAGTTTTATTGATTTAAAATATAATGGTGGGAGATATTTCAATTAGATTTGTTTAGATAAACTTTAAAAAATTTTGAAATTTAAAATTAGATATTGAGATGTAAAAGAAAGATTTTAACTGAATAAATAAAATTAAATTTATTAAATTTATCTGTTTATATATCTAATTTTTAGTTTTTTTTTTTTGGTTATGTTATAATATAATATATAAGATATAGATAGATATCTACAACTTTCATGAAAAATATTATTTGATTTTTTTGGAAAAAGAGAAGGAAGCAAGTTTTAATATTTTTTTTTTAAAAAAATCGATGAGAGATTAGGATGGAGAGATTTTGAAATATTTTTTGTTATTAAATAAATAAATCAATCAATAGTTTTTTTAATCTATTTTATAAATTAAAAAATTAATAATTTTAGAAAATTGATTAATTTATCCCATTAAGTGATTTAAAATTCTGATAGATATACATCAAAAAAATAGATAATTGTATTATTGAATCATAATTTAAATTTAGATGTTGTTATATCTTTTTGAGATCCATAACTAAATTCTTATTTTCTTTATTTTTGTGTGTAACTATAGTGTATGAGAGAAATTTAAAAGGGTGCTGCAGTAATTATGAGAGAAGTCAAAAAGGTTTGTGGGTTGGGAGAAATTGATAAATGTTGAGTTTTTTTTTTTAAATCAAAATATTAGAAAATTAGGATTAAAATATTGAAGCTCCCACAAAGCTTGTGGATTAGAAATCCCATTTTCCTTAGATAGATAGATAGATAGATAGATAGATATTCAGACTTCATTATTGCATCCATCCACTCTCTCTAACCTTTTGTCTCCCTTCTCTTTCATTTCTCTCTCTCTCTCTCTCTCTCTCTCTCTCTCAACTCAACATTTCATATAAGTGCAGTGGGTTGTCCGTCTCTATATCTCACTCTCCCTCTCATCTACCGTCTTCTTCTCTCCCAAGTTTGAGATGTACCACAGCCAAAACCCAGAAACCAATGAACCCTTTCTCTCTCTTATAGTTTCATCTCCCTCTCTCTCCCTCTCTAATCTACCAATCGAACCCAAAAGCCATCATCATCTTCGAGTCTTTGATCTACCGAAATCGAAACCCTTGTGGTGGAAGATCAAGAATTGTACATGGCGGAGATGCATAGTAGAGATGACAGTGACATTGTGCCATGGCAGAAAGATATGTGTCTTCTCTCTATTTTCAATTTTTACTTCATTCTTTCTAGTGTGTGTGAGAGAGAGTTTGTTATCTCTGAGATTTGTATAATATGCTCCTGTGATTGTGTTATGTTGCATATATGTATGTTTCTGTGATTTGTGTGAGAAAGGAAGGAACAAAAGCCATGGAATTGAAGCAATGAATGGAAGATTAGTTGACTGAAAACCGCTCGCCAAACCGAGCACCCAATCTGCTCGGTTTCGAGCAATATTTGGGTCGAAATCGAATGACCACTTCTGTAAAACGACGAGGTCGGTTCAAGTGACGGTTCAGTGGTAAAACCGACTCGACTTAACCTGTAAATAGCACTGGGACTACAACAACATGCTTCACTCTCTCTCTTTACTTGAATCCTAGCAGCTTTTTAGACCCTCACTTGCCTTCGTTACTTTTTATTGTTCAAACCAATAGATTTGTTCAAATTTGAGTTAAATTTTTTAATAAGTTTTAAAATTTATTTAAAATTAGTTGGTTAAACTTTTGAACCAATTTCAAACAAGCTTTTATTGAGCTGAGTTTAAGTAGTTTGATATATATATATATATATATATTAGTTTTTGGCCTATTGAATCGAGTCGAATGAATAATTAACCATTCAAAATTGATTTGAAAATTTTAACAAATTCTAAAATATATTCAAAATTGGCTTATTTATTTAAAAAATTAAGCTCTAACGAACTTTTAACGAATCAAATACGAGTCAAGCTCAAATTATTTGACATGTTTATTACTCTTACTTTTTATGGGAGTAGTAGCATCAACCCATCAATGCAACACCAATGACCAATGCTCTCTGTGTACAATCTTATATATCTATTTGTGGGTGCTGATTTCCAACCACACTGCCAAATAGGGAATACTCAGCATGAGAGCATAAGTAGAATAGATCTCGCCCAAACAACCTGTCACAAAAAGATAAGACTCCAGCGGTGGTTCGTCCACCCGGGGGCACTCCGATGATCAAGTCAGTACTCAATTATCTCTCAAGGATAGCCAATAGTGCTTAACTCACTAGCCAGAATATAAAAAGCGTACCTTTAGACCCACGAAGGGGCCTTACTTTTATAGCCAGGCCTAACCTGATCCCTGTAAAAGCCTGGGTTTAATGGACTCTGGCTCAATGCTCATCTTGGACTCCCAGCTAGATAGAGATAAACTCCCTAAGAGCTTTATCTTTATCCATGCTAAGGTCCTCCACAGTTCTAGGACTCTTGTCTCTTATCCGCTCATCTCGGATTCCGGTATCTCTGCAGATAACCTCGGCCTAGCCGAGATCACCCCGACGTTATGACCAAGGCACGTGGCACCTCGGCTGACACTTCGGCGTCACCTTGGCCATGTGTTGTCATTCACAAAATATATCCCCACAACTGCCCCTAGGTTCTATTACCTCGGCATCCTGAGGTGATGGAACCTATATCGTTTGTTTACTTTATTCTCCAAGACCGAGATCATCACTTGTCAGCTTCATATAACCAAGACTTTGCAGTCCATTTGATCAATGGTCAAGAACTAAGAACCATGCTTTCCAAGTTCCTTAACCAAGACCGTTCCTCTAGCTGAGGTTCTTGCTTTATTAAATCAAGAACTCCAAGAGTTCTATTTGCGCATGAGCTGTCACACACGGTTTTCTCAACTGTTTTATCCACGTGTCCTTTTCTCATTGATTCGTCCCTAACACGCACCATCAGGTCGTGCCGCTTCTGTGCGCGTCGCCTGACAGACACGTTGTCCAAGGTATTTCATTTATGCTTTGCCGCCTTTTTGCGTTTTAACAAAACTTATCCCTCTCTCCGTCTCTTCACTTTTGCAAAAACATTTTCTCTCTCTGCTCAGAGCCTTTCTCTATGAAAAATTTCTCAAATCGCCATTTTCATACCTTCGAAGCTCTTCTACAATCACTCCGTTCACCCCCTCCAGCAAAGTGTAGACACCCCATTTTTGACCATCCCCAGGACTTAGACGTCATCGCTCGTGCACGCGATGATTGTGTGTTTGTGTTCGTTTTGAGTGCTCGAAGTCCTCGGCGGAATAACCTGTCTTTGAGCCTTTGAACCTTGTTCTTTCTGTGCCTTGTTTTGGGCCAAGGCATGGTGTCTGGACCTCTTGGTGACATGTCGGCCACCCCTCAAGGCTGTCGACCATGGGTTGTGCCTATTGGCCATGGATGTGGCCGATCGGCCACCAGCGGTGGCCGACGGTCACCAGTCTCTTTTTCCATATATATATTGACAGCTGTGCTAACTGTTGCACACTGAGCTGCATCTTCATACACGTGTATGGTAGGATGTATCTAAACTCAAAGGGTGTTTTTCTATAAATAGGGGGGTTCCTCCCCCATTTTTGACGGTTAGCAATTTTAGAACAAAAATATATATCTCTCTAGAATTCTCTCTCTCTCTTGATATTTTGTGCATATTTGCTTACAAGTCCTTAGCTCTTGCACACTAACCCTCAACCAAAGACTCTCACCTTTGGGCTGAGATAACTTGGGACCTAATTTGAGCTCTAGAAGGAGGTTTGAGCTTGAATTTGTGGCTATTTTGTGCTTTGCTTCAAAGGTATAGAACTTACCTTGCTTATACTTGTTTTGTATACCTATTTTGCCATCCTTTTTAACTGTTTTAAGGCTGGTTTTGAAGAGTAAAAACCTTTATTTTTATGACCTAAAAATGGTGGTTTGAGGCTATCTTGAGTTAGGGGGTGGTCCACCCTTCTTGTCTCTTTGTTTGTTAAGCTTTTGTACCATTTTTCATCACTTTCAAATCAACTTTTTGGGGCCTTTTAACCACTGAATTTCAGATGTTTTTCAGTGATAAAAACTTTGTTTTGAAGCCCAAAATTGGAGGGGTTAGCCTCCCCTCCTTGTGTCTTGTTTGCATGCCTAGTTAGCTTCATGAGTTAGTATGTTTTTCTAGCTTACTTCAGCTTAAATCCAGCATGTTTTTGGCTCCGTTTTGACCTGTTCTGGCTCTATTTTGGGCTGGTTAATATAGTTGAGGCTTGTATTGCATAACTGTAGTGTTGATTCTTTCACTAGCTTAGTGTTTTAATGCTTTGATCATCATTGTTTTGAGTTGAAAGCATGTTTTAGTGTTGTTTTGCACTTCATTTCAGCACTTAAAATCTCTGCAATCTCCCTCCATTCTTCACTCTTTTGTTTGCTTTGAATGTGGTTTCAAACCACTTGTTTGGCTAAGTGTGAAATTGAGGTGTTGCACCTAATGGTTTAATCCCTTAGGGGGTTCATTACTAACAGTGTAATGCCTGTTTCATGCGCAAAGCAACTCATGGTTTGAGCCATCTTTCCATTAGAGGACACTCACCAATGGACTAAATCAATTAAAGAATGAATCGGTAATGTAAAATGAGTAAATAAAATGAACAAGTAAAAGAGGCAAGATAAGCATCTTTCGTGTTACATTGCATGTGTTCAAATCGGATGTTAATTTAAACACAAGGAAAATGGGACATTTCATACTCAAAGTGATGAAATGTGCCACTTTCCTTGGTCACCATCACCGTTGATCATGCATGAAAGGGTGGTGGCCTTTTTGAGTCTTGTTTTGCACTCATTAAACTTGTATAAACTTGGTTCTTTGGCCATCATGCTTGGAAATTGCTTGATTGATGGTTTAAGAGCCAAGAGTTTCACTCATTTGAGCTTGTTTGATGATAAGGAGTGTAAACAGTACACAAATACACTATTTTGTTATGTCTGCTCTCTGTTGTAGCAAAAAGAGGAGTTCATGTGATCAGTGGTCGATCGGCTACCAGTGGTAGCCGAATGGCCACCATTGGTAGCCGACATGCCCCCTGTTGGCCACCAATGAAAATTGCACAGTGTGTTGGTAAGTTAAAGTGGAGGTGTTCTAGAAGGGGGCAACCTTTTCAGTGTTCAAATATGTGCAAACAGAGGCTGCAACAGCAAGGCAGTGGCTTTTCGGGGTGGAGAAACCAAGCATGCAAGCATCCCTCGTTTCCCGAGGCCATTTAATTGCTTTGCTTAGATAGATGTAGCTAATTCTTGCAAGTGATGTAATTATTCAAGTAGATTAGCTGGTTAATTCATGTTGTAATTAATTAGGATAATTGCTTTGTAATTAGTTAGTTAAGTGTTTAGCTAATTAATTTGATTTGTAATATTTAATTAGCTTAGAATAGTTAGTTAATTTATATCATGTTGTAATAGTTAGCTTAGCTTACCGTAGCTAGTTAGCTTATTCATTTGGACCCTCTTTCGTGAGGGCGTAATGTGGTAATAAGTGTGCGTGTGTGTGTGTATGTTTTCCAACCCTACGTCTTTCTCCCTTTTATTTAATCGCTTTTGATGGTTAGATTAGGGACATTTTCAATTAGCATACCTTATGCTTGCATGCACCGAGGCTCGGCACACCATTCAAACTACATTGCAATTTCAATACTTCTTTGAATACATGTTTAATCGCATGTTGTTCAAATAATTTCATATGCCATATTAGTAGCCGAGCCTATTAATTGCATTATTACATGTGTTGTATTAGACATCTTGTATAGTTAGGATCATGCATCTTTCTACCTAGTTTCTATTTTGGCTTGCAGTACTCTGTGAGTTTTTACACTTTAGCATACTTGCATGAGTGTGATTGACATATTGCCATGTTTTGCATGCTTGCCATGAGGGTATGTGCTTAAATGCTAAACTACTTGAATGCCTGTGAATGAAGGCTTCTTGTTTGAATTGGAATAATTCAATAAGTGTAAGTTTTAAGCCCACTTTGTTGTGGCAAATCATGTTTTAAGCCCACTATGTTTTGTGGCAAATCCGCATCTTTTAAGCCCACTTGAGGGTGGCAAATTCAAACCATTTTCGCAAACAAACATGACTTGAAATGTTCCAATTCTTGTGATGTAGTCTATACTTGTATGCGCGTGCATCACATAGTAAGGTTAGATTAATAACTAGAATAAGAATGCATAATGTTTATAAAACATCACATCATGATTAGTAGAGGCCGATCTTTGATCGGGCGAGCGGGGGTGCTCATTTCAGGACCTTCCCCTCTCGTACCTAAGTTCTCGAGCTGAGACAACTTTGGTGAGGATGGACACGTGGCCTTCGACACGAGTCAGGGTTTCCTAAATTTCCCCAAAAATAAAATATTTAGGTGGCGACTCTGTTTCTGGCAAAGCAGTCCAATTTTGGCATTATTTGATTTAAAATCAATTTTCCAAAAAAGTTTGTCGGATTTGGATTCTTTGGTGTTTATCAGTTTCACATTGCACTTGTGAGACTAGATTCAGAACCGTGGGAGTCTGAACTGTGAGGCTTTCTTTTCAAACCCTTTCCGAAAGGTGGGGTGCGCAAAAAAGTCGAGTCCACACAAAGCATTCACCGTCCTACTTCACCCGTCGTCACCGTCCTACTTCACCCGTCGTCACCGTCTGATTCCGGAGAAACTCAAATCGGTGTCCTCGATCTCGGCCCCAACCGGTAAGTTCTTTATTTCTTTTGATTTTAGTCTTCAACCTTTCATTACTCTGTATATATTCCTTGTATGCCTATTCCGTTACTGTTGAATTTGTTTTTATGGTTGTACTCTGTTTCTCCTTTGATCATGAACCAATTCTTGAATCTGTTTTCTGTTTCGTAATTCGTCATTATGTCTCTTGAATGTTAGTTTGTGTTGCCCATTTGCATAAATCTTGTTGTTGTATGCTGTTCAGGATGCCCCTTTATTCTTTGTACATTGTATGTGATTCGTAGTATTCATAAATTTGAAACTTTTAACAACTTTGCCACTGTTCTTGGCCTTTGCACATCTGCACACACTTACTCAGTGTTCTTGATTTTTTGTTTACTTGAGTCTTGACTGTTGTTTTTTGTCTCTGAATCCTTCTTGGTTCTAAATCATGTTCATATTTTTGTTTTTTCTTGCTTATTTCCAGATTCTTGCCATTGATTCGTGTTTCCATATAGATTTAGGCTTGGGTTTTGATAGAGAAATCACATACTTAGGAAAATTGAAACAAACTCCCCTAGATCTTGAAAAACCCTTGCCCCAGTTCTTGTTTAGGGTTTAGCCGAGGTCCTTCAAACCCACATCAATCACTCTTCTCTGAAATCTTGCACCTTCATACTTTAGCCGACATCATAGGTATGTTCTGGTGGAGGGTAGATACCCCAAAAAAACTCGGATACTTCCGTCGAGAGTTTTCCATCCTAGTTGATGTCCACCTCAGGTTGGCTGGGGAGGAGGACTCCATCATGCCTGATGGAGATTCCATGCCTTTCCCAGTAATAGCCTTTATAGAGTGCGGACTTCGATTTGCCCTAGATATCCTCTTTAGGGAGGTCCTCCACTACTATAAGCTCAACCCTATGCAACTACCCATCAACTCATATAGGGTAATCAATGGTATAATTGCTCTAGCTAGCCGAGAAAATGCTAGGATAACACTAGCCGATATCCAATATTGTTATACCATGCGTCGCCTAAAATTCGAAAAAGGCTATATCTATTACCTGAAACCGAGATCCACAGCCTACAAACTCATAGCCAACCTCCTAGACTCCAACAAAGGTGCTGGAGATGATTACTTCATCGTCTCTGGCAACTGGGAATTTGCACCTGACGAAGACCTTCATCTCTATCCTTTGCGCCGATCGGTGTTTAAAGAGGATGAGGGTAACAACTAAGTGTCAACTTTTCTGATTAAGACTCATCATTTTATTCCCATTATCTATGCTAATGTCTGAATTTTGTACTTGCAGCTCTCCCCCAGCCATCAAAGGACTTTCGCAAAACCTTTTTCCCCAATAAAGACCTTAAGAGGCTGTTGGACTTGCCAGTTGACCAGCGCAAAGCCCCCTTGTTGCTCAATTATATTCTGACTTACAAATCCGCATTGCCTAACGTCCCTAAGAAGAGCAAGACCCCTCCTTCTACTACAACTCCACAAGCTGAATCTTCATAAAGGCCAGATTAGGGATCTACCTCTGGTCCTGTGGAGCAACCATCCACCTTTGCTCCCCAATTGATTCCATCACATCAGCGCCAACGTCGTTGCCGAGTTCCTGCCAACGCTCCAGCTGGGAAGACTCGAAGCCGCATACGCCGAGGTTCTAACACACCGGTGTTCGACCTATCCAACCCTCCTACCACTCTTCCAGCCATACACTTTGGCACTAAAGTTACAATCACCTCCACTGTCGACGAGATGGAACGCAGACCGGCAGTTGTTGAAGACCTACTCGCCAATATCCCTAGGGTTGTGACGGTGCAATCCTTGTCCTTCCCATCCCAACCAAATCCAAAGCCAAAAAGGATGAAGAAGGCCAAAGCAAAGGCCACAGTGACTTAAATCGATTCTGAGGACACTATGCCAATTTCCAAACTTGCTAAGGCTGAAAAGAGCGCCCCTTCTGTCGACAAACGGCCAGCCAAGGCCCCATTGGCCAAAAAGCCGAGATCCGACCACCCAGAAGGCAGCAGCTATCCCCGTACCATGACCTGGGTGCCTAAGGTTATGGTGGACGACAGACCCCTTACAGCCGGTGACAGTGCGACAAATCTTGAAGCCGGTGCAGCCCTATCAACGACTGTTCTTTTGCCAGAAGACATGAACCGCATGGCTGAGTTGTATGAGTATGAGAATTTTGCTATCATGATGCAGCACTCGGTTTTGGTAATCCTCTTTCACCTATTCCTTTACAGTTCTTTCTATACTTAGTAAAATCTCACTAATCTGTTTTACTTCTTGTAGGCTATTCAGTATGCTCACTCAAATGCTGTCAAAACTGAGATGACGAGGAAGGAGTTGGCAAGAAAGACCAAGGAAGTTGCCAAACTCCTATCCTCACTCAATAAACACGAGGCCAACAATCGAGCTCTAATGGACCAGGCTAAGGATGCCAAAGCTGCTCAGAATTTGGCCAAGGAAAAAGACAAATTGGCCGAAGATGAAACCGAGGTCACCAGAGCTGATCTTGCTGTTGCCAAGGCCAAAGCAGCTGACCTAGAGGCCAAGCTTCAAGAGGCCCTTGGCTCAAAGGAAGCCGAAGTCAAGGCGGCCGATGAAAAAGCTTTTGAAGAGAGGCAAGCCGCCGTCTGTGACCAATATAAACAGCAAGTCAACCTGGCTTGCAACCGAGGTTACTACCTTGGTTGGACGGCGGCGCTCAACAAGTTGACTATTCCCATGGACTCTGACCTTCGAGACATCAATCAACTTCAGGTGCCTTTTCCTCCAGAGCCCGAAGATGATGCCGAGGATGGTGAAGCCGACGAAGTGGAGGAGAAGGCTGCCACTGATGCCAAGTCTCCCACCCTCAATGAGCAAATAGACTTGACTCAAGATGAGGAGGATGACTTGGTTTCCAAGGGCGTCTCCCCAAAACCAACCACATCTGAGGCCGAGGTCCAGTGCGCCGAACGGAGTTTGGACCAAACTTTACTCGAGATAGATGCCGAAATAGCGGCGGAGAAAAATGCACTGCTGCCAACTGAGGCTAACATGACTCCATCAGCCGAAGTTGAGCAATCCCAAACCAATCCTAACACTTAGGATATTTTTTTTTTCCTTTGTTTTGTTTTTCTACTTTGTATGAACAATGTTTAGTTTGCAATTTGGCCGAAGCGCCTTTTTTGTAATTGAACAAGTAATTTTCTTTGAATGCAAGTCTCCTCCTTTCTTCTAAGTGTTTGAATGTTTGTAGGCTTTACTACTTTCTTTCATACTTAGAATATTTTTTGCATGCCTTCAAAGTACACCTTAACTGTGCAATCTCTTCGGGGTAAAGTACCTTGGATATATCTTCTGATTGTCTATCTTGGCCTTAGCTTAACACTTAAAAATATTGTGAAATATTTTTACAAGTGTTGTTTATTTACACTTGCCACTTCACTCTCATTTACTGTTTTCTATCAAGACTTCTGTCTTCTATCATTCCCAAGTTTGGTAACCTGGTCATATTGGCGAGTACGTATGTTGGGTACTTCTTTCATTATTACCTTGGCTTAACTTCAACTTGTAAATTTTTTAGAAATTTCAACAAGTGTTAAATTTTAACAAGTCCCAAACACTTCAAATTTTTAAGCTTATTTATCATTCTCCAGCCCTTTGCCCCCTAATATGAACCTAAGTTTCACTTATGTTCACATTAAGCACGTATAGTCTTTCGCCAAAGTCAGATTCAAACAAAGACTAGCTGAGGTTCTCACCCTTGGTTTCTCTGTTAACCTAACTGAAATGCACTTAGTCCCATTCTAAGTTTAATCCTGCTGATATGGCAAGTCTAGTTTCAATTCAACTTAGTTCAACTCTATTATATGCAAGTATAATTCAACTCTGCCATATAATAAGTCTAAGTTATTCGTCATATTTCAATCAGAAACATCACCAACTTAGTTCAACTCTATTATATGCAAGTATAATTCAACTCTGCCATATAATAAGTCTAAGTTATTCGTCATGTTTCAATCAGAAATATCACCATAGGACTAGTCTGTCCAACCACACAATTTTCAAATTTAAAAAATCAGGCTAAAATTTTATTACTACCTCGGCTAAGAAAATTATGACATAAATTTCGAAAAACAAAAAAGTCTAATGATAGAAAAACTTTAAGTTGCAAGTGTTCTAGGGTCTTGGTAACTCTTTGCCTTCACTGTCCTCAAGCTGATATACCTCATTGCCAACGACCGAAATGATTCTATAAGGCCCCTCCCAATTTGGGCCCAGCTTTCCCTCTCTAGGATCCTTCTTGTTGCCGACCACTTTCCTTAGCACCCAGGTCCCCAACTTTACACTCTCTTGGGTTGGCTTTTTATTATAAGCCCTAGGAAGTTGTTACTGGTATGTCCCCAATCGAATTGCTGCTCTCTCCCTTTTCTCCTCAAGTAGGTCTAGATCTCAGGCCAGGAATGCCTCGTTAGTTTCATTCTCTACTCCTTGGGTTTTGATCCCTGGAATGCCGACTTCCAGTGGGATAACTGCTTCTGTGCCATAAGCCATGGCAAATGGGGATTCCCCAGTTGATCTTCCGGCGTAGTCCGATATGCCCAGAGTACATTGGGCAACTCTTCCACCCAGTTTTCCCTTTGCTGCTTCCAGCCTCTTCTTGATCCCATCCGAGATAGTCTTGTTGGATGCTTCTTCCTGACCATTACTCTGAGGGAAACTTGGAGTGGAGTAATAGTTCTTGATTTTGTACTTTGCACAGAAATTTTTGATTAGCTTACTATCAAATTGTGTCCCATTGTCTGCTATTATTGCCCTTGGGATCCTAAACCTGGTGATGATTTTTTTTCCATATGAAGTTCTTCACATTACTGTCTAGAATCTTCGCAAGGGGTTTAGTTTTTACCCACTTAGTGAAATAGTCAGTTGCTACCAACAGGAACTTCCTTTGTCCAGTTAATTGGGGTAGTTGTCCAACAAGATCCATGCCCTATTGGGAAAATAGCCAAAGGCTGGATACTGGGTTCAAATCTGCTGCTGGTTGATGTATCAAAGGAGCGAACCTCTGACACTTCTCACACTTTCTGATATAGGCTTCAGCATCCTTCTGCATGTAGGGCCACCAATACCCCTGAGTAATAGCCCTATGAGCAAGTGATCTGCCCCCAGCATGGCTTCCACATACTCCTTCATGTATTTCATACAAGAAGTCTTCAACTTGTGAGAGATGCACGCATCTCAAAAGGGGACCAGTAAAAGACCTTCTGTAGAGATGTCCTTCTGCTATCAGACTAAACCTAGCCGACTTCAGTCTGGTCTTGTGTGCTTTTTTGCAATCATTTGGCAGCTTCCCATCTCTAAGGAACATTACTATTGCATCCATCCAACTTGGGTCCATTTCCACACACATTACTTCATACTCTGTGATAAGTGGTTTCACACTTGGACCTCACAAATAATCAATCATTATTATCCTTGCCTCCCCTGATTTCATTGCACTAGCCAGGTTAGCTAAGGCATTGGCATGGTTGTTGTCATCTCAGCTAACTTGCTGTAGTCGACAGTCTTGAAACAAAGCTAACAGTCTAACAACCTCTTTGACATAGGCTATCATTCTTTCATCTCGGGCTACTGTAGACACCCCATTTTTGACCGTCCTCAAGACTTGGATGTCATCGTTTGAACACTCGATGATCATCCATGCTCGTGTTTGTTTTGAGTTCTCGGAGGTCTCGGCTAAGCGCATTGCCTCAAGGTCTCTCAACTTGTCTGTCCTGTGCTTGGTTGTGGACCAAACACTTGTGTTTTTGCTTCTAAGGGAAGAGGGTGGCTTGTTGGCCATTTTCTAAACCCACCGGCCAAGGCTTGAGGCCATCGGCCCCTTTTTATTGCCATCGGCCAAGAGTGTTGGCCGATCGGCACTATATTTGGTCGGTTGGCACTTATGTTGGTCGATCGGCCATTTTTGGTGGCCGAACCCTGTTCATCTGCTTTATGCAGATATTTTGTGCTAGCTGGTGTAGCTGGCATCCACAATTCACCCTCTTCATACACATGTATGGAGGGATTTGCCCTTTGCTTAGCTTCTCTTGGAAGCTTTAGAAGTTGAACTTCTATAAAGAGGGAGCCCCTCCTCCCTCCTCCAGGGTTCAAAAAATTGCCTTAGAAAAGATAGATATAGCCTTGTATCTATCTTGCCTTGTTTCTCCATTTTTGTGTTTCAAAAGTGTAGTATTGTCTTAGTTTAGCACACAAACACCTAGCAATACACCTTCTCTTTGTTACTAAGGTACTAAGGAGTTGGTTTTGGTGTTCTTGGGTGGGTTTGAACTCAGAAAACCTGCTGGAGCTTGGTTCTTGAAGAGGTTCTACAAGGGTGAGTTCCTTGCTTTAGATACCCCATTCTTGCTTAAGCTTTTAACCCTTCTTGCTTATTGTTTTGAGCTTAGATGATAACTGATAAAAGTTCTAATTTTTAGTGCTTAAGACCTTTGTTTAAGGTCATTTTTGTGTTTGGGGTTGTTTCCCCCCTCTTAGGCCTTGTTAGGCCTTGTTTTAGGCCATCCATTTTGGCCCTTGTTCTTAACTTTGCATGACCTCTCTATCACTAAAATTCAGAGGATTTTCAGTGGTGGAGAGGTGGTTTTGGTGTCTTAAATAGGAGAGGGTCATCTCCTCTCCTTGTTGTCTTTAATACTTGCATAAATGGCTTATGTTTGTAGCATGTGTGCTTAGCTTGTTTTAGCTTCATTTCAGTATATATTAGGCTTTGTTTTGCCATGATATAGTACTGTTTTGACTTGGTTTAGACATACCATGCATGCTTCATGTACTTGTCTTGTAATCCCATGATTTGGCCTAACATGCATCATGTTGTAACATGCCATTTTAGCATGATTTTGGCTTAACTTCATGAAGCTTCTAGTCTTGTTTTGCCATGCTAGAGCTCTGATTTGAGTTGTTTCAACCACGTATGCCATGCTTTGTATAGCTACCATGCATTTTAGCTTGTTAGCTTTAAGTATTAGAGTCATTAGCATGCTTCATTTGGATCATTTCAGTGGTTTGGCATCACTTGTAATGATATTTCAGTCCATGTAATGTGCTCATATACTTGCATTTGTCACTTCTTTAATGTTTTAAAGAGTTGTTGTTTTATGCCTCATGAATGTACCATTGTGTATGCCTCCATATTTAGGCTTCTAGATTGCCATGTCAAAGTGTTTTTGGTCTTGTTCTAACATGCCATAACTCTGAATTTGGTTGCTTAAGTCATGCCATGTTTGGTTTTGATAGGTGTTGTGTAACACCTCTTTTGTAGCCTTGCATGCCTCTTGTTTTCGGCATTGTGTTCTAGCATGTTTTGGCCTCATTCCTTGCATATTTTAGACTCACTTTGATCTGCCTTAGGACTGCTTTGAGTGCCCTTGGCCCTTTGGGGCTTGCTTCATGTAGCCATGGTTTGAGTCCCTTGGCTAGCCTTAAGTTTTAGGCTTTATTGCATGCCTTAATTGCATGGTTTGGTTGATTTGGCATAATCCCTTGCATGATTTCAGGGCTTAACATGTTTGCCTACTATCCATGTTTGTCTTCCTTTAAGTGTTCTTAAAAGTTGCCCTTTGATGCTTAAGTGTTAGGCCAATTACCATGCATGTTTGTATGTGATTTTGTCCCTTATCCCTTAGCATATTGGCCGCTGATTTGGACCTATTTGAGAGTTGTCCATTTTGGTTTAAGTCTATTCCCGCATGTTGTTGCATGCTTGCCTTGTATGTTGTCACATACTTGTTGCATATTTGGTAAATTGCATGTTGTAGCATGCTAGTTCAATTGTGCCTTGTTGTGTACTTAGTCCATGACATGTTGCATGCTTAAGTTGTAATGCATTTGGCATGCATTCTCTTTTTTTATTGCTTAACATGTTGTCACATGTTTGCCTCACATGTTGTTGCATGTTCGTCATTGGCATTGTTGTTACATGCCTTGCATGCTTATTTGTTTAGGTTGTATGCCTATTGCACATGAAAGGAGATGGACTCTGTTGAACTAAGTTGGCCTGTGTGTCCATGGTGAAAGTCCTGAAAACCATTTATATACATGGGTGCCAATTCCTGTGGATGAAATTTTCGTAAAATGGCAAATAGAAGTGTATATATGGTGTGATGATTTTAATTTGTTGGAAACCTGTGAGGTGTATCCTCTGTTGGGTGAATTAAATGCAGTGGATGTATCTATTGAACCAAAATGAAAGGCATAAAAGGTAAGTTTGGCATACCATGGTTTTGGAGAAAGTTATAAAGATTTTGTTGTAGAACAATAAAAATGTGCATCATACTTTTGTCTTGTTAATTCTCATATATTGTATTAGATTGTTTCTATTGGGCTTTGACTCACCCTACTTTGGGAAACCATTTTCAGGTACAGGTGACATGCCTCCTCCAAGGATGTAGCTTGGGAGGACCATAGAGCCAAAGGCTCTTTTTATGATATTTTGTATTTAATGTTTGTTCAAACCTTGGGCTTTATATGTACAGAGCTTATGACTCTCTTTTGTTATAACCAAGCAATAACTTGGAAAGATGTAAGCCCGTAAGGCATTTATTTTGTTGAGCATTAATTGGTATTACATGCTATAGATTCAAGATGTACATTTATGAATGTATATTGCATGTATTATCTTTTGTAATACGAACTCTGATGAATGAAAGTATATCGTTTTTGTTATTACTTCTCTTATGAGTGGAATTTATAGTATTATTTTGGGGGTGTTACAATGAACATCGACCAAATGATGTCGTCAACTTATGTTCTTGATTTATTTGGGAACTTCCTAAATGGTAGCATTCCCTTGTCCATAGGTAAGATGAAATGTTTGGAAATTCTTTATCTATCAAACAACCATTTATCTAGAAGAATCCATGATCAATGAAGGGATTTACCAAATCTTGGAGTCATAGATTTATCTAAAAATAATTTACACGGTGAGATTTCAGGTTCAATTTGCTCACTACCTTTTCTACATTGGTTGAAATTGAGCAGCAATAATCTTTTAGGGGAACTATCTTTTGCATTACAGAAGTGCAAAGGCTTGACGATACTTGATCTTGGAGAGAATCGATTCTACGAGAACATACCCAAATACATTTGACAATGCTTCTTATCACTATAAAAACTGCGTATACGAGACAACATGTTTAGTGGAAATATTCCTAAACAATTGTGTTCTCTTGCTCACCTTCACATCCTGGACCTTGCTCTTAATAATTTATCAGGATCCATCCCATTATGCTTGGGAAAATTGGATGCTCTGAATTCTTTGATATCATATAGAGGACATATACCTTTTTGAAATGATTCCTTTTTTTGACAAATGGAAATAGAATTGGTTATGAAAGGAAAACAATTGATTTATACCTTTACTCTTGAGTTGGTAAATATCATTGACTTGTCGGGAAACAATCTTCAGGGAGACATCCCAGAACTAATAAAAAATCTCTCAACCTTGGGTACCTTAAATATATCCCACACAACCAACTGACAAAGAAAATACCAGAGAAGATTGGATGCTTACAACTGTTAGAAACACTTGACCTCTCATGTAACCACCTCTCAAGTCCAATTCCTCCAACCATATCCTCTATGACCTCACTAAACTCTTTGAATTTGTCATTTAACAATTTGTGTAGACCAATTCCCTCCGCCAACCAGTTCCTAACCTTCAATGATCCTTCTATTTACGAGGGTAACCCAAAACTTTGTGGGCCTCCATTGTCGACCAAGTGCCTAATGCCCAATGATAGAGATGTAGATGGAAACTAACATGCCAAGGCTCACAAAGATGAGGATGAGAATGAAAACCTGGGCTTTTACCTTGGCATGGAATTGGGGTTTGTGGTGGGGTTTTGGGGTGTTTGTGGTAGTTTGGTGTTAAAGAAGTCTTGGAGATACGCCTACTTTCAGTGTGTTGATGAAATGAAAGATTAGGTTTTCGTTGTCATGATGGTGAACTTGAACCAATTAAGAAGTGTGTGAGTGAATTTCTGACCACATTACCAACTCAGTATTCAACTAGAGAGCACTGGCAGAATAGATGGTGCCTGAATGACTTGCAACAGAAAGAAGAGATTTCAGCGGTGGTTCGTCCACTCGGGGGCACTTCGATGATCAAGTCAGTTATCTCTCAAAGATAGATAAAGTGCTGAACTCACTGTTCAGAATATAAATTGTGTACCTTAGACCCATGGGGGTGCCCCTCTTTTATAGCCAACACAATCCTAGTCCCAATAGAAGCCTAGCTTCAATGGACTTCTGCTCAGTGTTTATCTTGGACTCTCCAATAGATAAAGATAAACTCCCTAAGAGTTTTATCCTTATCCAGGATGAGATCCTTCCTCATTTTAGGACTCTTGTCCCTTATCCGCTTATCCCGGACTTCGATATCTTCGAAGATAACCTCGGCCTAGCTGAGATTACCTCGGCATCGCGACCAGGACACATGGCACCTCGGCTGACACTTCGGCGTCACCTTGGCCACGTGTTGGTACTCAGAAAATATGTCCCCATAATTGCCCCCTAGGCTCTATTACCTCGGCATCCTGAGGTGATGGAACCTATATCGTCATATCGTCTAGCATATCGGCTATCTTGCTGTATCATCCATTTACTAAGGTCATAATACGTCGGCTTCACACGACCAGGTCCTATAGTCTGTCTCATCAAGGCTTTTAGAACCAATAACCTAGTTTATTCGAGTTATTTAGCCAAGATCTTCCCACCAGCCGAGGTCATTGCTTCATTAAACCAAGAACTCCAAGAGTTTTATCACGTGTATGAGCTGTCACGCAAAATAAATCAACCGTTTTTGCCACGCATCTTCCTCTCATTGGATCGTACTCGATACACGCCTGTAAGTCGAATTGCTCTCGCGTGCGCCGTCTGACACATACGTCGTTTTAGGCACATTAATTGCCTTTTTGCCGCCGTTTTTGTGTTTAGACAAAATGTCGTTCCTCTCTCCGTCTTTTCACTTTACACCATCGTTTCTAAAGCTTTTTCTCTTTCTAACTTTTTCTCCAAAATCTGCCATTGTTCAAGCTTTCCTAGCTCTGCAACTTGCTCCATTCACCTCCTCCGGCGTGATTTTCACCGCTCTGTTGCTTTTGCAACCGTCGCCTGACTTCAGCGATCCTCACACCGGCCTCACTTTTTCTGGTAAGCCACTGTTCCCTCCTGGTTTCCAGTTCTTGGTTCTTTTTGAATTTTGTTACATTTGTGCTCCGTTACTGTGGCTTCGCTCATATTTTTGATTACAAATCTGTATATTTATATCGTGATTTTATCTTTGGCCCAATCCACTCTTGTCTATTCGCACACTGCTCACAAATTTGTTCACTTTTGCCATTGTTCTTGGCCTCGTGCACACTTTCTCACAGTGTTCTTTGATAGTTCATCACTGTTCTTGATTCTGAAACACGTTCTTGTTTTCTGTTTTCTGTGTCTTTTCCATATTTGTGCCTCCAATCTTCGTTTCCATAGATCTAGGTTTGGGATTTGCTTGTAGAACCCACAAACTTTAGGAAAAACTGAAACAAATTCCCCTCAAAATCTCCACAAATTCTTACCCCAGCTTACATTTAGGTTTTGTCGAGGTCCTATAACCTTCAAAGAGCACTTCTTTTTCAAACCACACACCTTCCCCCTAAGCCGGCGTCATGGGTATGTGGAGGCATAGGGTAGATACCCCAACTAAATTAGAGTACTTCAGGCAAGAATTTGAAATCTCGGCCGACGTTCACTTGAGGTTGGCAGGGGAGGACGACTCCATCATGCCTGATGGAAACCTTATGCCTTTTCCTGTTGTCGCCTTTACAGAATGTGGACTTAGGTTTCCACTAGACACCTTTTCCCGAGAAGTCCTCCACTACTACAAACTCAACTCGATGCAACTGACCATTTACTCCTACCGAGTTATCAATGGTATCATTGCCTTAGCTAGAAAAGAGAACGCTAGGGTTACCCTTGCCGACGTCCAGTACTGCTACACCATGTGTGGCTTGAAACTAGAAAAAGGCTATGTCTATTACCTCAAGCCGAGGTCCACAGAATATAAGCTTGTAGCCGACCTCCCAGACTCTGACACGGGAGCCGGGGATGATTACTTCATTGTCTCTCGGGAAACTGGGAGTTCGCTCCAGATGAGGGCCTTCACCTCTACCCTCTTAGCTGAACAGTTTTTGTAGAGGTTAATGGTAAGAACCAAGCGTTACACTTACTTGCTTTTTCAAGTTTTCAGTACTTTGTTCTTTCTATATGTTCTAACCCCAGTTTTCTCTTGCAGCTCTTCCACAACCACCAAAGGGCTTTCGCAAGTCCTTCTTCCCCAGCAAGGATCTTAAGAAGTTGCTGGACCTTCCAGTCCACATGCGGAGAGCTCCTTTACTGCTGAACTTCATCCTGACCTACAAGTCGGTACTTCCCAACGTCCCAAGGAAGCAGTAAAGCAGTTCTCCCCCTTCCGCCACAACTCCTCCAACAGCCTCATCATCTCGGCCAGATCAAGGATCGACCTCTGATCCAGCAGAGCAACCGTCAACCTCGGCTCCATATCTGATCCCACCATCTCAACGCTAATGCCGCTGTAGAACTGCAATTTTCGTGAAAATGGGTCACAAGAAAGCTGTCGCTGATGATCTTCTAGCCGATATCCCTGACTCAATTGATGCTCAACCAGCACAAACCCAGCCTCAACCAAAGCCAAAGCCAAAACGTCTGAAGAAGGCTCAACCCAAGGCAACGGTGACTCAGATTGACACTGAGGACACCTTGCCAATTTCTAAATTGGCCAAGAGCGAGAAGACCCCTTCTACTGCCGAGAAAAGGCCCGCCGAGGCCCAACCATCCAAATCTACTAGATCAAAGAGGCCGAGGTTGTCCTCTGCGACCACCTCGGGGCTATTAAAACATGATTCCCCCTGGGACCCGCCAATCATAATCGATGATAAGCCGGTTAAGGCTAGTGACAGCGCCAACAACATTGAGGTCGGCGTTGCCCTCTCCACCGCCTTGATTTTGCCCGAAGATCTTAATCGTAATGTTCAGATGAGAGAATACGAAAATTTTGCTCTGATGCTGCAGCATTCCGTTGAAGTAAGTCTCTTACACTTAGTATTTTTCTTTTTGTATTTTTTCATACCTTTAGAACTTCTACCAACTTTTGTTCTGTTCATTTTCTTTCAGGCGATCCAACACGCCCACTCCTTCTCAATGCAATCTTTTGAAATGAGGAAGGAGTTGGCCGACAAGACCAGGGAGGTCTCTGGTTTACAAAAGGCCATAAAAAGGGCCGAGGCAAAAATGAAGACTTTGTCAGATCAGGCTGCGGCAGCCATTAAAGCCAAAGACGTGGCCGAGGAAAAGACAGATGCTGCAGAGGCCATTAAGAAGGTTCTTGAGGCCGAAAAGAAGGAGGCTGAAGATAAGACGGCCGAGGCCCAAAATGAACTCCAAGATGCCTTAGCCACAAAGGAGGCTGAGATCAAGGCCGCCAATGAGAAGGCATACGCAGAGGGGGCGGCCGACGTCAAGGAGGACTACAAAAAACAAGTGAAGCAGGCATGCTGTCACGACCCAAACCCGCCCCTATAGGTTTAGTACCGTAACCGGCCAGTAATCCGAGATTACCGAAGGCCTGCTTAGCAGTAAGATAGTAATACAGAGTACAGGGGCATGGCGGAAGCCAATACAGTAAATAAACAATGTCCAATGAGCTGTGACAGTCTGTATGCAAAAAGACTTTTCATACATATAAACAAACAGTGCAAAACAGTATGTACAACATTTACACTTATTCAGGACAGGAACCTAATCCCTATTAAGCAGTACAGTATCAGTCTCAACAATTATTACAAAACAGATGCAGAGACAGGTGAGGGAAATGAAACACCCCTAAGCCATAGCTTGGCATACTCGGAACCTTGTGGTGAGGCACGGTGGTTGGCTTGACAAAACTGGAGTGTATCCCGACGCTTCTAGCAATGGTCCGGTGCCTGTACACCTACATATATATATATGAGTAGTGAGCTAAAGCCCAGTGAATAACATAATGCGTAAAGAGGTTAAGAAGGTATGTCCCTCCAGTATTGAAAACAGTCATTTCAGTCAGTAGAGCAGTAGCAGTTATTCAGTACAGTTATATGTGGTACATCCAATAGCATAACAGTACAGTAAACAGTAGGTCTTAAAAGACCGAACAGTCAATGATGGCCATCATATCAGTAAACAGTAGTGGTTCCAACATGGGAACCGACAGAGATCTCTGTAACAGTAGCAGTAACAGTAAACAGTAGTTGCTATGGATGCCACAATACAGTTCAGAATAGAGGACATACATTCATTCAGTAACAGTATCATTTCAGAAAACAGTACAGTTCAGTTGTTTAGAAGATAATCATTATTGAACATATCTTTACGCAACTGTTACTCACAGAGTTCTGGGCTACAGTAAGCTAGAGCGTCTCCTCGGAAGCCAATCCTACACAGTTACAGATTGAACACACACTAAGCTACACAGTTGGGAAAGATAATAACTTAATCCCTAATTTGCCTCGGTGTGGTTCTAAATCAATACCCTCATTAAGATGCCTTAAACATGCCCTAGGAATGCCTAGGATGGAAAGAGGGTGCAAAGTTGCAGTTAGAAATACTTTTCAAAATTTTTAGAAAATAGGGGTCTCACTCGAGCGTGGCTTTCTACGCTCGAGCGGACATGTAGACAAAGGATCTTCGCTCGAGCGTGACTTACGTCGCTCGAGCGGACTGCAAGCTACAGTGAAAATATTGGATGCTCAAAATTCACGCTCGACGGGCGCTCGACCCTCGCTCGAGCGTGAGACACAAGTCCTCGCTCGAGCGTGAATTCTATCGCTCGAGCGGACTGCAAGCTCATGCAAAGTACTGGATGCACGCATTTCACGCTCGAGCGTTACTTTACTCGCTTGAGCGGAAGACATGATCACAGAGTGTACGCTCGAGCGTGGAGTTCCTCGCTCGAGCGTGGGTCCAAAATCTGGAAATTCCAGATTTGAACCTCAAGCTCAAAACCAAGTTTTAATACATCAAATACAATTCCTTTGGGCCCATTTCCTGGAAAACACTTGTAAATACATAGAATAACATGATTCAAAGCTCAATTTGTAAAACCAAAGCCCAAGGGTAGTTTAATTAAATCCAAATTCAAACCAATTTTCATGAACATGCTACAAACATGACATGCATGAGTTTAACCCCATTCAAAGCTTCAATTTCATGCTCTATTGAGCTCAAAAGCCCCAAAACAAGATCAAATCATGGTCTACTCTCAAAACATGGACATGCATGTGAGGAATTATGAACTACAACCTCAAAACTTCAATATATATACATGCATGCAGCAATTAAGCTACAATTCAACATGATTAGACTAAATCTTGACTTAGATCACTAGAGGCTCATGAAACATGTAAAATCAACTGAAATACACAATTAAGAAGGTGAGTCTCCAACCTTAAGTCTTGAATTATAGGCAAGGGAGCTTGATTTAGCAATCTACACTTCAAATCTTCAAGTTCTCTAAGCCAAATTGTAGAAATCAAACTTTCTCTTAACTCTCTCTCTCTCTCTCTCTCTCTCTCTCTCTCTCTAGTTCGGTTTGTGCTCAAAATAAGGCTGAGGAAATGTTGGTTAAATGCCTAATAAAGCTTCAAATATGTTTTGCCTACAAGGTCCACTAACATGGCATTATGGTAAATAAGACAACTTGTATAATTAACTTATTTTAATCTATTTAATCATACCAAATCACATTTCAGATAAATACACCATAAAATCATATAAATCTCAATTAGCTTAAAACACGAATCAATTTCCGGTTCGGCCGCCGATAAGGCCTTCAATTTGCAGTTTAAATGTAAAAACATGAACAGATAATCAAACAGGCAACAGATCGAAATGTAATCAAACAAATATACTCAATTAATTCAGTTCCAGATTTCAGTCAGTCAGTTCAGTATTTCAATCAGTTCAATTACCCATCATAATCAGTCTCAGTTTAACGGTAATCAGTAATTAATCGGTAAGCAGTGGTGAGGGTTGTTACACATGCAACAAGGGTTTCATCCTTGGTTTGATGGCTGCTCTAAAGAAGGTTGACGTCCTCGAGGACTCCCCCCTCAAGAATGCCGACGTCCTACCCCTGCCATTCCCCCTTACTCCAAGCCAATCCGAAGACGATTCTAAGTCTGAGGAGGAAGCTTTGGTGAGGAAATCGAAGGAAGCTGCTGGGGCCAAGTCCCCTACTCCAAATGAGCAAGTCCTGGACTTGACTCAGGACGAGGAGGGTGAGGAGGTCCCCAAAGAGGCTACTCCTGATAAGGCAACATCAGACGCGCCTATCGCTGACAAGAGCCTTGACCAAATCCTTCAAGAAATAGATGCCGAGCTCGCGGCTGAGAAGGCCGCTGAGATGTCTTCTCAGCAGTCCTCCGAGCTCCAGACCCAACCTACCAGTGGCGCCGAAGAGTCTTAGTTTGATGTTTTCCTCCTTTTTTCTGTACCTTGTACTTTTTTTCTTTCTCTGAAACAATGTAAGCTCTTTATGTGGTCGATGTGCCTTCTTTTGAATATAAATACAACTTCCTCTTTCAAATGCTTGTATGTTTGTCTTCTTTATATGACTATACTTGGAATAATTTGGATATCTTCAACATACACCTTAGTCTGTGCAACCTTCTCGGGGTGATACACCTCGGTTATACAAACCAATGGTTTATCTCGGCAAGTACATAAGTACTTCTTTTGGTATAACCTTGGTCTAAACTTGTAAATTTTTCACAAAATTTCAACGAGTGTTTAAACGTAACCTCAGTTCAACTTCAACTTGTAAATTTGTTCACAAATTTCAACAAGTGTTCAACATGACCTCGGTTTGACTTCACAAATTTCAACAAGTGTTGAACATGACCTTAGTTTAACTTCAACTTGTAAACTTAAGTTTCAACAAGCGTTTAAACATGACCTCGGTTTAATTTCAACTTGTAAACTTAAATTTCAACAAGTGTTAAACTTGTCCTCGGTTTAACTTCAACTGGTAAATTTTTCACAAATTTCAACAAGTGCTAAACATGACCTTAGTTTAACTTCAACTTGTAAACTCAAGTTTCAACAAGCGTTAAACATGACCTCGGTTTAACTTCAACTTGTAAACTTAAATTTCAACAAGTGTTAAACATGTCCTCGGCTTAACTTCAACTTGTAAATTTTTCACAAATTTCAACAAGTGTTAAACATGACCTTAGTTTAACTTTCAACTTGTAAACTCAAGTTTCAACAAGCGTTAAACATGACCTCGGTTTAACTTCAACTTGTAAACTTAAATTTCAACAAGTGTTAAACATGTCCTCGGCTTAATTTCAACTTGTAAATTTTTCACAAATTTCAACAAGTGTTAAACATGACCTTAGTTTAACTTTCAACTTGTAAACTTAAATTTCAGCAAGTGTTGAACATGTCCTCGGTTTAACTTCAACTTGTAAACTTAAATTTCAACAAGTGTTAAACTAATTTTAGCTTGTAAATTCTCCCTTTCCAGGAACCATTTTCCAACTCTCTGCCCCCTAATGTGAACTTAAGTTCCACTTGGGTTCTCATTATGTATGTATTTCAAAAACATCGTTAATTATCTTATCAATCATAAGTGTAGAAAAATCAAGCTAAAACTTTATTTATTACTTCGGCAAATAACAAAGAACAAGAAAGTCTAATGATAGAAAAATTTCAGATTGCAAGTATTCCAGAGCCTTGGTAACTCTTTGCCTTCATTATCTTCAAGCCGATATGCCCCATTGCCAATACCGAGATAATTCTATAAGGTCCCTCCCAATTCGGGCCAAGCTTGCCCTCTCTGGAATCCTTCTTGTTGCCGACGACTTTTCTCAAGACGAGGTCACCAACTTGAAACTCCCTCGGGTTGACCTTCTTATTATAAGCCCTGGCAAGCTGCTGCTGGTATGCCGCCAGCTGAATTGCAGCTCTCTCCCTTCTTTCTCTAGCAGATCCATATCTCGGGCTAATAATACATCATTAGTCTCATTCTCTACTCCCTGGGTTCTGATCCCTGGGATGCCGACTTCTAGAAGAATGACTGCTTCTGTGCCATAAGCCATGGCAAATGGGGATTCCCCAATTGATCTTCTCGGCGTAGTCCGATATGCCCAGAGTACACTTGGCAGTTCTTCCACCCACTTTCCCTTTGCTGCTTGCAGCCTCTTCTTAATCCCATCTAAGATGACTTTGTTGGATGCTTCTGCTTGTCCATTGCTTTGAGGAAAACTTGGGGTGGAAAAATAATTCTTGATTTTGAACTTTGCACAGAAGCTTTTGATTAGCTTACTGTCAAACTGTGTTCCATTGTCTGCAACTAGTGCTCTTGGGATCCCAAACCTGGTGATGATGTTCTTCCATATGAAGCTCTTCACATTCGCGTCTCGAATCTTGGCAAGGGGTTCAGCTTCTATCCACTTGGTGAAGTAATCTGTTGCTACCAACAGGTACTTCCTTTGCCCAGTTGCTTGGGGCAGTTTTCCAACGAGATCCATGCCCCATTGGGCAAACGGCCAAAGACTGGATACTGGGTTTAGGTCTGCTGCTGGTTGGTGTATCAGAGGTGCAAACCTTTGGCACTTTTCACACTTCTTGACATAGGCTTCTGCATCTTTCTGCATGTAGGGCCACCAATACCCCTGGGTAATGGCCCTATGAGCAAGTGATCTGCCCCCAGCGTGGCTTCCACATATTCCTTCATGTATTTCGTACAAAAAATCTTCAACTTGTGAAGGATGTACACACCTCAGAAGGGGTCCAGTGAAGGATCTTCTGTAGAGATGTCCCTTTGCTGTCAGACTGAATCTTGTCGATTTCAATCTGATCTTGTGTGCCTCTTTGTGATCATCTGGCAGTTTTCCTTCTTTCAGGAATGCTATTATTGCGTCCATCTAGCTTGGTCCCATGTCCACACACATTGCTTCACGCTCTGTGGTCAGTGGTTCGATGCTCGGGTTCGACAAGTAGTCAACCATTATCGTCCTTGCCTTTCCAGGTTATATTGCACTAGCCAGGTTGGCCAGGATATCGACGTGACTGTTATCATCTCGGCTAATCTGCTGTAGCTGGAAATTCTGAAACAGGGCCATCAATCTGCCGACCTTTTTCACATAGGCCGACATCCTTTTCGTCTCGGGCTGCGAACTCGCCTGTTGTCTGGTTGACTATAAGCTGAGAGTCACAAAAGACTATCACCTCATCTGCTTCTACTGCTACTGCCAGTTTCAGTCCTGCAATTAGTGCTTCGTACTCTGCTTCATTGTTTGAGGCTTTGAACCCCAAACGAATAGATTGTTCTAGTATCTGTCCATCTGGAGATACCAGTACTACTCCTGCCTCCGCTTCTTGTCGGTTTGAACTCCCATCAACAAACAGTCGAAAGGAGTCGCTGATGTAAATGCTGCAGGGTCTGAGTTTTTCTTCTTTCCTTTGTTCTGTTGACCTCGGCTGGGCTCCTCTTTGCTCGCTTGGACATCGTTCACATCGGCTCAACGGAGCCCGTTGTACGATTTCTCCTGGAGTGAACTCGGCCACAAAGTCGGCCAAGACTTGGCCTTTGATTGTTGTTCTGGGTCTGTATTCCAGGTCATACTGGCCCAAGGCCACTGCCCACCTGGCTATTTTGCCTGTCAGATCTCCCTGCTGTAACAGGGACTTCAAAGGATGTTCAGTTAGCACCATGGTTTTGTGGGCTTGAAAGTAATGGTTCACCTTCTTTGAAGCCATTACTAAGGCCAGTGTTAACTTCTCCAAGGGTAAATACCTGGTTTCTGCATCAGCCAGGGTTTTGCTTACATAGTAAACAGCTCTTTCTTCCCCTTTTTCTTCTCGGATTACCACTGCGCTTACCGCACGTTCCGAAACTGCTAAGTACAGGAACAGCTTCTCTCCAGGTTCTGGATTTGAGAGAACTGGAGCCGTGGTCAAATACTTCTTCAAGTCGGCCAAGGCGACTTTGCACTCTTCTGTCCATAAGAAGTCTGTGGCCTTCTTCACTAAGCTGAAGAAGGGTTTGCATTTGTCAGAACTTTTGCTTATGAACCTATTCAGGGCTGCTGCCCTTCCCGTCAATATCTGTACTTGCTTTGCCGATGTTGGACTTTTCAGTTCTAGGATGGCCTTGATCTGATCTGGGCTAGCCTCAATGCCCCTTATGGTCACCAAGTATCCTAAGAACTTACCAGATCCAACTCCAAATGCACATTTCGATGCATTGAGTCGGAGCCGATCTATTTTTAGGATGTCAAAGACTGCCTTTAAGTCTTCCAGATGGTCCTTAGGCTCCTTGGTCTTCACGACCATGTCATCGATGTATACCTCCACTGTTTGGCCAATTAGGTGTTTGAACATCTTGGTTACCAATCTCTAGTAAGTTGCTCCTGCATTTTTCAACCCAAAAGACATCACTCTGTAGCAATATAGCCCCTTTGGGGTGATAAACGCAGTCTTCTCCTCATCTGGGGGGTACATGGCTATCTGATGGTACCCCCTGTAGGCATCTAGGAAGCTCATCCTTCTATGCCCTGAAGTGGCATCCACCAGTTGGTCAATCTTGGGTAAAGGAAAACTGTCTTTGGGACAGGCTTTTTTAGGCTGGTAAAGTCCACGCAGACCCTCCATTTACCATTCTTTTTCTTTACCACCACTGTGTTTGATAGCCATGTCAGGTAATTTACTTCTCGAATGGCTCTGGCCTCCAGAAGTCTGTCCACTTCTTCTTCCGCTGCCTCAACATGCATCAACGTCGGTCTTCTTGCCCGTTGGATTACAGGTTTGGCCGACCTGTCTACGTTCAGTTTCTGGCAAGTGACCTCGGGGTCAATGCCTGGCATTTCGTAAGGCGTCCAGGCAAACACTTCAATGTTTGCTCTCAAGAAAGCCTCCAGTTCTTTTTCTTCTTCTTCGGCTAAGCCCGAGCCGAGAAGGAAGAAGCGTTCTTCATCTCCCTGCTGGACGAGGATTTTCTTTAGGGCTCTTCACTCTTCTCGGTTGGCTCCTTGCCGACATCCTCTAGGACCTCCACATTCTCGTCTTCGATCTCTGCCCTTTCTGGTTCTCGTATGCTGTAGGTGGATTTCATTGCTGCCATGGAGTAGTTCTTTGCCTGCAGCTGATCCCTTCTGACCTCCTCTATCCCATGCTCTGTTGGGAACCGTAATAGCTGGTGCAATGTTGAGGGAACAGCCCCCATTGCATGCAACCATGGCCTTCCCAGGATAGCATTGTAAGGGGAGGGTGTGTCGATTATGGTGAACTCTGTCTTTATCTTCTTGGTGCCAGCCTGCACCTCCAAGCTTGCTGCTCCCAGTGGCCACGTCAGCGTTCCATTGAACCCGACCATTGGGCCATTGGATTGCTCCATATCGTCTGGGTGAAGGCCAAGCTCCTTATAACACCTGACATACATGATGTCACAAGAGCTGCCTTGGTCGATTAGGATGCGCTTCACTTGGCACTCCCTAACCTGGAGGGATACTACCAAGGCATCGTTGTGCGGATGTTGGACCATCTCCAGGTCGGCTTCAGTAAAGGACACCACTGGTCCCTAGCACTCCTCAGCCCGAGGTCTTTTCTGCCGGACCTGGTACACATGCTGCAAGTGCTTTACCTTCTGGGTCTCCCCCCGTATTTCGTTTTCGTTGACCTTCGAGTGAATTACATTAATTACCCGAGGTCCGCCTGCCTGTGGTTGCTGTGTTGGGGAAGGTGGAGCCGCTGGTGCCTGAGGCAGTCTTGCCTGCTCTTCCCTTGTCCTGGCCTCATCTACAAGGTCCCTCAAATGGCCTTGCCTTGCCAGGTCTTCTATGTGTGACTTCAAGGCTCTGCAACCCTCAGTCAGATGCCCATCTTCATTATGGTAAGCACAATGCTTTCCAAGGCTTCTTCCCATAAACTCTCCTGGTACCCTTGTTGGTGCTCTGAAATAGGGTTGGGTTCGGATTTTATCCAGGACCTTGTAAATTGGGATTCGGAATACAGTTGTGACTGCCTGTGCGGTCCTCAGTCCTATCTCTTGTTTGTTGGATCCGTTGTTACCTTGGCCTCACTTCGGCGAGCCGTTTCCTTTCTCTTGCTTTGTCGCCTTAATCCCTGGCGTGTCTTCCTCAGCTCTGGCGTATTTCTCAATTCTGGCCATGAGCTCCTCCATGCTTTTTGGCAATGTCTTTGCCAATGACTTTCATAATGCACAATCATCTTTTAGGTCGTTTTTGAAAGACACGACCGCCACCTCTTGGTTGCATTCGGGTATTCGGTTGAACACCTCATAATACCTTTTTGCGTAGGCCCTAAGGCCTTCATCCTCACTGATTCTCAGAGCCATCAGGGCGTCTACCCTTAATGGCTGTAGTTTGTTTGTCACGAACCTGGCCACGAACATCTTGGCCAGGCCTTCCCAGGTCTTCACACTTCCTTTTGGCAATTTGTGAAACCAATCCGATGCAATTTCCCCGAAGGATGAGGGGAACACCTTGCAAAGCAACGGCTCGTTCCCAGTGTACAATGCCATCGAGTTTAGGTATAAACCGACGTGAAAGTTGGGGTCCGACTTACCATCGTATATCTGGAACCTCGGCATACTGAATCTTTTCGGGGCCTCAAATTTGTCCAACTCCACCAAGAATGGTGTTCTCGGCTTCACAGGGGAAGTTACCTCAGCATTTTGTTGCTTCCTCTTGAGGTAATCTCTCAAGTC
This sequence comes from Camellia japonica, assembly GCA_030407325.1. Classification (NCBI taxonomy): domain Eukaryota; kingdom Viridiplantae; phylum Streptophyta; class Magnoliopsida; order Ericales; family Theaceae; genus Camellia; species Camellia japonica. The sequence continues at coordinate 16,434,821 of JAPPVO010000010.1, read as the reverse complement.
CTCTTTGGTCCGCCCAGGAGCTCGGCTATCTCCTGATTTCAGTCTTTTAGGTGCACTACTCTCAGCTTCGTTGTGAGCCCTTTTCGACCTTTCTCCATTGGTTGCATCGAAGCACAACTCCTGCCTTTGAACATGCCGATGTTCTCTGGGGTCTGCTTCCTTGGTGCAATGTGTCCTTCGAGATTCTTCCCTTCTCGACTCTCCTCGTCCGACCTCCCTTGAAGGTCGGTGAGAGTGTTTTTCGCTCTTGGTGTGCTGGGGGGCTACAGGGATTGTTTTTTGCCCTCCCTTCTGGGCATTGGCCGCTGGAATCGGTGTGTCCTATAGCGGGAATGGTGGCTGCATGACGTTGTTTTGCATCATGAAATTGACAACCGATTGCAGGTCTTCCAATTTATTCGCCATCCCCTTCATTTCTTCATCCCTCTGTAGGCATCTATCTTTCCATACCTGGAGGTTATCCTCGTTATAGTACTCGTTTTGGTCTGATTTCTTCTGTACGTCGCCCTCCTGGCCGACGTCTTTTCCTTCGTGATTCTTATCACGAGTATCTTCGTTGCAGTTGTCTTCTTCAACGTCAAGATCAACAGGTCTCCCACTCCCAGTAGGAGTGTCATCTCCAATCTTCTCTTTATGTCCGTTGTTCGCCATCTATTCTCCTTTCTTTCCCACAGACGGCGCCAAATTGTGTGAGTGAATTTCTGACCACACTGCCAACTCAGTATTCAACTGGAGAGCACTGCAGAATAGATAGGCGCCTGAATGACCTGCAACAGAAAGAAGAGATTCCGGCGGTGGTTCGTCCACCCGGGGGCACTCTGATGATCAAGTCAGTTATCTCTCAAAGATAGATAAAGTGCTAAACTCACTGTTCAAATATAAATTGCGTACCTTAGACCCATGGGGGTTCTCTTCTTTTATAGCCCACTACAAGAAATTGCACTTTTGGCGACGACGTCAATTTTTTATCGCCAAAAGTATATTTTTGGCGACACAGTGATCAATTTCGTTGGTAAAAGTATACCTTTACCGACGCAATTTGCTACCGTCGCTAAAAAAGCATAACATTCACTAAGCGCCAAAATTTTTAGTTGGCGCCAAAATTTCAAAACTTTTAGCTACGGGACTTATATTTTAGCAACACAATGAGCGTTGCTATTAGTGTGCTTACTTCTGGCGACGACAAATTGGCGTGGGCAAAGAGTTAACCATTTAGCGACGATAACACTATTCGTCGGTAAAAGTTTTGCTAGTGAAATAAAGTAATTTAGTGATTGTGTTTTTATTATAACTTTTCAAAGAGTTTTAAATATTCTAATTACTGAATTGTAAAATTAAAGTGATTATTGAATTAGATCACAAAATGAACCCATTAAGCCCAAACACACTTTTAAGTTGAGATGACTAATTAGAGATAATTTAAACTTTTTTCAAAGAATGTGATTAGATTATCAATTTCAATATGTTGGGTTTTATTTTCAGAAACTAGTTTCAATTTTCTTTTTCTAAAAAACAAAAAACAATTGGGTGAAAAAATAAAAAATACTTATTATTTTTGTATAATTTTATCTTTTAGGTCATAAATACTTTTTAAAATTTTAAAAATATAGTTTTGATTTTTATTGCTCTCAAATTAATTTTAATTTTTTCAAAAAAAAAAAAAAAAACCTAAAAATTGTGTTGAATTGTTTTTCATAGCCAACTCTACTGACTTTCTGTGTGAGATTCATCACCTTCCTTAGTTCTCCCCACCTTCGCGCAACTCATCTCCTCTCTCCTTCCGTCACCACCGCCGGTGAGCATGGCTTCTTGTCGTCACCGGCCTCTCCATAATAACTGGTATGTATATCCTCCTATTTCTCTCTCTCGGTAAACCCTAACATTTATATTTTTTCCCCCTTTTCCTTATATTTGCCCTAGCCCCTTCATAAACACTGATCGGTCTCTTCGCTCTCCCTATCTCTCTCTCACAGTTATATGACTGACATGAATCTTGAAGGTACTCTCTTCAATTTCTTCTTTTGAATTTTAGCCCCTGTTCTCTAATCAATTTCTGGCTTTATTTATTTTTTTTTTTGAATTTTTCTCTGTATCAGTTTTTATTGATTGATGCAATCTGTTCCTTCTTTATTTTTTCAGAATTCATGTTCAATTTGATGTGTTGTTAAATTATATATATTTTTTATGTTTAGTTGTTTGTTTCGTTGGATTTTGCGGGGGTTCTAGTCCGGGATCTGTAGTGATTGAGCTCTGAGAGTAAGTTGATTAATCATTTTTTTATAGCTTTGATTTGCTGCGTTTTTTTTTTTTTTTCCCTTCTTCTTTCTCTGTTGTAGTTCATTTTTTGTTTGGTTGCTGAGAAAAGGAAATAAGAAAATTCAATGAGATTTCGTTCTGTAGTTTTCTGAAATAGCTTGACTTCGAAACTTAAATTAAAGCTCTATAAAATTCCCAACAAGAGACAGGCCTAGTTAGGTATTAGAGTTGTTCAATCTATTGTCTTGGAACTAAGAAATAGTTATATGTGACTGAATTGATTAGAGTTGTCATTTGAGAGCATCTAGTCTATTGATCTTTGGAAATCTTAGAGGTTTTTTGTAAAAGCAACAAGTTGAGAAGAATCTCAAGTGCTAGTAATCTTTTTCAGCGAAGTGTTGTTAGTACATTAAGTTTTGTTTATATGTATTACCAGAGGCATTAAATATATGTTATTTGAGAACTAGATGTGCTTCTTTTTGGCTTTTTGAATTTGATGTTCCTGTCATGTATTGGATATTTGTCCTCTAATATATATGACTTAATCTAACTAATTACCCTTAATTACGTTACACAGGGAAAATGAAATGTGACATCTAATTAATTTTTTCCTTAATTACATTCATGCAGGGAAAAGGAAAGTTGAGTAGATCCTCAATGATGTTCCCTCCTGCCCAAAGAATGGATACCCTTAATGATTTACTTGCTGCAAGTGACCTTATTTCTCTTCACTGTGCTTTGACAAACGAAACAATTCAAATTATTAATGCAGATTGTTTGCAGCATATAAAGCCTGGTACTTTCCAGTGTTTCTTCCGTTTGGTACATTTATTTTATAAAGAAAAATACTGGGATTCCTATAATTTGCACTTACAGGGGAGTGCCTTGATCTATGCAGGGGCATTTCTTGTGAATACAGGTAGCAACCAGCTATTGGATGATTGTGCAGTAAAGTAGTTTCTGATTGATGGTACCCTTGCAGGCTGTGCTCTGGATGGTGCTGAAGGACCACAATGGATGGAAGCATGGGTATGATGAGTAGCCTTAGGGTATGAATTACAAGATGATAAAATGTTTGTTAAGAGTATGTATGTTATCTTCTAGGCAGGACTTTCTGACATGATTTATATGGTTGTGTGTGATTGCTTGGCTGATGTTGGTAAAATTAAACCCTTTTTCATTGTGCATTGTTATGGGTTAAAACAAGGCATATTTATGAAGAGGGTCATGTTATTTGATGATGGCACAGTTTTGGTTGTGTTTTTTTACAATGCTTCACACATGTTTGCATAAATTCCCCACTCAAACTACATATTATTTTTCTACTTCTGTTTATTTTGGTTAACTTCACTCACTATCTTCTTCGACTATTTTAGTACCAATAAAAAGGAAAAAGAGATGTGATTGTTTAGATTGTTATTTGTAATGTTTCCAATGGAGTTCCTTTTGAATTGACCATGTAATTTGGTTGTATTATTAATGCAGGAGCCCCTCAAAGTTTCTAGACTTTCCAAGGAAATTATTAAAGTTTCTTCTAGTTATCATCACTCCTATGCCATTACAGGTTCATATTTCTTGCTAGATACTTCATTTATCATGGTTTCATGGGGCCCAAGAATATTTACATGTTTTTCAATCTATATTCACAATTCATGCTACTTTATAGAATATTATAGTTAATATCTAATCAGTGTTTTAAGCTTTTGTCCTTTTAATATTATTTTGAACTCCCTTTCCTTCCACAATGTAAAATGCTACATATGCAAATTAAATCTATTTTCTAGTTTCAGTTTTTGACTTCTCATTTATTCAAGTCTACTTTAACACTTAACAGCTATCCATCTTTGATTATTAAATTATTGTGCATATTTAATTAGTTAATGCTATTCATTTGTTGTTGTGTGTAAAGTTTTGATTTTAATAAAATCAAAAGCATCTATCCTTGTAAGTGTAGATTTACAAATTTGAACATACTAAATTCTAAATATAGAATTATTGTTTGACTACAATAATAGTGATTGCGTTGAAATTCAATTTTTGTTACCAAAAGAAAGAAAATATGGCTTCATCTTTACTGCTTCCACTCGGTAACACACTACAATAGTGATTACGTTGTTGCTTAGATGTTCTTCATCTTTAATTCTGCTGGCTGCTGCTACTGCAACGTTGCTGTGAGGCGTGCATACTGCCAATCTATCTGATGAAGAACTTGCTGAATCAGCACTTGTGATACGTGAAACTTTTGCAACATCCACTAAAGATGCTGACCAAGGTTTTTCTGATTGACTATGCTGCAGGAGAGGTAATCTAGCTTAACATGGATACTAGTTACCAAAGCTACCTGCTGATTATAATCTATTTATGGAATTGATATGAATTTATTTGTTAATGACCTATATATATATATATGCTTGAAAAAGTATGAGTATCTAAAAGCTCCTGATAGTGTATCATGAGCAGAGCTTCAAGGCGTCCACAATGTTACTCTCTACACATACAGGAGTTTGGTTCGGTTCCTCTGTAACTCCCCACCCCAATATTGTCACATCTCTTAAATTTCAAACTAAACCCAAATCTTTAAGGCTTCATGCCTCCTCCTCACTCTTCAATTTCCCTCTCGCAAGCAAGATCATGGTTAAAAGTATGTTTTCATCTTCCTTTTCTGCTTTATATATGTAATTTATGTTGATATATATCTATAACATATATAAAAAGTGTGTAAGAGTGGTATAACGCTGCCGCCTCCAGTGATATAACGCTCCTGTTTGCTTGGTTTCTAACTCTTTCCTTGCAGATTTTGGGCTAGACACGTGGGCTTCAAATCATCCACATACATAATAGAAGAATAAGACAAATTTCACCACTTTTCCTAGAAATTTCCAAGACCGACCGGTGCTCCTGTTACTTGCCTATTTTCCAGAGCTTATCTATTACAACTCACCCATGCTAATCCTTTATTACAACTCATGAAGAGGTCTCTCATATTGAGAGCTTGGACTATGAGTAAAAACATCTTACTCTGTTCTTGGATTCTAATGTTCCTTTTTCTTCTTCACATTCTTCTTTATGCAGCAAATTCTTTTTTATACAGGATCAATGAGAATGATCTCTTCAAGCATGACTGGAGAAGCAGATCAAAAGTCCAAGTATTGCAGTATATTTTCTTAAAATGGACGCTGGCTTTCCTTGTTGGGCTTCTAACTGGCATAATTGCCACGTTCATCAATCTTGCAGTCGAGAATATTGCAGGGTACAAGCATCTCTCCATGGTTCGCTACATAGAAGAAGAAAGGTATTGTTATATCCTTGCACTAAATTAAGAAACTCATTTGAAATATTTTCAGCTAACAGATAATTCTCAAATATCCTTCATCCAAGAAAAAAAAAATGTTTACCTTGGCCAGAGCTGGGAATTGAGAAATGCTTTGGCAATCATCTTGGTGTATGCAGGTACATGATGGGATTTATATTTTTTACTGGTGTTAATTTTATTCTGACCATGGTTGCTGCTGTTCTCTGTGTGTGTTTCACACCCACTGCGGCTGGACCTGGTATCCCAGAAATCAAAGCTTATCTCAATGGGGTAGACACTCCAAACATGTTCGGTGCTACAACATTGATTGTCAAGGTGAGTGACATTCTACAATCACTTGGAGAGCACTATGAATACTTGTTTCTTACTTAGGATCATGTTTTTCAATTTCTTTTGTTTGCAGATGTTGGTATTGGATTTGTACGTTTGTGTGTTAAATCAGTGTTTATTAATATGTATACCTTGCACACATTGTGTTTGACAATATGCCTATAAGAGAAAACTTATTATGTTCATGTGCTTATGACATTTATTGCCAATGAAATTGGTTTATTTTATTTTATTCCTCCATATCAAAACATAACGAATTAACTTGCCTGTTCTTGTCATATAGGACTTTGAATGGTTATTTTTGCTATGGTTTCATATGGTTTCCTTCATGCTAAGTTTCTCTTGGCAGGTTTTAAGGTTTATATCAATCATGACAAAGTTGATACTTGTGAAAGTTCACAATGTGAAGTGAGTTCAAGCACAGGTAATTAATGAAATCTTCCCGATGGTATTTGTAAACCAAAGTATAACTATTAGACTTGTTGAAAATATGAACACGAATATATTCACTTAAAACCCATATGCTTTCAGCTACAAAGATAGAATTCTGAAGGTGCCAGGTTTTACAGGAACTGAAAATTCAGGTTAGTAATGCAATAGAAAAATTTACTTGTTTATGTTATTTGTTTTTAGAAAAAATTTATTTATCTTAATTTTACGTGTTAATGATGAGATAATATTACTATCACATTAATTTTTTTACCTTAATTTATATATTATCTTCCACAATAAGAGGAAACGGTTTTGACATCTTTTCTTCCCTCCCTCTCTCTAATCACTGAGTTTTTTATTTTTATTTATTTTTTGAATTTTTTCTTTGTTCCGCAGTGGAAGGCTCTCCTTCAATGTAACAAAATCTGCAGGAGTAGAGAGAAGAGAATCAAACAAACAACAAAGAAAGGGAAGAGAGAGAGAGATATATATAAATTTAAATGGCAGATTGCAGGCCATTGGGTTTCTTGGTAGGATTGTCATTCGCTTTCATTGCTTTGCTTCTCTCTCTTGGGTTTCTTGGTAAGATTTTAATGTCTTTATTTGGCATTTGTCATTACATAATTTGATGAGGTGAAAATGTTAATCATTTGATGGATTTATTTTTCAAATGGACTAAAGCAAGTTATATAGAGTCTTATGTTGATGCCCTAGTGTTAGACTCCACTTTCAGCTTTTTTTGGTCAAAGTTTTCGTATCGTTTTCAATATATTTTGCTAGTCTAGTGAGCGATCCATTGTTTTCACTGTAGAATTGGTTTTATTTTTGGCATTTTAAAGTTTTCCAATTATGTGGATCGGATTTCGTCGAATCTTTTGATTGTTTGGTCTTGAAATTTGACTTTTGGGAGCAGAGTGTTTGAACCTTGTTCTGTTTTTTGCTAGAAATGTCCTGTTTAGGTCTTTGCCTCATTTGAATTGTTTTCAACACCTCTTTCGGGTTAGATTTTATTTGAATTTATCAGTATTGTGAAGATTTTTATGTGTTTGAGTTGAATTTCAAGTCTCACTTGATGTCATACAGTGTTTGGTTCATGAAATGTTTAGGTCTTCCATTTTCAGTAACTTTTTAGGCTTTTGCATTTCTTTGTATGTACACAAACTAGCTTGTCTCTGATATTAACATGCATTCTCTGCAGAATCTGCCCCAAATTTTCCCAAGTTTTCTAACTTCTTTTAGATATGAATCTAATCTCTGATATTTCATTTTTTTGAGATGAATATGGAGAGAAGTAAAGCCACAAAAGGCAAAAGGTAAAACATCTGAAGGAAGAAAGCAACTTAGCAGTGTGCGAGTGATTCAACGAAATCTTGTCTACATTGTGGGGTTACCTCTTAATCTGGCAGATGAAGACGTGTGTACTTTTCTGCTCTCTCTCTCTCTCTCTCTCTCCCCCCCCCCTTACCACCCCTCACAACAGGGGTATAGGTCTGTTCATTAATAGTTTTATCATTTTATTAGCAGCTTCTCCAGCGGAGAGAGTATTTTGGTCAGTATGGAAAGGTGCTGAAGGTGTCTATATCTCGGACAGCAGCTGGTGCTATTCAACATTTTGCAAACAATACTTGTAGTGTGTAAGTCTAAGTGTTTTCATTATTGCTAGTTTTTGTTTATGTATTTATTTTTATCTTCCTTGAGAAGTGAAATTGAGTTATAAATACTTCAAAATGTTTCTGTCAAACATTGCTTGTTCATTTCAATCTCTTGCTTATTCTATTAGTTCATATGTACAAGGAAACTGCCTAATCTGAAGATGCAGTTTATTTTGCTTTTTATCCAGTTGTATGTTGATACTGGCTTGTTTACATATTTTTGTTCCATTACTTCACTACAACTGTTCTGTTCTTAAACGTGATTTCTATCCCAGATATATTACTTACTCAAAGGAGGAGGAAGCGGTTCGATGTATTCAATTAGTGCATGGGTTTACCTTGGATGGTAGATCATTGAGGTGGGAAATGGCTACATTCAAGATTTATGTTCTATTCTGTATTCTCTTATGTAGGTGTTGGGATTTCATTTTGCAGGGCATGCTTTGGAACCACAAAGTATTGTCATGCCTGCCTGAGAAATGTGGTATGATTTCTGAATTATTGATTGGAAATTGGACTATTGGTTATAGGTGAGGATTGAAATTTTTTTGGTGCAGTCTTGCAGCAATCCTGATTGTCTGTATTTGCATGAGATTGGCACACAAGAAGATAGTTTCACTAAAGATGGAATAATATCAGCATACACAAGGTATTTTCATATTTTGATTACCCTCTGCTTTTCCTCTCATTTAATTAAAATATGGCCCTAAGTCCATACTATAAGATTCTGAATGATTGTGAATAACACTTGAGTTTGTAGTGGTAGACTTGGGATTATTTTTCTGCGAGCTAACTAAGAACGTCCCTGATGTGGATTTTATCTTTTTAAGCACCTTAATTGGTCACTGATACAACTATAATTAGCATCATTGGTGGCGGTGAGGCAAATCAGAAATACAAGATCTCCTTGGAAAATTTGTCTTAAAATGAAAAGGAATATAAACCTGAGACTAGGCCCATCAATGGACTGTATTCTAAGCTGAATCTAATCCAATAATTTGTGGTTGAAATGTGATTATTCAATTACTATCAGAATCTAATAGGTCTGATTGTTAACAGATCAGACATGGATTTAGTTGATCTGATCTGTTAATGATTCTGTTCAATTATAAAGATGAATATGCTAGTTATAAAATGTTTCAGCTATCAAATCCTAATTTATTGGATGGTGGCTTCTCCGTATACTGCAGAACAACACTTATTTGACTATAGGATTTTTTTTAACAACACTTGTTTAGAAACTTATATATGATATAGTTTTCGGGTAGTTTATAACTTTTTGGACAATTATAACTTAAGGATAGTTCTTTTTGGATGGTTTTGAATTAAGGCTAGTTTTTGGATGATTGGAATGTATAGACAATTCTGAATCTAGGTTGAGAGAGGAAGACAATAACTGGACCATGATTTTGTGTTCACTGGCTGCCCAACTACATAATGACAGCAACCTGTATTCAGTCAGTATTAGAGAGTAGTATAGTATAGTGTAACCTGTATTCAGTCAGTATTAGATGGAGGAGAGACAATGCCTAAGAAGGTATGGTTTTGTAGTTAATAAAATGGAGAAAGATTCAAAAGAATGTTGGACTCAAATCTAACTCCATTCACAAAGACATTAAAATCTTCAAATCACTCAGGATTCCCATGGCAAAGGACCCAAGTGGTTACCTGACAGTTGATTCAACACCTAGGTGCCAATATTTTCTTTTTTTCACTTTATCGTTCATCTAACATCGATGTGGCGAGATTAATTTCCTGCAATATATGACTGATATATTTCCATGTTAGATGTTCATGATTGAGAAGTTGCATTGTAATGCATAATGTGGTACATTAGCTTAGGTAAATGCAATAGGACATGGATGTCTAGTTCATAATATTCTAAAAAGGGGCAAGGCTCCAATTTTACATGGACTGCACTTGGACTTCTGTAATTAAGTGTAGGATCAACATGAGTGTTCATTTCATGTTTCTCATTAGTTCATGACTATATGACATGTTTATTTAGGCTTTATTTGGTTTAGTAGTTAAGGGTGGTTTTGTTACTTTCAATTTTGCTAGATTTGGGTTGTAGAAGTATGGATCCATCCAGGGATTTTTTTCAATTTTTTTTTTTTTAGTCAAGCTGTATTATTGGATTGTTATTTGTGATTTTATTGGGTATAGAAAAGTCTTAATTGTCAAAGAGCCAAAATTCTCTATTTCTGAGTCTTTTTTCTAGTAGAATTAGGAGAAATCTAGTAGGCTGTAGATACGTATGTAATCTTTCTATCCTATAAATTAAAGCTGTCATTGTGAAATTGTATTTGTGTAGTTTTACTTAACACTTGCAAAAGAGTAGTTGTACATATATTCAAATGCTTTCAAATGCAATGCACTCATCTCAACTTCTAAGTGAACGACAATGGACTATTTAAGTATCTGTTGAATGCCCAAATTCTTTATTTCTCTTCAAGATGACATCAATTGTTGCCCGGACATAAGTTCTTACCTTGCATCATGAATGACAGATTTATCATATTCCACCACCGAGACTTGTTTGAAGCAGAGTTAGTCTGATTATTTATGCTGTGCAATGCTGTCTGCTCTGGTGGTTGTTGGTTTGTATGTCTGCTGTGATGCTGTGGTGTTCATTCCCTGGTGGTTGTTGGTTTGTATGTCTGCTGCTGGCTGCTGTGGTGTTCATTTCCTGGTGTTTGTTGGCTGCTCTGGCTGCTGATGTTGTGTGCTCTGGCTGCTGTTTTTTTGGTGCTCATGCTGCTGATATTGTGTTTGTTGGTGTTTCTTGTCTTTCTTTATGTGTGTTAGTTTGTTAGTTTTGGTTTTCTTATGCTTGGGTGAGGTTGGCTGCGGTGTTTGTGGTTGGTTTCTCACCAACTCTTGATGGTGTGCTAGCATATGATTGGGCGGCCTTATGGGTGCCAACCTAGTTGGGATTGATTTGGTTCGCTATGACTTGCACTCCAATTGGTACTTTTACCTCCTCTTCTTGTTTGGGATAATTTTATCTGCATTATATTCTATGTTCTAGTACTACTTATCATTTAACCTTTTTGATCTTTTGGGTTTTTGTCCATGATAATAGTGATTTCAGATTTCTTTTGAGGACCTTTTTTTTTTCTTAATTTTCTAGACATGGAATTTTTGTGTTGTTATGAATTTTTAATCCTTTTAGGAATCTTATTATTCAAGTTGTCATTGTGACTGTTTATTTTAAGAAAAATTACCAAAAAGTGGTGAGTAGACAAACTAGTTACAATTTGATGGAAATTCAAATATAATTGTATTAGAGATGGAAACTTGTAATTTTATTCAAGTATAAATGTTAATCCTTCCCCATTTTTCTTTTTTCTCTCTTTCCTTTCCCTCTCCTCACCCCATCTAATTTTTAGTTTTTGAGTTTTTCTGTTGTCATTGATATAGTTTATATTCTCATCTTTTAGTTTCCATGATTAGTGTGTCATATGTCCGAGCATGGTCGACCGTACTATGTTCCTCTAATTATATATATACACATATTTGAAGCTTTCAAGTACATTTTTCTGCTGAAGTTATTCATATATCCATAATAAATGTCTCTGTTAAATTGTTGATTTGCAGAAATTCACTGTACCTCAGAAATTCTTCAGTCATTTTTATGTGTTGGTTGTGGTGTGGACAACATTGTTGCTGGTCACAACTTGGTTTTATGCATATAAAGAGGCACCATTGGCCTCTGGGCCTTTACAATACTCCACTATTGTCAGCTACTTGACTGGGGGTTCGAATATCCTTTCTTTTCATAAATCTCATTCTCATTTGAGCACTGTAAAATATAGATATAGGGTTTGGCAATCTGTATTTTGCTCTTGTTGATGGAAGTTCAAGCATTGAGATGCCTTTGTGAGACAATATATGTATTCAAGTACAGTCCCTCAGCTCGGATGCACATTTTTGGCTACCTTACTGGCCTATTGTAAGTTTCATGAGAATCTTATAAACTATTATATTAATTTGTAGTTCTCTTAATACATCTTCTATGGTTGTTGTAATTAAAATCTCCTTTATATCAAGAAGCAACTCCCATGATCAAAATATCCACCTGTAAACCCATGTTTTAGGAATTAACAAGTTGTGGCAGTGGATGTTATTTAGCAAGATGAACTGTTTGATAATGATAGACTGTTTGTTTAAATGGCTGCATATTACTGGAAAGACGTGTGGCTGCTGATGCTAGCTTTTGTCATGTACTCTTGAATTTTTCTAGATGATTGTTTTGCACCATACCCTGCTTGTAATTGTTCAATTTCTGACTGCTTATGACTCCCTTTTCATGTATTTTATAACTGCAAAGCTTGTAAAAGCAGAGTTACATCTTGATGATAATGGTTCTATTGCTCTTTTGCCACTTTCAGGTTGCCACTTTGACTTTATCTATGTTATTTTTTATTAATAATCTTATAGAATCAGTCATTGATGCCTTATTTCCTTTTTCTTTGTTTGAAGGGAACTAAAAATCAATCCCATACTGACCAAACTTTGTTGTGCGACCACATATCGTTCATCGAGATATCAAAGCTAGCAATATTCTCCTCGAGAAAGACTTGACACCCAAATTTCAGATTTTGGTCTACCAAAACTTATCCCAGCCAACATGACTCATGTCAGTACCCGTGTGGCAGGAACGATGTAAGTTCTAACAATAATGCATCCATTTTTTTAATCCATCTAATCATAAGAGTTCATCTTCATTACATTCTAACAATAGTGCAAATATGGACTTTACACTTTCTTAGGAATGTCTGTGTCTGTGAGTTGAATTTGATATGGAGGGAAACTAATATCTGTGCTGATCTCCTAGCTAAGAATGCAGCAGCTCGGCATGAAACTTTTATGCTTATACATGATGCTCCCAAGACTCCTCTAACGTTATTGGCTAAAGATAGGATAGGTGTTGGATGTTTGAGAAGGGTGCATTTGTGATCTTTGCTTTCTTTTGTTTTGGCTTCAACCATCGTTTGGGGAAAAGGAACCTTATAAAAAAGAGAATGTGATATAAATTTCCAAGTTCGTGATTAACTTCTTAGAACTGCAGATTTCCCACTCATTATCATTTATGCCACACTTTCATCATTTGCATCATCGTTTAGGATTATTTTCTTCGCCTTCTTTATTTATTTATCCCTTTTCTATTTTAGATATATTGAACAGTGTAAACATGTGCCCTGGTATTTCGCAGCTGTTTTTGTGTTTTTTATGTGTTTGATGCAGCTACTGGTACCTTTAATTCTGCTGCTGCTGCTGGTCTGCTGGTCTTCTGCTGTTGCTGCCGGTGTGCTGCTGCAGAATTTTGCTGGGCTGCTGCTGCTGCAATGTTGTTGTGAAGCGGGCTGCTACTAGATGCTGGTCTGCTGCAAATTTGGGTTGTTAGTTTCATGTTTTCATTTTGTTATCTGCTGTTTTTACTATAGGTTCACAATTTGGATGTATTTGAGTATTTTAGTGAGTTTACTCTTTTAGGTTTTATACAACGCTTCCAAAAGCATATTTTTCAGCAGTGTTTTTTTGCCTACACATCAACTTTAGGTGATTTAATATCAATATTATTTGTTTGTAATAGTAGTGCCTGAGGGATGCCTCTTGTAAATATGTAAATCTTATAAAAAAAATATATATGATTTTCAAATTTTTTTGCCGCTACAAATTTGTCGTTGCCAAAAAGTAAAGCTTTCTCGACAAACAACTTGTCGGTAAATGTGTTGCTAAAAGTGTATTTTTTGCCAATGCCAATTTGTCATTGCCAAAAGTAAAGCTTTATCGACGACCAAATCGTTGGCAAATGGCAACATTTACTGACGTAAATATGTCGCTAAAAGTTTACTTTTGCCCACTCATATTGTGTTGGTAGAAGTGTATTTTTTGCCAATGCCAATTTGTCGTTGCCAAAAGTAAAGCTTTAGCGACAAACAAATCGTCGGCAAATGGAAACATTTACCGACGTAAATGTGTCGCCAAAAGTTTATTTTTACCGACGCATATTTTGTTGCTAAAAGTATATTTTTTGCCCATGCAAATTTGTGTCGCGAAAAGTGCCACAGAATCATCATATTTGAATGACTTTTACCGACGCAAGGTAAATTGCCGACGATGGATGAAGGCTTTTATCGACGACTATGTTCATCGCTAAAGGCATTACTTTTACCAACACAATGATAATTTCGTTGGCAAAAACTTTTGCCGACTCACTTTTGCCTACGGGTTGCCAACGTAGCTTTGTGCGTCGGCAAAACTCTTTGCCAACGAATTTTCCCTTTTAGCAACATATTTTGTTACGTTGCGAAAAATGCAATTTCTTGTAGTGGCCAACACAATCCTAGTTCTAATAGAAGCCTAGCTTCAATGGACTTTTGCTCAGTGCTTATCTTGGACTCTCCAATAGATAAAGATAAACTCCCTAAGAGTTTTATCCTTATCCAGGCTGAGGTCTTTCCTCATTTTAGGATTCTTGTCCCTTATTCGCTTATCCCGGACTCCAATATCTTCGGAGATAACCTCGGCCTAGCTGAGATTACCTCGGCGTCGTGACCAGGACACATGGCACCTCGGTTGACACTTCGGTGTCACCTTGGCCACATGTTGGTACTTAGAAAATATGTCCCCACAAGAAGAATGATGGGAGCAGAACATCACTGAAGGCCCATGTGGGTAGTTACATAAAGGCACTATTATGAAGTCTCTTTCTTGCTCTAAAATGCTAATTAGTATAAATACTCAACTATTTTAGTCTTATTTTTCAATTTCTTCACACAGTGACAAAATTCAAGGTCTTTTTTTTTTTTTTTTTTTGCGCAATGAACATGTGTCTCTTTTAAAGCTAATAATAAGGACCTCTTTGTTCCTCAAGTAACATGCATCCTTCAATATTTTAAAAGGGGAAATTATAGCCCAGTGAGTGTTAAAAAAAAAAATAATAAATTTACAAACACATAAAAAATTTTAGAATTTTAATTATTAATATTTATATAGTTTACAATTGATGTGTAAATTTTTTTTTTTCTAATTTTACACTAAATTATTATTTCCTCGTTTAAAAACCTTTCAAGATTTTTCACCAATGGAAACCACTAAAGAAGTTTTAAAAAAAAAACTCAATACAACACAACACCACTACATTAGTTTTATACCAAAAGCATTTGATTGTAAATCATATTTCCAAAACTCAAGTAGTTCCAAACTTACTTTCCAAACCAATGTTTTCTAAAGCTGATTTTCAAGTTCAAAATGATGTTTTGAAAACTCGACTTTAAAAGTTTTTATAGTAAAATTATTTAAAAACATGACCTTATTAAAAAGTCATGTTTTAAAAACACAATTTTAAAGTTGAAGTTGTGTAATCAACCCACACTTCCAAAAAAAAATTCTTTGTTGACAAATACATTGAAATGGACTTCTTTCGATCAAAAAAACAAATCACAGAAATACATTTCGGGTTTTTTTGCATCCTTGGTGTAGACCGATGAAGTCGAAATTCATCCTTTGCTGCACAAATGCAATAAGATCATAAATCTCCCCCATTCTTTGTGCAAAATATTGATAAATCAACATAATATATCAATCACTTCGATGCTTTGTAAAAAAATCCAAAATTCTAACTTTTAACATATATGTTGGTTCAAAAAGGAAACTTCGAACAAGAAGGACATCAAATGAATAGCTTGGCTTGCCTTCCCACCACAATCAACATGGCTTAGACTTTTCTTCATGTTTCTCAGGTTTCAAAACTCTGGCTATATTTGTTTTCCATTAATGATGTTTGTAATAAAGACAGTTTTATTTTATTGTTATTAATAATAAGAACAATTAATAAACTTATCCTAGCCAAAAGCCAAGAAAGGTATTTTGTAGTAATATTATACAAATAAAAAAATATAAGGGAAAAAAATAAATTCAATTTTTTTTTTATTTTTGTTAATTTAACTCGTAATCTTTTGATTTATTATCAATCTGAATCATTTGTTTATTTTCGTTAAGTAAAACTGACAAAAAACGAGTATTTTAGCCATTAAACTCGATGTAAGTGTACATAAAATAATTAAATATTATTTTCATTGAGTTTAATGATTAAAATAACCATTTTTCTATTGGTTTTCTTTAACAAAAATAGACATAGTTTAGATTGAAAATAAATTGAAATATTATAATTTAAATTGACAAAATTAAAAATTCAGAATTTATTTTGTTATAAGGATCAAACCTTGGTAATTGTTGATGTAGCACTAGCGCTATATATCGTGTTTTCTGTAGTAGCCAATTGTACTCTCTTTTCATTCCCTCTGATATAATAAAATTAGTGTGAGCCATGGACGTAAGCAAACTTGCCAAACTACATAAATCTCTGTGTTGCTTCTTGTGTGAGATTGTTTTTGTTTTCTACTTGCTATTTTCTGTATATTTAGTTATTTCACAACCAAAAAAGAAATATGATAAATCATAAAACAAAAAAAAAAATTGTTTTCATCACTAAATATTTATAAATAAATAAATAAAAGAAAAAGAAAAGAAAGAAAGAAAAAAAATTTAAGTGTTTTTTATCAACTACTCATGTAATTAGGATTCACTTTGGATCATTGGAACAAAACAAAACTCTTACAACTCTAGTGAGTGGAAACTGAGGGGCATATTCCATAAAATCACTTTTATAAGGTAGAACAAATAAAAATACCATGGTCTAATAGATGTATTCATGTGGTATATTCCTTTTTATGAAGATGAAGTAGTAACAAAGAAACAATTAATCATTCGAAAAGTTAAATATTGTGAAGCATGCTAGAGTATGGGAATACAATTTGACAAGGGATAATCGAACAATTATAACAGTATGAAAATATGATTCTCTCATTATTTGTTAAATATAGTGGGTCCAAAACATATGCATAATTTTTGTTACATGAATATATATAGGAAGTAAAACAAAGCTCAGTTCGATTAAAACTTGTTTGAAATCAATTTCAAAAATAAACGAGTCAAGTTAAATTTTCAAGTCAAATTTCAACAACTTACTACCCAACCGGACTCATTTGCAATTAATTGACAATTACTAGAGATACCACCACCATTAAGATCATGAAATGATTCCTCTTACGCTATTTTTCTAAGAAAAATAGTATGTTTCTCTCTTATCAACGTAGTAATTAAATTATTAATACTCTCATGCCATTTTTCTTCCTATAAAAAAACCTTCCTCCCAACAACAAGAATCAGGCCATTGCTGACACCTACAGTTCAAATGGGGTCTGAAATTATAGCAGAAAATGGCCTGAGAACTAGGAGCTTTCACTACAAAGACTACAACAATAGAAGGGTGCTCTTGAGAAGCTATCCTCTTCAATGGGGAGGCAAAGATGAAGAAATCAAGAAAGACATTGCTAGAGTCTGCAAAGGAGGCGATGCAAAGAAGTTAAGTGCATCAATTTTCCAAGGGGGAGAAGGAAGGGTTTTGGTCTTAAGGAGATTTAAGCACAAGATCACATTTTACATCATTGCTCATCTTCCTAATGGCTTTAAACCTCCACATGCCTTAATTTCAACTTAAGACCTTTGTTCATCAGTTTCGACTCGCCTTCAACTTACAGTTTTTAACTTGATGTACATCTATAGACTATATTCATGAGCATATGCTACTCTCTAATCAAAGCAGAATGAGTATTGATTGAACAACTAAAAGGGTTCTATCATACTGTCATACTACCCTTACTAAAGCAAGCTTTTCTGAAGAAAAACAATTTCAAGTAAGGCTCATATCGGATTCGTCATCAATGGTTCAGGGAATCAGGCACATTAGCCCTGAAATAATTTCTAAGAAAGTGGGGGAAATGCATCACATAATAAAACAAAGTAAACATGTTCACAAAGTACAATTCACATGACTCAAAGTGTCAATAGATCAAATTTATTTACGACTGCAAGTGTTGCTTCCAAAATGAGATCTTAAATAATCTAACACGAGGCATTACATGATATCAAGTTTCACAGCACGAGATAATGCTGTTGGAAAAACATCTTCATTTACAATCATAACCAAACAAAAGTTGTTCTCAAAGTACAAGTGACTTCACTTCTATAAATGTTGCCAAGATAACTAATTTGCTTAAGACTACAGGTATTGCACCCAAATAGAATTTATGTAAACAGTGTTTCATCAAACGGGCCATTTGATGACATCAACTTCTAAGGGAGTAACTAGAAGCTCTTGAAGCTTACTTTAAGTTCATCAACATGCCGGTTTACTAGAAAAAGATCACTGACACACCCATGGTGAAGCATCCCACGGCCACCCAAGGGCTCAATCGCTCACTTGTCTTAGCAAACACAGCGATAAATGTTACTTTGTCAGATTACAACTTATGCCTGTATAGGTAATGAAGCAAATAGAGTGACTGCATCCATGAGTGTCATATTTCCTATTAAGGCATTTATCTACTAAAATATATCTTTCCATCCCATAGTGGATTTGCAAAATTCTTCATAGTGTAATAATTGACTCAAATATGCATAAGATATACTAACAGGACAAATGCTTCTATAATTTGTAATTTCATTTCCATGGGAATGTTGGAAAAGTACTCATTCCCTTCTAGGGATTCAAATCATCATGAACATCCGTATGCAGAGTTTTTTAAATAAAATAAAATAAAAAAGCACCTAATCATTCGAATGGAGATGGGTGCCAGTTTAAAATTAGACTATATTTTTGGAGATAAGAATGTTAATTGAGTAGGCCTTGGGCCTGGATTTGAATGTACTGGAATGGGCTCAGAAATTCAACATCTAAAAACCCTCATGCCCAGGCTTGGCCTTTTTATACCTTAACAGAGTTGAATTTAGACATTACATTCGCAGGATATAAATGCATGCATCGTTAAACAAACCATGTGGGGAACTAGTTTGAACACCAAAAAAAAAAAAAAAAATTGTTTCCAATAATGGGCAGCTCTACTGTGGGCCTTTAGCAATTAAACTTTCAAGAAATTGATGGGCTTCAACTTCTCTGAACCCATCCATTTGCAAAATTTAATACTTGCATTGGGTAGGGTGGGCCGACAGTAGTGCAAAGCCAAGGCGACACTTGCAAGCCCAATAGAAAGCTATTATAATGGGCCTTCCCCATGGAAAAATTAACTTAATATCATGTAGGCCAGTGGCTCACATATCATATATTAAACTGATAAAAACAGATACTACACTTGATTTTAGCTAAAATGCAGAGAAAGGTTTTCTTTCAAACGCATTGGGCTGGCCCTTTTAAAACTTAGAGCAAATTATACTAACAGTTCCTGTAGTTTAAATCTTGTGTCACTTTAATCTCTAACTTAGTCTCTATGGTTTGGACCTTGTGTCACTTTAGTTCCTGACTTTTCAATTCTGACACATTTGATCATAAATTAATTTTAAATCTTGTTCCAAATAAGGACAATTGAGATACTATTACTCAATTTCAAGAACAAAATTGTCAATTTGATAAAATATAAACTAATTTGACAAAAATAAATATTAAAAAATATTTTTGAATTTCTAAAAATTATTTCTGCCCACTAAAGATAAAATTATGTAAAATTGATAAATCTTTTAGACTTTTTTTTCCAAAATAATTTTTATTATATGTTTGAATGATGATCATGCAATGAGTGATTGTTAGGATTTTAATGTATAATCGATATATTTAATATATAAAATATTTTTAGTTTTGGATTTTTTGATTTAATGGATTGGTTTAATAATGATATCAAAGTTGTCGCCATATTTGACTTTTGAAAATTAGAAATTAATTTAATGAAAATAAAAATAACCACCTATTACATAATCATCATCCAAACACATAATAATTTGGTAAAATAAATAAATGTTTAAAAGATTAATTAGTTTTACATAATTTTATCTTTAGTAAGTAGAAATAATTTTTAAAAATTTAAAAATATTTTTTTTGACATTTATTTTTGTCAAATTAGTTTATATTTTATGAAATTGACGATTTTGCCTTTAAAATTAAGCAATGGTATCTACAATTGTCCTTATTTGGAACAAGATTCAAAATTTAGGGTCAAATGTGTCACAATTGAAAAGTTAGGGACCAAAGTGATACAAGTCTCAAATTATAAGGACCGTTAATGTAATTCACCCTAAAACCTACCACATCTATCTTCTCTCTCTTTCTCCATATGGGACTACATAGTAGGACTTACGAAGCATATACACTTTAAAATAGGTGGTGTTGTCATGTATTGAATTTTGACAAGCCGACCACATGCATGTTTGTGTGTTAGACACGTCACATGACTTGTCAATTTTTTTTAATTATTATTTTTTTTTTCAAGATACGTTGAAGGCACTATAGACACGACACATGACTTGTCAATTTTTTTAATTTTTTTTTTCAAGATACGTTGAAGGCACTATATGGACACATGCGTCTGTGTTTGAACATGCCTATATTTGTGAGTTTTTTTATTTTATTTTATTTTATTTTTATAAATAATTTTAGAAAGTTGATTTGGAGTCAAAATAAAATATATAAAAATAAAGAAGAAGAAAAGTAGAAAAATAAATAAATAAAAATACATCTTTGTACCCAAATTTATATCCAAAGCAAATAAAAATGTGTAATTAGTTATACTTGTTGTGTCCCCCCCTACTCATATCTTAATTTGTTGGAAGTTGTTATATTTGGTGTCGATATTCGTGCCTCTTATTCACAAGAGTAGGAAAAAAAAGGACAAAAAAATTATTATCAATTTAAACCGTCGGTAGCCAATCTTATCTTCTTTATATGATTCCAAAAAAAAAAAAAAAACCAACAAAAAAGTAGACACCCGATGCCTAGCCGAATCAACACGGAAGACTTGAGAAATGTTATTATTCTCTATTAGAAACTGTTATGATGTGTGTCTTTAAAATATATACTACATAGGATATATATAAATTGATAAAAAAAAAAATTTCAAAAGTAGACCTTATTTATAAATCTTGTAAAATTTTGTTGATTCTCATTCATTCTTTATTTGATTTTATGATTAATTTTTATATCAGTAAAAAAAACAGGGGTACTTATAAAGAAAAAAGGTAAATTACAAACACACCCACTAAGGTTTACATAAATTACAAAT
Organism: Camellia japonica; assembly: GCA_030407325.1. Classification (NCBI taxonomy): domain Eukaryota; kingdom Viridiplantae; phylum Streptophyta; class Magnoliopsida; order Ericales; family Theaceae; genus Camellia; species Camellia japonica. Next base: position 16,413,699 of record JAPPVO010000010.1, on the reverse strand, counting down.
TACTCCTGTAGTTCTAAAAATTACATTATGCTCTTTAAGGTTTCTAATTTCATAAGAAATAAGTCATTTTATTAATAAATTATCAAGTTAATTAATAATTTTTAATAATGTTAAAATTTTATTTCAATTAATAATTCAGATAATTTTATTAGTGTATAGGTGAACAGTTAGATATTTTACTTTTTCAATTAATTCTGTTACTAAAATAAAAAAATTCTGACAGAGAGGTATTTATAATTTTCCAAACCACAGAAGGCAATTCATATTTTAATCAAACTTTAAGGGGTGTATTTGTAATTTACACAATGAAAAATCAATTGTGTGATTCCTTTCCAATTTTGTTTGATTCCTCTTATTGTGTGGACCGGGGGTAGAAGGTGAGATAGAAAGAATCTCAGACCATAGATTAAATTTCAAACATTTGTAGAAATTAAGGTCCACAATTATAATTTTAGATCACAAATAATAATCTTTATATGGTGCGAAGGCTTCCACTTGAATTTTTACATCACTAATCAAACCATTAACTCTCCCTTGACTAGAGTGAGTCCAAATTTGACCAGAGTGGGTCCAAATTTGACCAGAGTGATTTTGTATTTTGTGTACTTTAATTGTCACGACCCAAACCTGCCCCTAAAAGTTTGGTCCATGACCGGCCTATACATAGGCCTCAAAACAAAATTTCACGAATATTTATTAAATACGGGGCCTTAAGCGGAAGCAGATACCAACATAAAGATAATGCCTATTGAGCTTGTGCATACATGAAGACTTAGATTAATTTAAGCATTTAAATACGCTTTCCATATATATACATATAATCACAAAACTTATATAGATCTCACACACACGTACATAAGACTCAATGAAATACATAATTCTCCAATACAAAGTTAAAGCCTTGACATGGAGGCGTAACCCGGGCTGCTTGATAGAGAGGTGGACCTCAATACAACTCTAGTGTCGATTCCCGTTGGTTCACCTACATAAATATATATAAAAACAGAGTGAGCAAGACTCAGTGAATAATAGCAATGTAAGGAGGTCAGGTGAATGAGCATAGCCTTGGAGAATATAAATATACATATATCAAACCATATGCAGGTCTTATCCATAACCATATTTCAAAATGGCCTCAAGCCCACATGTAATACAGAACAGCCTCGGGCCCATGTATGATACGAAATGGCCTTAGGCCCAACATAACAACAGTTGTCCAGAGCAATATAGGGAAGATGGAACATCGGCATGTCTCCATCTCCCTGGGCATTAGAGCCATTAGTCATGTACAATTCATATCATTATAGGGTAAATGGAATATCGACATGTCTCCATCTCCCTCGGCCTTAGGGCCATGAGTCATAAACAATTCACATCATATAGGCCTCGGGCTCACTTTTATTAATAGGAACAAAACGACCTTAGGTCCAAATCAATGCCATCGTTCAATCATGTCAATTAATTCAATCAAAACACAATGTCAATAGTATATGCCATTCACAAACAACGATATTGTAACGCCCTCAATTTAAAACATAAATCATTCATTCACAAGTTCCATGATCGTAAAGAAAAGAATACATTTTCTTTCATCAGAGTCTCCTTTGCAAAATATATTACATGTTATTAACAAAGTAAATGCCCTACTGTAGACACCCCACTTTTGACCGCCCTTAAGACTTGGGCGCTACTGATGGCTTCTTTGGTGATAAACGTTGTGCAGTGCAAAGGTTCAATTTCTTTGGCAAGGAGAGCGTCAAATCCAAACCTCACACCCCATTTTTGGACCAGAAGATTTTAGATCTTAAAATCCTCTCTTTCCAAATATTTTTGAAAAGAAGTTTCTACGATATTCCGAGACTCCCATTTTCTCAAATGTTGCACTTTTCGGTAAATCGAGTCAGGACAGAGTGGAAATGAATGAAAGAGAGATGAAATCTTTGAAAAATCTTTGAAAACACCTTGTTTAGGGGTTTGGAGTTGAGGAAAATTGGAGAAGAGGGAAGAAACCCAATTGGGGAAAGAGTTGGGCATGAACCGTTAAGAGAAAGAGTCGGGCAGCCCTCGGTAAATCAGGCTTATCCATTTGCACACTTGGATTTAAGCTATGAGGCCACCACCGTTGGAAAGAAGACTTCCGGGGCTTCATTTTACACTCAAGAATATCCTAAAGCCCAGTCCGGATGGAGGAGATATGGTTGGTTGAAGTTAGGCATCAATCCGACTGAGCCAGAAATGAGCAGTCTTCACTAAAAGAGGGATATCTCTTAGAATACTTGGAATTTTGAGGTGAGGCTGCTACCATTGGAAAGCTTACTTCCGGGGCTTCAATTTGGACACAAGAATGACTTGAACAGAAGTACAAATGAAGGATTTATGCCTAGTGCAAGTCGGGGACTGGGGTTAGTCTTTGCCGTCGGCCTCTATGGGAGTGCATCGGCCACAAATGGAGCTGATCGGCCATAGGTCGGCCAAGAGTGAACCTCATCGGCCACAAATGGTGGTCGGTCGGCCACAAATGTCCAGAAAGGCCAGAATTGGCAGATATTTCTCATCCAGCTGTTGTACACTGCTCCAGATATTTCCAATTGAGATATTTTCGGCTAGAGCTTGTATTTTTGCTATATATGGAGGCTATATCTCACATATTGCAAAGGGTTAGAACATTTTAAAGGCTTAGAAAAAATTGAGAGCTTCTCACTCTAGAATCCTCTCCCTCTAGAAGCTTTGTGAGCAAACTCTCCCCTCTCTAGAATTCTCCCTCTCTCCTCTTGTTTTAGGCTTGAAAGTGAGAATTCCTTACATATTTGCATACACTTCCTTCATCAAAGTTGCATATCATTGGGCTGAGGTCCCTTGCAACCTATTTTTGGGCTGTTGAAGGGTCATTTGAGCCAAGAAAGAGGCTGTTTTGCTGCTGTGCATCAAGAGGTATAACTTTCCTATTTTGTATTTTTTTTGCACACTTGCTTCACCACCCTTTTTCCATTGTTTTAGGGGCTGTTTTTGGGGTGGTGTTGAACTACAAAAACCTCTGTTTTTCCTCTATTTTTCAGTCCTAAAAGTGTTGGGTTGTGCCTTGTTTGGCTAGGGGGTGTTCCCTCCCTTTTGCTCCTTGGCTTGTAAGGCCTTTTGAGCTAACTTTCAAGCTTTTCAAACAACTTCTTTCTGGCCTTAAAACCACTGAATTCGAGAGGAATTTCAGTGGTAGAAAACTTGTTTTGAGGCTCAAAATAGGAGGGGGTGGTCCCCTCTCCTCTTCTCTTGTTTACTTGTGTTGATGGCCCATCAAAAGAGCATGTATTTCTATCTTCTTGAGGCTTTGTTTGAGCACTTTTTTGTGACTTTTTAGACCTGTTATGACTCTTTTTTTGGCTGTCTTGGTCACCTCTTGCATGCTTCTTGCACTTGTAGTGCAATCTTGCTCACTAACCTTGTTAGCCTTACAAAGTAGCATGCTCTTGTGGTTTGAATTAGCTCAGTTCAAGCATGTTTTTGGTGTTATTTTGGCATGTTATAACTCTAATTTTGATTGGTGGACTCAACTCTTGCATGCTTTATACACTTGTAGTGTAATCCTTGCTAGCTAGCCTTGCATGCTTGTCTCTTTAGCCTATTATTCTAGCTCATTTTGGCTATACTCCAGCATGCTTTTGTTCATATTTTGGCATGCTTTAGCTCTGTTTTGAGCCTTCTTGGTCGTATGATGCTTGTTATGCATGCTTGTAGTGCAATAACCTTGATTAGCTTTGAGTTTTGAGGTTTCTTGCATGCTTGGCTTGAGGTATTTGCATGTCTTGGCATCATTTGGTATGTTATTTCAGAGCATATAGTGTTGTCACACTTCCATGTTTTCCACTCTTTAAGTGCTCTTGAAAGTTGCACCTTTATGCCTTGTTTGTGAGCCATTGCATGAGCATCATTTTCTTGCCTTTCATGCTATCATCTCAGCACATTTTGGCCACTGTTTTGGCATGCATGAGATCTGTTTAGTGCTGGTTTAGTCCATTGAGCATTGTATTACATGGTTCTAGTGTTGTGTTCTTCACTAGTTTTAATGTTTAAGCCTACTAGCATGTTGTACTTGAAGTGTTTGCATGTTAGAGCCTTGTTTATCATGCCACTTTAGCACTGAAAAATCTACCATTTCCCTCATTTCTTCATTTTTTATTTGTTTGAGGATTGGTTAGTCTTGAGGTTGTGTTTAATGCTTGGGATTGAGGCCTATGCTTAAATGGCTTCAACCCTCTTTTGAGGGTTACTCCTAGTCAAAGGCATTGGCCTCTCCCATGCCTTAAACCATTCTCTTTGATAGACCTCTCTCTCATTAGAGGACTCTCATATTTGGACAAGTTGATTAATGAATGGATTGGTAATGTTAAAATGTGTAAACAAAATCAATCAAGTAAAATGTGCCACGATAAGTATGTTGCATGTGTGCATTGCATTGTGTTCAATCGGACGTTATGTTGAACACAAAGTGAATTGGTCCATTTCATACTTGAAGTGATGAAAATGGGCCAATCCCCTTTGTCTCCATTGCCTTTGATTATCCATGATAAGGTGATGGTCCAAGTGTCTTGTTTGTCATGCATTTATTGAGTTTGTGCAAGCTTGACTCTTTGGCCATCATGCATTGAGATGCTTGATTGATAGTTTTGGATCCAACGGTGCCTCTCCCTTGATGTTTTGAGGTGATATGGAGTGGCATAGTACGTACATACCTTTGGGAGACCTTCCATTTCCTCTGTTTTGTACTCTGTTGCAACTTGGTGTCACAACACACCAGTGGCCAGCACCCTCTCATTGTTAGCCGGCACCCCTTCATCCTTGGCCGGCATAATGCATCCTTAGCCGGCAGGAGGGTCGGCAGCAACCATTCATGGCCGGCAGGCCACTGGTGCACTCTTCAGCACTGTTTTGGTGAGATCCAGCAGCAAGTTCTTGAAGACACCCTGCAAACAGAGCCTCAAGAGAGCAACCGGAGAGCTTTTCGGGGCGGCAACCGAGCGTGCATCCTCTTTTTCTTCGAACAGAGCTGGAGCAGCTTAGTTTAATGTTTACTTGTTAGTTAACATCAATTTGTAATTTAATTAGTTAATTAGTTAAGTATTGTAATAATTAGTAATTGGTTTGCTAGTTATTCGATTTGCTTGTGTAATAATTAGTCTAATTAGATTATTAGATTAGTTGAGTAGCTTAGCTTAGAATAGCTTAGCTTTTATTCGGACCCTCCGTCGAGAGGGCAAATGTTGTAATAAGTGTGCGTGTGTGTGTGAATGTCTTCCAACCCCACGTCTTTCTCCCTTTTATTTACCAGCTTTTGATGGTTAGTTTTAGGGCATGTTTTAATAAGCATACTTATGCTTTGCATGCGTGCATCATTCATTCATTCATATTGCATGCACCGGGCTCGGCGCATCATTCAAACTGTATTGTATTTCGATACTTACTTGAATACGTGTTTCAAAGCATGTTATCGATTGTTACATTCATATGCCATTCTAGATAGCCGAGCCTATTTTAGTTGCATTTTGCATGTGTTGCATTAGGCATCTTAACATAGCTAGGATCATGCATGATTACTAACTAGCTTCTATTTTGGCTCGGAGTACACTGTAAGTGTTTATACTTTAGTATCATTGCGTGAGTGTGAGTGTTGCCATGTCTAGCATGCTTGCCATGAGGCTATTTGCTTAAGTGATTAACTGCATGAATGCCTGTGGGTGAAGGCTTGATTGCCTGAATTGGAACAACTCAATGATTGTGAGTTTTAAGCCCACTTGAAGTGGCAAAATCATGTTTTTCTAAGCCCACTTGAGGGTGGCAAATCCGCATTTTAGCGTACTTGCGAGTAGCATCTTCAAACCATTTTAAAAAACAAACATGAGTTGTTTTGTTCCAATCCGCGTGATTGAGTCTATACTTGTTTGCTGTGCGCATCACATAGTAAAGTTCAGCTAATAAACCGGAATAAGAACGCATGTGTTTTCAAAAACAGCATATCACGTTTAGTAGAGGTCGATCTTTGATCGGGCAAGCGGGGGTGCTCATTTCAGGACCTTCCCCTCTCGTACCTAAGTTCCCGAGCCGAGGTAACTTTGGTGATGACGGACACGTGGCCTTAGGCACGAGTCAGGGTTTCCTAAATTTCCCAAAACAAAATATTTAGGTGGCGACTCTGAAATCTGGCAAATCAGTCCATGTTTGGCACTTTTTGATTAAAATCGATTTTCCAAAACGATTTGCCGGATTTGGACTCTTTGGTGATTTATCAGTCTTACATTGCACTTTGTGAGATTAGATTCAGAACCGTGATAGGAGTCCAAACTATAGTAGATATGAACCCAAATCCACGCCCTCTTCGAAAAGGGGGGCACGCGGAGCGAGTTCGGGCAGTCTACAATTTCTGGCGACTCTGCTGGGGATTTAGAGAACTTGACTCGAACATCATGATATGTTGTTTTGCTTACACTTATGTGTTTCTTTGCATTGCATTTGCATTGGTGCGCTTAAGTCACAGTGTTTGCCATCTGCTATTCCTGAACGGTTTGCCGAAGGCTTTCTTGGAAAAGCGTGCCATAAGACTGACCGGTTACGGGCTCTACCATGATGGGAACACAAACCTCGGCTGTTACCGAGGCACCCTCTTCGACCATTCGACCTAGTTGCATATCGGAAGCCATAGTGACCATTCCAAACTAGGACACGTTGCTTACCCGAATGTAGGTTGTTTGAAACCGCTTTGTGCGTAGTGAAACCCTAGCTCCTTACAAAATAGGACAGGGAAACCCTACCCCACCATAAGGGTGTTTTGGCTCTTACTTGCTTGGTATGTGCTGTCAGAGTATGTCTCTACAGGTTATATGTATCAGTTGCACGTTTGAGTATCGGCCTGAGGGTATCAGTTTATAGGCAGAATTTTGGGCAGAATTCTATGGGGAGCACAGTCATTCAGCTATGCTCATATATGTTTTGGTGAAATTAGGCTGAGGTGCTGTCTGTTTTCTCTTTTGCAAGGTAGTCCTGGAACCATAGCTTCAGAAGGCTCCGATATCCCCCAGGTTCATTGGACTTGTGCTGATAAACTTTGTCAGGTCAGAGATTCAATTCAAGGGCAACCAGTGTTTCCTTCACCAGTGGTAAGGCAAGAAAAGGCTAGTCGGGCACAGACCACCAGTACAGCAGCTACCAGATTAGCGGTCATTATCCACCTCACCTGTACATAGTTGGGTTGAGATATCTGCTTCCACCTTAGAGAGGTAATACACACCTGTTCAATCAGATCTGCAGTTTTTAATTAATATGGAGGACATGATACATCAGCTCCAAGAAACCATGCAGGCCATGCAGCGGGATGCTACCCGCCAGGTAGAGGTTACTGCATGTCAGGCAGAAGTGGTAGCTCAACAGGCAGAGTTGATTGCCAGGCTTCAGCAGTAGCATCCACCACAACAAGTCGGAGCATCTGCTTCGCATCTGCCTCCACCTCCACCTAGGATTTTGACACCCGGGGAGACTGCAAACGTCTAGGAAAATACGGACGTCCCAACGGGACCAGTTCCACCCCTAATCCTACCCCAGCTGTCCAAAGCACCGGCTAATCTAGTGGACACACCGTTTGAATCTAAGATGGATCCAACAGCACTGAAGGTGAGCAAGCTAGAAAAGCTGTTCAAAAGAGCTCAAGGCATTAATTCCATTCCGGACATAAAGGATGGATACATCGACTCAGTGGTAACATTACCGGACCGGTTCAAGATGCCACATATCGACCGCTTCGATGGCTCTGGAGACCCAATGGTGCACCTTCACCTGTTTTCTGATATCCTGAGGCCAATGGGTATGCCCACAGCTTAGAAGCTATCACTATTCGATCGAACCATGTTTGGGATAGCCGCAATCTGGTATGCAAAGTTGGAGAACTCTGTGAAACAGAACTGGGAAGAGATGGTTGAGGCCTTCATTGTTCAATACTCCTACAACACACAGATCGAGGTCACAACTCGTGATCTTGAAGTCACCCGCCAAGAGCCAAAGGAGGGTTTTTCAAAGTTTGTGACGAGATGGAGAGCAAAGGCCTCGATGGTGACTACAAGGCCTTCCGACAAAGACCAGATAAGGATGGTTGTGCAGAACCTGCAGCCTAAGTTGATGCAAAAAATGATAGTCATACCCCTCCCCACCTTTGCTGACTTGCATGAGATTAGGGTACAGATTGAGGACGCTATGAAGCAGGGCCTTATTGACCAGGAGAAGGAGTAGCCCATGAGAGCGTTTACCCGCAGTTCGAATGAGACCACCAGTGGTGATGCAGCTGCTAGAACTTCAGACGTGGGCATGGTCACCACCACCACACCAAAAACAGCCACCCCATTCACCGGTGCGTCCGGAACCAGCTCATAAATAGCCAAATATCCACCCTGAGGCAAGAGGGTTTTTACCCCACTTTATATGCCTTTGTCAAAAGCTCTAGGGGTCCTACTCAGGAAAGGACATCTGAAACCGTTGGAACAATGGCCTCTACCCGATCCTCTCCCTCCAAAGCATGACTCGGCTAAGTACTGTGCCTTCCATCAACAAACCGGTCATGACACTGATAGTTGCTTTCGTCTTTGCCATGATATACAAGATCTGATTGACAACAAGGTCATCGCCGGACCAGTCTTGCAAAGTCTATCGGCACTGGATCAGTGAACTTGGGGGATAATGTGATGTGATCGGGGGATGAACCACCTACAGATGGCGCTCAGATTACTCCAGCTGTGGTGGATGGCACGCACTGTTTTGAGCAATGTGCAAATGCTAGTTTTTGTACTTTCTAATTTGGGTATTGAGTCAGTCTTTTTGAACTGAGTCAGTTGAGTCTATCTTGTTGTGTCGAGTCAGTCCTGTTTTGTTAGAGTCGGGTGATTTCGGGGGTGTTACCTCGAACATCACTATCTTGTTTTGTGATTATCTTTTACACTCTTTTGAGTCTGTTTCTGCCATGGGGCCAGTTGCACCAGAAGATTTGAATGAAATAGTAGTGATTTTCACACTCTTGATTTTGTTTTTGCCTTAAGCAAGTTGTGCCAGAAGATCTAAACGAAACGACAGTACATTTTCACCTACTCTTCTGTGCCTTGAAGTCATTGCATTGACCTAAGTTTTTGAAAACTTTTCGAACACTGTGATGAAAACAAAGAGGAAGGAATTCCTTGCGATTTACAAAAATTTGATCAATTGAGAGAAAGAGAGGCATGCTAAGCCCTTAATGAATGAGATCATGTTTGTTAATGTGAGTACTAGAAAGGATCCTAGCTTGATCCAGATTGGTTCTACATTGTCTTCAGCGCGAGTGACTAGTCGCTTTCTTAAAAGATTTGAAAAAATGTTTTGCGCGATCCTGCGAAGACCTGTGTGGAATCGCTCTTGAGATTATGCAGCATAGGATCACTCTCAGCCTCAAGACTCGACCCCTTTTGCTTTCAAACCTTGAACTTGGATTCAGAATGTTCAATGGTCAACCATCAAAGGAGGCCCGTCAGGCCAGATTCGAAGCAGCCCTCGAACTAGGGGCAAGAAAGTCAGATCAAAAAGGTCAGACATCGTCAAGAGAAGCTTGCAAAGCTCGATCAGAAGTAGCCCTTGAACTAGGGGAAAAAATGTCAAATGTGCTCAAAGATTCAAAAGAGGGATCATTCTGCAAACCAATGAAGACTGGTAAGAAAGCCAAATCCCAGAAGGAAAGAAAGAAGAAAGTTTTTGCTGAAGGACAACTGAGTTCCTATCCACGACACTAGGGGCAAATTCAGCCCCCATTGGATGGACTTCTACATCATCAGCGAACAACAGCCATTCTCCTGGATTCAGATGGCTTCGAGATCCTAAAACCATTCGACATGGACAGGTTACACTTTTCTACCTTTGAGAGGTTGGCTAGGCCGAAAACCAAGAAGGGTGACCCAGGCAAAAGTTAGAGCAAAGAAAAGAAAAAAAAAAAAAAAAAAATGAAGAAAATGAAAGATGAAAAGAAAAGAAAATGAAAAAATGCAAAGAAAAGAACAAAAGAAGGTGAAAAGAAAGAAGAAAAAAAAACAAAAGAAATGAAAAGAAAAGAAAAACAGAGCTCGTAAGGTTGAAAACCCGAAAGGGTGGCCTTGACAAAAGTTAGAGCGTAAAAGGAGAGGTTAATACCCAAGTGTACCTTAACCCGGAACTACGTCAGGCTTGATTCCCATCTTTGGGATACGTAGGCAACTTCATTCTGAAGTCCAGCCATAAACACTTCCAAATCGATTGTGTCCATGTAATGGTTCTGATCATCTTTGTCTTCTCTGTATCCGAGAGTTCGGTTGTGATCGTCACTTTGAGGACTGATTACAGTGCACTGTGGTGCCATTCAGACAAGGGGCACCTTTCCGTTGCCATGCAGTGCCATTTAGACAAGGGGCAATTTTCCTTTGTTTTGGATCTGAGGTTGTGCATCTCAAGAGTAAATTCTACATTGGTCGAGCGGTGGCCGTTTGCAAAAACCAGTTTTGAGAATTTTTAATGAAGTTGACCAATTCTCTCAAAAATTATTCCATTTTTTTTCCAAAACTGGACCTTTTCTTGGACCCAAAAAAGGAAAAATTTCAGTGCTCATAACTTGACTTGCATGATTTCAAATCAGAAAATCGAATAAGTTTGTTAATCTAACTCTCACGTTGATCAAAATTGTTTTAGCACAAGCCAAAAAATAAAAAAAATGGTCAAAATGATGAACTAGGGGCACAATTGAGTCAGGTTTTCTGTCTTTTCCCCGTTGTTAACATATTTGCCAGAAAAGGGCACCTTACTTGCCGGAAAGGGCACAACTGAAGCTAACCAGTAGAGGGCTGAAAGCTCTCTTATCCTCCAAGCAGCGAGGTATCAAGCCAAGTGTGAAGCACAAGCTAGAATGGACGAGGATATTCCATTCCCTCATCTAGACAGGTTTGATCACATCCAAACTGGCCGAGCGCATCGTCAACCGACATCAAGAAGGAGAGTCTGGCAGAATACCAAGGGCAAGAGCCCGCAACCTCCTGTTTATCCATCAACCACCCGGGGGAGGGATAAAAAAGAAGAGAGATTGAAGAATAGAGAGATGTGCGCTGAGAGAAAAAGTGAGGAAAGGGCTTTTTCAGAGAAAAAGAGATTGAGTGCCAGAGTGATGTGAGAATCACAAATGGGAAAAGGTGGGAAACAATACCCGAAGAAATTGGCTCCTCGCAAACTAAGAGGTCTCTTGCCATTGGAACACATCTGAGTGTTGTGTGTGTGTGTTTTGTTTGTCTTGATTCTTGTTTTGAGTCGTTTCGAGTGTCAATAGATCTGTTTAGGTTGTTTTACCTTTGTTTTCCTTTGTTGAGTTGTTTTGATTGTGTTCAGTCGTAGGCTCAATACCCGGTTGAGAACTCATTTCTCAATTTCAATTTCAAAAATAAATTGTTTTGTGCTCAGAGTGCCGTGCCGTTCTCCACATTTGTACAAAACAGGATTTGTTCTTTCATAAAACTGCAGGGTTCAACCTAGGTCACATGAGAACAATAGAACAAGGACCAATCTGAAGCTATATAGGTTCCAGACTGCAAAGAAAAAGAAAAGAAGGAAAATCGGAGCATCTGAGTTTGTTTCAACTTCAGTAAGTTCCGACATTGCATTCTATATGCACCTCCTCAGGCCTTGTCAATGCTTCGAAGTATGAATGTGCCTCTACCTCAAGCTCAAGCCTGCTTCAAGCCAGAATGACGATCAGAAGTGCTCTCCCTGAGTACCATTCCTTGCCAGGGGCATCTTGGCCGTGTTTGTAATGAGTTCCTAGGAGATTAACTGCGACGGTGGAAACTAGAGTTCGAATGGCTGATGCCTAGAACACAAAGGTTTGGAATTTCCGAGACTAAAGTTTGGTTTAAATACCCAGGGGTGTATCCTCGGCTTGAAATCTGTATGGCAGCCCCATAGATTGAGATAGCATGTGTATGCGCCTCAATTCTGGATACTGAACCAACCTAGTCTACCACCCCGTTAGAGAATAGGGAAAGTTGTGAATATGATCAGGAAGAAAGGCGGCATCCCAAGTGTTCTACGTGAAGAATCCTTGTCAGCATATCAAAACCTTTATACTGTGAGTTGAAGGTAAGAGTTCAAAGAACGCAAGGTTCACTTAGTGTATCTATCACACTTTAGTGTATCTATCGCACATGTTCACTTAGGCCTCGTTTGGGGAGTGGCTATTTTAGCCAAAAAGCCAAAAAGCCAACTAAAACTTGTCACATCACCTCTCTACTTTTCTGCACATCTTTTCGTAAAAAGCCAAAAAGTTACTAAAATAGCCTGTTCCCAAACGAGGCCTTAGTGTATCTATCACACTTTGTATCTATCGCACATGTTCACTTAGTGTATCTATCACACTTTGTTCATTTAGTGTATCTATCACACTTTGTTCATCTAGTGTATCTATCACACTTTGCTCACTTAGTGTATCTATCACACTTTGCTCATTTAGTGTATCTATCACACTTTGTTCATTTAGTGTATCAATCGCAGATGTTCACTTAGGTAGACACCCCATTTTTGACCGACCTTAAGACTCAAACGTCATCGATTGAGCGCTCGGTGATTGCGCATGTTGTGCTCGTTTCGAGTTTCTGGAGTTTTCGGCTGAGTGCCTTGCCTCCGGGCCTCTGAACTCTTTGTGTTTCGGCTTGGTTTGCGGGCCAAGCCTTGTTTCTCTTCCCTGGAGAACCACTTTTTGTGGTCGTAGACCACTTTTCCCGCTCGGAGACTAGTTTCTGGTTTTCGGAGCCTTCGGCCGCGCGCCTTGTCTCGGGACCGCTTAACTTTCTCCGTTTGGCATGGTTTTTGAACCACACCTTGTTGCCTCTGCCTAGAGGGACACTGTGGTCTGGGAGACCACTTTTGTGGTCCCAAACCACTTTTGGTGCTCGTAGACCAGTTTTCAGGTCTCCCGGCCGCGCGCCTTACCTCCCGGACTCTTGTCTTGCATCCTTTTTGGTTTGTTTTTGGCACAAACCTTGTTTTCCTTGTTTGGAAGGTGGTACAAGGGTGGGAGACCAGTTCTTCCCCTTGGAGACCACTTTGCTTCCTGCCAGCCAGTTTTCTGGTCAGGAAACTGGTTTTCTTGGTCTTTGGGCCACCTTTTCTGGTCGGCCACCACACCATTGCTTTGTTTTCATGCTGCAGACCATCTCCCCCCATGGCCGACCACTTTTTGCCTTGGCCGACCACTTCCACTGGTCGGTCGACCAGTAGAAGTAGCTGGCTGACCACTTCAAGTGGTCGGCAACTTTTCATCACCTTTTTGGAGATATTTTCATCCAGCTGGCACAGCTGGAAGGCACTAAAACCATCTTCCATTCACGTGTATGGAGGGATGGCCTTGAACCCTAAGCTTGTCCAACAAGCTTGCATTTGGTTCTCTATATAAGAGAACCTCCCCCCTCCTCCTCCAGGGTCAGAAAAAAAGGGCTTGAGCTATACATATACACCTTTGTCTCTATATTGCTCTTCTTCTTCATTTTTGTGCCTTAAAGTGTAATTTCTTCATACTTTAACACACAAACACACACTCAAACACCATCCTTTTGTTGCTGAGGTGCTTAGGAGCTGGTTTTGGAGATTTTGGATTGGTTTGAGCTTGGAAAACCTGCTGGAGTTGTGGTTTTGAAGGTGTTCTTCAAGGGTGAGTCAACTAACCCTTTAACCCTTATTTTGGCTTAAGCTTTTGGACCTATTTGCATGCTGATTTAAGCTTAAATTTTAACTACAAAAAGTTCTGTTTTTCAGTCCTTAACATGTTTGGTTAAGGTCATTTTTGTGTTGGGGGTTGTCTACCCCCTCTTAGGCCTTGTTTGGCCTTGTTCTTGTGCCATCTTTTTGAGCTATTGGGATCACCTTCTTTTGGCCTTCTCACCACTGAAACTCAGAGGAATTTCAGTGGTGGAAGTGGTGTTTTGAGGTCCCAAAGAGGAGAGGGGCATCACCTCTCCTTGTGTTCTTGAATACTTGCTTTATTTGCCTCATGTGTGAGCATGTTTGTTAAGATTTTGTTGGCCATATCTTAGCATGTATTTGGGGTTATTTCAGTATGGCATGTCACTGTTTTGACTTGGTTTTGTCATCCCTTGCATGCCTTATACACTTGTAGTGTATTTCTCACAAACTAGTCTTCTATGCTTCATGAAGTAGCATGCCTTTCTAGCATGATTTGATTCTATTTCAGCATGTTTTTGGTGAGGTTTTTCCATGTTATACCTCTGTTAAGGTTTGGTTTGGTTGGCCTTTGCATGCTTCTTGCACTTGTAGTGCAATCTCCTTTACTAGCCTAATGTGTATCATGCTTTAACATGTCATTCTAGCATGCTTTTGGCTTAACTCTAAGAAGCTTTTGTCCATGTTTTAGCATGCTCTAGCTCTGATTTGTGTTGTTTTGGTCATGCATGCCATGCTTTGTATAGCTATAGTGCATACTAGCTTGTTAGCTTTGTGTATCAAGTCCACTAGCATGCATTGCTTGGCCTATTTGAATGATTTGGCATCATTTATTATGTGATTTCAGTCCATGTTTCATGGCCAGGCACTCACATCTTTCACTTATTCAATGCGTTGGAGGGTTGGTCCTTTATGCCTCAAACATGAGCCATTGTGTATGCCTTCATGCCTAAGCCTGCGAGCTATCATTTCAGTGTGTTTTTGGGGTTATTTTGCCATGATATAACTCTGATTTTTGTTGGCGAAGTCATCTCATGCTTGGTCTTGGTAGGTGTAGTGTAATCCACCTTATTTGCCTTGCATACATCATGCCTTATGCCCTTCATGCTAGCTTGTTTTGGCTTCCTTCCATACATGTTTTAGACTCATTTTGACATGTTCTAGGACTATTTTGGGTTGCCTTGACCATATGTTTCATGTTTTTGTATAGTTGTAGTACAAATGCCTATGCTAGCTTCAAGCTTCGGGTACCATAGCATGCTTCATTTGTGTTGTGTACATGATTTGGCATCCTTTAACATGACATTTCAAAGCATATAGACTTGCCATGTTCCTACTTCATTCATCCTTTGAGTGCCTCTAAGGGTTGTGCATTTGTTGCCTAGTTTGTGGCCTAGCATGTATGCCATCTTGCCTAGGCCCTTGAGCCCCCATCTCAGCATATTTTGGTCTTTGTTTAGGCCTAATTAAGCTCTGTCCATGGTTGGTTCATGCATTTGTGCCATGTATTGCATGCCCCCTTTGTAGTCCTCTTTACTAGCTTCATGCTTTAAGGACCCTAGCATGCCATGCTTATGTTGTTTGAATGATTTGGCATCATTTCTTGCCTAATTTCAGTGCATATAGTGTTGTTACACTTCCAAATTTGTCACTCCTTGAGCACTCTTGAGGGTTGTGCTCTTGTGCCTAGTTGATGGGCCATTGCATTGAGCATGTTTGTCTTGATCTTCATGCCTTAGTTTCATCATTATGGCCACTGATTTGGGCATGACTGAGGTCTATCCATTTTGGTTTAAGTCCATCGAGCATGTTATGTGAATGTTGTTACATGCTTATGTTGCCTTGCATTGTATGTTATGTTACATTGCATTGAGCATGTTTGTTTACATGTTCTTAGCATTTGAGTATGCCATCTTTTTCATAGCATTGTGTATGCCATGTCGTTTGCATTGTGTATGCATGCCATTAGCCTTGTTAGGTTGTCCATGTTGCATTGTAAGTTTGCATGCTTAAGTTGGATTGCATGTTTGCATGCTTGAGTCGCATTACATTGTTGCTTGGATTACGTATTAATCCGAGCACGAGAAACGAGGGACGTTTCATACTTGAAGTGATGAAACGTGCCTTAATTCTCGGTCGCCGACGCTCTTGATCATACATGATAGAGTTCTAGGCTTTATGTGTTTATGTGTGCATTCATTTTACATTGAATTGTGCAATTTGGCTTCTCGGCCATCATGCATCGAGATGCGTGATTGGTGGCCCGAGGGTCGAGAACCACACTCCCTTGAGCTTATGAAATGATAGGGAGGGTGGTTGTGCACACATATGTTGCAAATACATTGTCATGCCCTTTCTTGCTCTCTGTTGCAGCAAGTTGGAAGAGTGCAGCAAAAACTGGTCGGCTGACCAGAAAAACTAGCTAGCCGACCACTTTTTCTGGTCTGCAGCAACCAAAAGTGGTCAGCCAGTGGCTGCAACAACTGGTCGGTAGCCCTCCCACAGGTCCCCAAGGTGAGTTAGAAGCTTTCTGGAGCTTGGTGCAAGGTTCTGAGAACAGTTGCAAACAGAGGCAAATCGGGGCATCGCGTTGGATTTCCGAACGAGGGGGCCAGGCATGCATACAATCTTCTTTCTCTGAGGACATTGCTTTACTGCTTTACTTAGCTAATTTGCTTAGCTAGTTTATGCTTTGGTTTTGTATTTAAGTAGTTAATGCGTTTAGCTGATTAATTGTTTTGTAATAGTTAGTTAACTAGGATTAGTTAATTAGTTTCATTGTGTAATAATTAGTTTAATTAGCTTAGATTAGCTAGTTAGCTCATTATTCAGACCCTTTGTCGAGAGGGCTAACTGTTGTAATAAGCGTGCGCGTGTGTGATGCATGTCTTCCAACCCCCATTTCTTTCTCCCTTTTACTTACCAGCTTTCGATGGTTAGTTTTAGGGCATGTTTTCATTAGCATACTTATGCTTCGCATGCATGCATCATTCATTCTGTCTTGCATGCACCGGGCTCGGCGCATCATACAAATTGCATTGTATTTCAATTCCAATTTGAATACATGTACCAAGTTGCATTTCACATGACATCTTAGGATAGCCGAGCCTATCTTAGTTGTATTTTTGTGTGTGTCGCATTAGCCATCTTAACATGAACTAGGATCATGCATGATTTCTAACTAGTTCTCTGTTTTGGCTCGGAGTACACTATGAGTGTTTACAATTTAGCATACTCCATGTGTGTTAATGTTTCCATGAAAGCATGCTTGCCATGAGGCTAACTGCTTAACTAATATAACTACCTGAATGCCTGTCGGTGAAGGTTGGATTGCTTGAATTGGAACAATTCATCAAGTCCTCGATTTAGCTTACTTGCGAGTAGCAAACTTCAAATCATTTTCCCAAACGAACATGCAATGTTTTGTTTCAACTTAGGCGATCTAGTCTATACTTGTGTGCGGTGCGCATCACATAGTAATTCTAGGTTAATAACCGGAATAAGAACACATGTGTTTTCAAAAACAAAATATCATACTTAGTACAGGCCGATCTTTTGATCGGGCGAGCGGGGGTGCTCATTGCATGACCTTCCCCTCTCGTACCCAAGTTCCCGAGCCGAGACAACTTTGGTGATGACGGACACGTGGCCTTAGGCACGAGTCAGGGTTTCCTAAATTTCCCCAAAATAAAATATTTAGGTGGCGACTCTGTATCTGGCAAAGCAGTCCATGTTTGGCACTTCTTTATAAAAATCAGTTTTCAAAATGATTTGCCGGATTTGGACTCTTTGGTGATTTATCGGTCTCACATTGCACTTTGTGAGATTAGATTCAGAACCGTGACATTGAGTCCGAACTGTAGCAGCCTAGAACAAAACGAATTCGCTCCCTCGTCGGCGCGGAGAGTGGAGTTCTCGGGGCACGTCTACAGTTTCTGGTGACTCTACTGGGGATTTAGAGAACTTGACTCAAACTCATGATATGTTGTTTTGTCTACACTTATGTGTCTCTTTGCATTGCATTTGCATTGGTGCACCTAAGACACTGTGTTCGCCGTCTGCTATTCCTGAACGATTTGCCTAAGGCTATGTGCCATAAGGCGGATCAGTTACGGGCTCTGCCATGATGGGAACACAAACCTCGGTTGTTACCGGGCCACTCTTTTTGACCATTCGACCTACTGCACATCGGAATCCGTAGTGACCATTCCAAACTAGGACAGGTTGCTTACCCGATTATAGGTTGCTTGAAACCGCTGTGTGCATAATGAAACCCTAGCTCCTGACAAAATAGGACAGGGAAACGCTACCCCAACATAGGGGTGTTTTGGCTCTCATTTGCTTGCTATGTGCTTTTAGAGTGTGTCTCTACAGGAATGCATGTATCAGTTTGCAAGTCTGGGTATTAGGCTTGAGGGCATCAGTGTTTGAGAAATCAATTTTACCTAAGGGTATCAGATCTGGGACAGCAATTTGGGCACAGTAAACAGTGTTTGAGAGCAGTGTATTCAGCTTACAAAGTGACAACTGTGTGTTGT
This sequence comes from Camellia japonica, assembly GCA_030407325.1. Taxonomy (NCBI): domain Eukaryota; kingdom Viridiplantae; phylum Streptophyta; class Magnoliopsida; order Ericales; family Theaceae; genus Camellia; species Camellia japonica. The sequence goes on along the minus strand of JAPPVO010000010.1, from coordinate 16,395,421 downwards.
CATGTCAACTGTGTGTTGTCTTTATTTTAAGCCGTTATGCTGTCCGTTTTTCTGGTTGTATGTTTATTTATTATGCTTTATTTATCTTTTTGCAAGGTAGTTTAGCACAATTGCATTTGACCAGGCAGATATTCCCCGAGCACTCTGGGTTAGAGGTCGAAGACTTAATCGATCCGAGGATCTGATAGACGGACAAGCAGTGTTCCTTTCTTTACCCTCGGTTACTAGGCGGAGGTCAAAAAGGCGCAGTGTATCAGTATAGCGGTTGCCAGATCAGTGGTCCTTGAGTAGTCAGGCTGAGGTCTCAGTTTCTACTGCAGAATCAGATATACCAGTTGCTCAGTTAGATTAGGACAATATAGAAGGAATGGAAGAGATGATGCATCAGCTCCAGGAAAGTATGCAAGCCATGCAGCGGGATGTCGCCCGCCAGGCAGAAGTGGCTGCACGCTAAGCAGAAATAGTGGCTCAACAAGCAGAGTTAATTGCCAGGCTGCAGCAGCAAACCGGAGCATCTACTTCGCACCCACCTCCTCCCCCTCCTAGAGTTCCAATACTCGGGGAGACTGCAAACGTCCAAGAAAATACGGACGTTCCAACGGGGCCGGCTCCACCCCCAATCCTACCCCAGCTGTCTAAAGCGCCCACCAATCTAGTGGATTCACCATTTGAATTTGAGATGGATCCAACGGCGCTAAAAGTGAGCAAGCTAGAAAAGCTTTTCAAGAAGGCTCAAGGTATGAAATCCATTCCAGACATAGAGGATGGATATACCGATTCGGCTGTGACTCTGCCGGACTGATTTAAGATGCCGTACATCGACCGTTTAGACGGGTCTGGAGATCCTATGGTGCACCTATGGCTGTTTTCAAATATCTTAAGGCCGATGGGCCTTTCCAAATTACAGAAGTTTTCCCTGTTTAGCCAGATCCTATTGGGTATAGCGGCTATTTGGTACGCGAAGCTAGAAGACTCTGTTAAGAGAAGCTGGGAGGAGATGGCTGAGGCCTTCATAGCTCAATATTCTTACAACACACAGATCGAGGTCACAACTCGTGATCTCGAGATAACCAGGCAAGAGCCAAATGAGAGCTTCTCCGATTTTGTGACCAGTTGGAGGGCTAAGGCCTCAATGATGACCATCAGGCCCGTTGACAAAGATCAGATTCGGATGGTTGTGCGCAACCTCCAACCCAAGCTCATGCAAAAGATGATCGTCCTCCCCCTACCTGCTTTTGCAGATTTACATGAGATCGGGGTCCAGATCGAGGATGCAACGAAACAAGGTCTGATTGACCATGAAAGAGAGCAACCCAAGAGGGCATTCAACCGTAGTATGAATGCAGACACAAGCAGTGTTGCAGCTGCCAGAACTTCAAATGTGGGAATGGTCACCACCACCACCCCAAAAACCCTTGCAGCTACACCCTTTACCGGTGCGTCCGGAAGTAGCTCGCAAACAACCAAATATGCACCCAGAGGCCAAAGAACCTTTACTCCACTATACATGCCTTTGTCCAAAGCTTTGGGGGTTTTGATCAAGAAAGGGCACTTGAAGCCCCTAGAGCCGCGACCATTACCAGAAAAACTTCCTCCCTCCCATAACCCGGCAAAGTACTATGCCTTTCACCAACAGCATGGTCACGAAACCGACCAGTGCTTTCGGTTGCGTCATGAGATTCAGGATCTCATTGACAACAGGGTGATCGTGCCTCTAGAGAAACCGAATGTCACAACCAACCCTTTCCCACCACATAACCAAGCTCCACCTCCCAAACGCATCAACTTGATCCAAACTGGGGTTGTGTCATACGACCCTAGCATATATATCACCCCTTCCCACCTACCCAAGCCGGAGGTGTTCATTCCTAACAGCATTGACTTGTGCATGTTGAGCACCTCCCAAACCCAACCTGAACCGGTGGTGGTGACTATCGAAGATAGAATTGCGTCGATTGTGGGGGCAGAAGAGAATAATGATTCAGAGCCTGAGGGGTCTGCAAGTCTTGTGTACAACCCGAGCGGTTACATTACTTCAACAAGCCAGGTCAGGCCAAGAGTAGAGCTGCCGGTTGGGGCAGAGATCTGTGTTAGTTCGAGAGGATGGACCTAATCAGGGGCTAGATGACCTAGCGGAGCTGGAGGAGGACATCGCCAACCTTTAGTTCTTCAATGAACAGGACTCAGGGGACGTGACTGTCAACTGGTTCGATCTGGAAGGGTCAGCGGAAGCTACTGGGTGGCTCAGCGACGAGCCAGATGTTGTTAAGCAGCCTCAACCAGAACAGGGTCCGTCAGAGACGGGGACATCAGTAGTGGCCGGAATGGCCAAGAATCAGAATGGACCACCGGAAAGCACCGGTGTTAAGAATTTTGCTCGGGAACAGAACAGTTTGAGTACACAGGATATTGAGCAGCAGGCTGCACTGAAACAGTTTGAGCAGGAAAAGGTCGAAGATCTCGAGAGGGCCAGGAAGGCAAAAGCCCCTGTGAGTACGGAATGTGCTATGAGCACGAGAACGGAATGTGCTGTGCGCATAGGAATAGATGCAACGGAACCAGATAGCTGCTTGTCGATGGCCGACGGCATGTGGTAGGAAGATGACGACCTATGTCTTGCCCATACCGACGAAGACTGGGGGAACAACCAACCAGATGATACTTGGTATATTAGAGAGGTGGACCACATGACCTGGAGCGAGCGATACTTCAAGCCCCCACACCTAGATCAACCAGAGGTGTCCGGAAAGGACAAGGAGGCGGAGAGGCAGAAAGAAAAGTTACTCAAGGAGGAGGCTGTTCTGAAACAGCTTAAGAAGATACAAGCAGACATCTCCATCTGGGGACTGCTTATGGCTTCAAGAGTTCATAGACAGGCTGTTCTTTCTGCGATGGACAGGGCCAAACTTTCAATCGACACCACACCTGAACAGCTGGTAGGGCTGGTCTTTCCGGGAGGAGCTTCCCTGACGTTGACCTTTACTGACAAGGAATTGCCGCCTGAGGGTGCAAATCATAATAAACCCCTCTACATCTTTGTGGAGTGTAGAGATAAATGGATACCAGCAGTCCTTGTCGATACAGGATTTGCTATTAACGTGTGTCCGTCGAGGACGATATATGCAATCGGGTTGAAGCCCGTGGATTTTGTGCCTACTGCCCAGGTGATTCGGGCATATGACAATACCAGCAGAGAAGTGATGGAGATTGTGCAGATTCGGACTCAGGTTGGTCCAGGACAATAGGATATTGACTTTCATGTCTTGGACGTTCCCTCAACCTTCAATCTAGTCTTGGGGCGGCCGTGGCTGCACCAGGTGAAGGCAGTCTCTTCCACCATGAACCAGATGTTGAAATACCTCCACAGAAAGGGGGTGGCTATTGTTTTCGAGAATTCTTCAATCCATCCGCCGCCAGAGGTGTCTACACCGGTTCTGGAGATCGAGCATGGCACGGAGGATATGTTCCTATCAGGATTTACCCTAGCAGAGGCCTAGGTTGTACAGAACATCTTAGCTGTTGATAGAGGTTGTATGTCAGCACACAGTCTGTGTACCTCATAAACAAGCTCCAGCACATCCCCGGGATGGGATTAGAAAGAAGTGGCCGGAAAGGCATTGTAGCATCGGCCGAAGTGCCGCACAACCCGCATACCTTTGGTTTAGGTTATCTGCCTACCAAAGAGGACTTGGTGAGGAAAGGCAAAGAGATGGCTGGAAGAGCCAGAGCAAAGCAGGCTGAGAAGCATTATGAGTTGATGCACCGACCTATCCAGGGTACCTTGAACGGACGCTTTGTCCGGGAGGGGGAAGACTTCCCGTTCTGCGGCTTTCCAGAGCCATGGCTAAATACAGAAAGGCGGCGGTTGCCGGGGTTTGAGATATTCTTTGACTTGCAATTGTCTGGGGATGATGTTGCCGAGGAGCAGACAGACCCACCAACTGAGGCTGAGCAGTGCAGGGAGGAGGATTCCGAGAACGCAGAGATTAAAATGGGGGTAGCACTGGCTTGTCTACTTTTAGATCCTCCGATCATACATAAGTGGTTGGGGGATAACTTCTCGGTGTCTATGATCGGGAATAAAACAGCTGCGAGCCCATCTTCAAACATTCTGGATGCATCCATTACACCCTCCTTCGTCTGGCAATACAAGGAGGGATTCTTATCGAGCAACACCGGGTCAGGTAGTGAGCCAGAATCTGATTCCACTGAGTCTGTGGAGTCGGAATCAGGTTCCAGCTCGTCTGAGTCTGAGTCCGGTATTCTTGGAGGTGACAACCCGGATGCCACAGTCTTGTCTAGGTCGTCTTTTTCTTTTTCCTTTGAGTCTATTGTAACAAAGGAATCAGACGATTTGGAAGCGATTAATGAGAATTGTGCGGTTGTGGCCTTCGAGTACTTTTCTGTGCCCTTAATTTATTGCATTAATCAGGACTTTCAAAATTTCGATGAAAACGACGAGGAAGAAATTCCTCCGGTTTTGAAATATTTGCTTGATCAAGAGCAGGAGAGGTTTGTAAAACCTTTGGTTGATGAAATCACCACAATTAATGTGGGTACTGAGAAGGACCCGCGGCTGGTCCAGATTGGGTCCACGTTGTCTTCAGAGGAGCGCGAGCGCTTAGTCGCTTTATTAAAAGATTTCAAAGATATTTTCGCGTGGTCCTACGAAGACATGCCTGGAATCGATCCTGAGATTGTACAACATTGGATCCCTCTTGACCCAGAGGCCCGACCTGTTAAGCAGAAGCTCAGAAGGATCCGCCCGGACTGGGCCCTCAAGATCAAAGAAGAGGTCACCAAGCAAATTGACGCAGGGTTCCTGCTAGTATCTGAATACCCAACTTGGTTGGCCAACATAGTTCCGGTGCCGAAGAAGGACGACAGAATTCTGGTATGTGTGGACTTCAGGGATTTGAACAAAGCCAGTCCGAAGGACGACTTTCCTCTGCCGCATATCAACGAATTAGTGGACTTTACTGCTGGGCATGCGTTGCTCTCATTCATGGATGGGTTTTCTGGCTACAATCAGATTCTGATGGCACCCGAAGACCGGGAGAAGACTGCTTTCACACCCCGTGGGGGACCTATTGTTATAGAGTGATGCCGTTTGGGCTGAAGAATGCTGGAGCTACATATCAACGGGCTGCGACCACAATATTGCACAACATGATCCATAAAGAGGTAGAGGTGTATGTGGACGACATGATTGTCAAGTCCAAGGAAAGAGAGGGCCACTACACCGCCTTGCAGAAATTCTTTCAAAGGATCAGAGAGTTTCGGTTGCGGTTGAATCCTCAGAAGTGTACGTTTGGTGTCACAGTAGGAAAAATGTTGGGGTTCTTGATCACACAAAGGGGCATCGAGGTCGACCCTTCCAAAATCAAGGCCATCTTAGAAATGCCACCACCAAGGACTGAAAAGGAGGTGCGGGGCTTTCTGGGTAAAGTGTAATTCATAAGACGCTTTATTGCTAAATTAACCTTGACTTGTGAACCACTCTTTGGTCTCCTAAGAAAGGAATGAAGTTCCAATGGGACGGCCGATGCCAAGCTGCTTTCGAACAGATCAAGCAATATCTACAGAACCCACCTGTGTTGTCATCGCCTGAGTCGGGGAAACCGTTGATTCTGTATCTTTCAGTGACTGAAACTACAATGGGCTGCATGCTCGCACAAGAGTCTGAGGACAAAGTGGAGAGGGCTATCTACTACCTGAGCAAGAAAATGCTAGATTACGAGACCCGCTACACTCCGTTGGAAAAGGCTTGTCTGGCCTTGGTATGGGCTACCAGGAAGCTGCGGCACTACCTGTTAGCTCACTCTGTAATACTGGTTTCAAGATTAGATCCCATCAAATATCTCTTCGAGAAACCGGCACTTATGGGTAGGCTAGCTCGTTGGTTGCTTCTGCTTTCCGAATTTAATCTGAAGTATGTGACGCGCAAGTCAGTGAAAGGGAGAGCGGTATCGGAGTTCCTAGCTGATCACCCAGTTGAAGGGGATGAAGCAGTTAAGTATTTGTTCCCAGAGGAGGCCATTCTACATGTCGAAGAAGAAACTTGGACGATGTACTTTGACGGAGCGTCAAACCAATACGGGTATGGGATATGGGTTTTGCTGATAGCACCCGACAATTCCCACATACCTCTAGCATTCAAACTCTAGTTCAGAGTATCGAACAATGAGGCAGAATATGAGGCATGTATTGTCGATTTAGAAGCAGCCCTAGAACTAGGGGCAAAGCGGTTGGATGTCATCGGGGACTCGAACCTTGTTGTATCTCAAGCTAAAGGAGATTCGAAAGTTAAAGAAGAAAATATGAGAATCTACCACCAGACCTTGGACGTGCTGATTCCTTGGTTTGAGAAGCTGAACTTCGCTCATCTGTTAAGAGAGAACAACAGGTTCGCAGATTCACTAGCAACTCTATCTTCCATGATAGACATCCCTTTCAGAGTCCGGATGCGTCCGATCATCATTGAACCGAAATTTGTGCCGGCCTACGAGCTGATTACTGCCATAGATGAAGTACAAGATGAGAATCCCTGGTATTACGATGTCTGGAACTTCTTGGAAAAAGAGGCGTATCCACCGGGGGCAAATACCAAAGATAAGAGGGCAATTCGAAGAATGGCTACTCAGTTCATCGTCTGCGGGGGTAAACTGTACAAGAGGGGTCATCTCGGGATGCATAAGCTGTGTGTTGATGCTGAAGAATCCAAGCGCCTGATGGAGGCCATCCATGGAGGAGAGTGCGGAGCGCACATGAACGGGGTGATGCTAGCCCGGAAGATCCTTAGACAGGGTTATTACTGGTCCACCATGGAGGAGGATTGTATTGGCTTTGTTCGGCGATGCCACAAATGTCAGATCCATGCAAACCGCATGAACATTCCGCCGTCGAAGCTATACAACATGACTTCGCCATGGCCGTTTTCAGTTTGGGGAATTGATGTAATTGGGCCTGTCACTCCGAAGGGGTCCAATGGGCATGAGTACATTCTGGTAGCGATAGACTACTTTACAAAATGGGTTGAGGCCTAATCTTATGCAGTGTTGAAGGCATCGCACGTTGCTAAGTTCATCAGGAATAACATCATATGTCGCTACGGGGTCCCGAATGAGATTATTTCAGATAATGACTCTCACTTCAAGAAGGAGGTGATTGACTTATTGGAGAAGTACAACGTGGCTTTTCATAAGTCATCTACATATCGGCCGCAGACCAACCGAGCAGTTGAGGCCGCCAACAAGAACATCAAGCACATACTGCAGAAGATGGTGGAAACTTACCGGGACTGGCCAGATAAGCTGCCGTTTGCTCTGTGGGGCTACCGGACTTCAATTCGAACTTCTACTGGGGCGACTCCGTATTCCTTGGTCTATGGGATGGAGGCTATTCTACCTATCAAAGTTGAGGTTCCGTCATTACGGGTATTGGCTGAGTGTCAGATAGCTGAGGCAGATTGGCAGCAAAGCAGGTTCGAAAAACTCATGCTCTTTGATGAAAGAAGGCTGAAAGCACTGTATCACGTCTAGGGTTACCAACGAAGAAGTGCCAGGGCTTTCAACAAGAAGGTTAAGTCCAGGAATTTGAAAGAGGGGGATTTAGTGCTCAAAGACAACCGAGCTCCCATCCACGACCCTAGGGGCAAGTTCAGACCCAATTGGACTGGTCCTTACATCATCAAGTCTATCTGGTCGGGTGGAGCTGTCGTTCTGATGGACCTAGATGGCCTAGAGTTCTCCCAACCGATCAACATGGACAAGTTGAAGAAATATTATCCCTGAGTGGCTCGCTAGGCCGAAAACCCGAAAGGGCGACCTAGGCAAAAGTTAGAGCATGAAAAATTTGAAATAATAAAAACTGAGCTCGCAAGGTTGAAAACCCAGAAAGGGCGGCCTTGGCAAAAGTTAGAGCGCAAAAGGAGAGTGTTAATACACGAGTGAACCTGAACCGAACTACGTAAGGCTTGATTCCCATCTTTGGGATACGTAGGCAACTTCATCCTGAAGTCCAGCCATAAACACTTCCAAATCAACTTTGTCCATGTGATCATGCTGGTCATCTTTGTCTATTCTGCATTCAAGAGCTCGGTTGTGATCTCCAGTACAGTTCTATTCAGACTAGGGGCAACTTTCCAGTTGATGGGATCCGGTGTTGTACATCTCAGTGACAGATCTTGGGTATGTCCAGTTGTGATCCATATCGAAAATGGTTTTGAAAAGTTTTAATAAAAGTTGATTTTGTTCAAATTAATCTTTTTACAACTTAGACCATTTTTGGACCAAACAAAAAATTATTAGTACCCACAACCTTCAAATACATTGATTTCAGTACAGAGTTCTCCTACTCTTGAATACAAATTGAAGTTGATTTTTATTACATTCATAAGGAAAAACTTGAAAGTACTAATAAAGCAATAAATTTGGGGCATAGTCAGGTGTTCCTGCGTCCCCTCCCAGAGCTCGTGGAAGCCTCTGATGCCAAAGTAGGCCCAACCTGCGCCTCTTCCTCAATCCAAGCTATGCACTCATCAGAAAAGGGTGCAACTGAAAGTGGGAGCGGGGGCCAGAAGCTCTCTCGCCCTCCATGCTGTGGCATGCCGAGCTAGCTGTGCGCCTCGGACCGGAAATGCAGTAGGGTACTCTATCCCCTCTGCCAGGCAAGTCTGATCATGTCCGAACTGACGCCAGAATTGGAACGGGAAGTAAAAGACATAGTGAGTCAGGCCGATCAACTGAATCCCAGGCTGGCGAGACATGCTGTAACTCATCGCCGGCAGATTGAGCCAAGGACAGCGCCAAGCAATACTGGTAGCGGATAGATTGCACATCCATTCGCACCACCATCCCTCATCAAGGGCATCGACTAGACGTCGCCGAAAGAAATAGCCGCGAGCTGAATATGCTGGGCATGAGTCCACAACCTTCAATTTATCCATCAACCATATCTGGGGAGGGATGAAAAATGAGAGATTAAAGAATAGAGAGGTGTACGTGGAGAGAAAAGTGAGAAAAGGGTTTTGAGAGAAAAACCGAGCCTGAGGGCCGAGTGATGTGAGAAATATATGTGAGATAGGGTGGGAAACATTACCTGCAGCAGTAGTGGACTCCCGCGAATCTAGTCGTCTCTCGGCGATGAAAAGCACCCAAACCCATCAATGTCTCAGCCAGTTCATGGCAATGCAGCTCTTGCCCTCTTTTAAGCCTTGAGCAACCTCAATCAAACGGATGCTGGACCCTCCGGAGCCTAAGCCAAGCAAGAAATGAGACAACATGCACAAGCAAAGCGCATGTCACCGAAAACCCTGCCAGTGGTGGTCGCCGCGGTCACTGGAATCAGAAAATCAATAAACCAAGCTGGGGATGTCTAACTCTCCATCATGGATCAAAGACCGAGCGTCATGCAAGGAAAGCCCGCACATCCGTCCTAAGGCTTGGATGTGGCCAAAGCGGAATTGCAGCAAAATCTCTTCCTCGCGTTCGGACTCCATCAAAGCTCGGAAGTCTTCGAAAGTGGGACATATCTCTTGTCCGCCAAAGCTAAAAACATGTGTTACCGGATTCCAAAACCTCACCGCGGCATGAAGGAACGGAAAACGCAGCGAGGTGCGGCCTAGTGTGAATAGTGCATTTATGCCGAAGCCCCGGAAGTTCAACTTTTCCGAGCTATCCAAGGTAGCAATCCAATTTGTGAGATTTTCGACAAGAAACGCCTCCATTTTGGTGCAAAACTGAGTTAGAATGAGGGAACCACGAAGCTGGAACCTTTATGAAGGACAAGGCACTGTTTGGAGGATAAGTGTCAGAAAACTGGAGGTCCCCCAGGCCAAGTGGTCGGCCGACCACTTTTTCTGGTCGGCCAGCTAGTTTTCTGGTCGACCAGCTACCCTTTTGGTCTGCAAAACAAAAAACTGGTCGGCAAGCTTTAAAAGTGGTCGGCCATGTGCAAAAATGTGGTCTCCAGCTCTTCCTTGTCTGCAGAAGAGAATCTCTAGCTTTCCTGTGTGCTGCGGGTACTGATGGTCTGAGTTTACCTCTGTTTCGGATGCGTTCCGTTGCTAAGTTTGTTCGAAATGCATTTGCTTATCGAGTTGTTAAGTTTTTTCTTATCGAGTTGTTGCTTTTTGGTTATCGAGTTGTTGCTCTTTGATTATTGAGTTGTTGTGCTTTGATTATCGAGTTGTAGCTCTTTGCTTATCGAGTTGTAAACTTGCTAAGGTTTTGTAGTTTCTTAGTGAGTTGAGTTGTTTAGTTTGTTGTGTTGGTTCACTACCTGGCTTGATAATACACGATGTTCAAATTCCATTCAATCTCATTTTTACGCAAAATGGTGCGATGCGATGCTTAGAATACAAATACAACACTTTTTGAACAAAAGTCATTTTCATTCCATCGTAGCTTCCTTTTACAACATTTTACAACGAGGTACAAGTTTTAAGGAAAATAAAAAACTGCCTAATGCTATACAATGTGCTACAACTACATGTAAAAAGGAAAATAAAGCAGGAACATCTGCATCGGTGCTATCGAGCTCAAGACTGAGAGGCCCTCTTCGTCCACTTCGGCTGAGCAGCCTCTGCACCACCATCACCAGCGCCACCATCTGAATCAAAGTCACCGTCCTCGGAATCCTCCTCAGCGTCACCTCCGCCCTCAGAACCAGAACCAGAGTCATCATCTCTGCTTGCAGATGTCTCTAACTGAGGATGCGCAGACTCGTCATCCTCGCTGGACTCGTCATCCTGTCTGGCAGGTGTTCTACGTCCTACTCGGCTGCGAGTCGAGGCCCCTCTCCTAGCTGCTCGAGAAGGCCTGGATGGCCCGGGCCCTGGCAGTGGAACCTGAAAAGGGCAGTTTGAATACATCAGCCAGAGTATGTATATCAGATGCAGATGCAAGTATGATGCATAAAGTGTGTGCATACAAATATAGTATGTGTATGTGGTGTGTTAGATGTGCTCTACACCTGCGCTGAATCAATGCAGTGAAATGTCCAGTTTCAGTATGTCATCAAAAGTATGATAAATACAAGGAAATTGGAAAGTACCGGAATGCCAAAGGCGTACAACAACGTCTCCCTCCGCAAGACCATGCTCTCGAGTGAGGCCACCACTCCGAGCAACCCCTCAGTATACTCTCTGGGAGGCTACAGATGCAAGTTCAAGTCATCAGTAAATGAATGAATGTCTAAATATCTGAGTGATAAATGAAAGCTGTGGAGCATACCGGTGGTGAGTCAGGGTCACTGACATATCGATGATCGGGCATCGGAGGCTCCAGTGGAATCTGGTAAGAAGTCCCATACTGCCAGCCCGTCAGCTCGGTCGGAAGATCTGGCCATCCAGCATACTGGCAAGTCGATGGCATCCCTCTAGCCCCGCTCCTCGAAGTGCCGGCCCTGCTAGTCAAGAGAATGTCTGTGGCTCGGGCTCAGGCTCGGGCTCGACTCGATGATGGCATAGCAGCAGCTCTCCCCGTAAGAGTACGGACACCTGTCAGAGGGGGCATCAGGAATGTGTGGATGTATGTCGCGTACTCCCCCTTCTCCAGGAAAAGGACTGCGTCGGCGCCCAGCATGAGATCATCAGTCTCTCGGGAGGTGAGACTCCCTGTGGTCCGCATGTCCAGTGGAGGCACTGAAGGTATCCCCTGGGCCGGATCGCCCATCGTCTGGCGCATGAAGCGCTCCCCTAGAAACCAGGCTCTGCCGACTGGTCCCTCGAATAGAATCCTATACTGGGAGGCGCCCCATGCCCTAGCAAAACGGAACCAGGAGTACCCTGGCATGGCTATCCATGGCTGCCAAGTAATCTACAGATGTCAAATGCATGAATTGATTAGTTGTCCTAAATATGCAGGATGAATCAAAGCTGAAAACATGAAGAACTGAGAGTTCTGGTTTACCTCTGCCGCCCGTACAGTGTCGAAGTACTGTCGGAGATATAAAAATGTCTTCCGGGGCCTGGACCAGCATCGACCATCGAATCTGTGTGAGTATGGTATCTCTAGCGGGGACTCAGCCTCCGGCTCCGGAGCGAGTGTCAGGAAGTAGGCATAAACCTATAGCTATGAAAGGCAAGACAGTGGCTGTCAGAATACAAATGTATAGAAAATGCAAAATGCTGAGTGCAGAATGCGAATACAAAATGTATAGAAAATGCAGAATACTGAGTGCATAATGCGAATACAGAATGTATAGAAAATGCAGAATGCTGAGTGTAGAATGCGAATGCAGAATGCTAAGTGCAGAATGCAGAGTACACGATGAATGTGTGCAATGTGTGTCGTGTGCAGTGTACAGATAATGAAAGGCAGAAATGCAAATCAAGAGGGCAGAATGTACCTCCCAGGCTCTCCAGTAGCCACCTACTATGGTCCCACGCCCGCGGGAGGTCGTGCTCATATAGCAGTAAAGGGTGGCAAGGCCAGCGCCGCCCCAATCATACTGACTGACCTGTGATAGGTCTACCAGAGCGCTCAGCAGATATAGCCCAACTGTGTTCCCCCTGTCGAAGAACAATGTCGTCCCGAGTAGGAACATCAGAAACCCCCGGGCATACTGCTCTATCTCTTCCATAGTCTCGGGCATAGTCCTCCTGCACTGCTCGGCGAACCAGGTGTACCTGACCCTGCCTGATGATCTGTCGATCGACGGACGAGCTCCGAGCAAATGAATCCAAGCGGCCTCCCACTCGCCCATATCTGCATCGTATGGGATCGGCTGGCCTCCCACGTCGAGGCTCGTCAACATGGAAAAGTCATATGGGGTCATCGTCATATCCCCGGTGGCTAAGAAATGAAAGAAGTTGGTGGTGTCCCACCACCTCTCTACTAGCGCGCCCAGAAGGGTCCTGCTGGCTGGAAGTCGCGACACCCCCATACAAAACGGGCCAAACCCGGCCTCATCTACAATATATCGAACGGTCTCTAGGAGCTCCATACACCACTCCCTAGCAATGATCGACTCGTAACCCCGTGTGAAACGGGAAGATACCTGCAGGTAGAATGAACAGATGTAATCAGTTTCAAGTAAACAGAATGCAGTGTTATGAACTGTGTGTTCAGATTGAGCAGTGTTATGAGCCGTGTGCAAAGTGAACAGAATGCTGTGTTATGAACTGTGTGTTCAGATTGAGCAGTGTTATGAGCCGTGTGCAAAGTAAACAGAATGCTGTGTTATGAACTATGTGTTCAGATTGAGCAGTGTTATGAGCCGTGTGCAAAGTGAATAGAATGTTGTGTTATGGACTGTGTGTTCAGATTGAGCAAAAAAGGCGTTATGGACTGTGTGTTCAGATTGAGCAAAAACTACGTTATGGACTGTGTGTTCAGATTGAGCAAAAACTACGTTATGGACTGTGTGTTCAGATTGAGCAAAAAAAAAAAAAAAACTACGTTATGAACTGTGTGTTCAGATTGAGCAAAAACTGTGTTATGAACTGCGTGTTCAGATTGAACAATATAATGAGCTGTGTGCCCGAAATGAGCTGCGTGCCTAAAATAAGTTGTGTGCCCAAAATGTGCTGTGTGCCCGAAATGAGCTACGTGCCCAAAATAAGTTTTGTGCCCAAAATGTGCTGTGTGCCTGAATTGTGCTATGTGCCTAACTGAGCTGTGTGCCCAAATGAGCTGTGTGCCTAAATGAGCTATGTGCCCAAACGTGCTGTGTGCCCCAAACGAGTTATGTGCCAAATTAATAGAGTGTTGTGTTGTGAGCTGTGTGCTGAGTTAGCATTATGTTATGAGTAAGCTGTGTGCCAAGTCAGTATTGTGCTATGTGTGAACTGCGTGCAGAATGAGCAGAAATACTGTGTATGAGAATGTGTTCAGAACGAGCAGATAAAATACATAGTGAAAGCATGAAGTGTGCAAGAAATGCAAAATGCATCGCAGAGAATGTAAAAATGAAGTACGCACCTCTCGAGCATGATGAGATAGGTGAGACTCAGGCTCCCGTAGTAGCAAGTCTACGGGTGCTCGCCGCGCAAAGTCGGTGAAATGATGGAAGGTGCTAGGAGGAAGGATGTGCTCCCGCGGGTGGTACCTCTTTGGGTCGAACGACCGTATCCTCGGCAGCAACGGCATAATGTCTGGCTCGTCCTCTACCCGTGGAGAGCCCTCGTCATGCGGAATATGGCCGGCCATCTGAAGAAATCTGCAAAAATGAGCGAAATGAGCCAAAATTGCAAAAAGTCAACAAAAGTCAACTCGGGAAGAGAAAAAGTCAACAAAAGTCAACGCCTGAGAAAATGTGCTAAACTTTGAGACAAACATACCTCAAGTGGCGAAAATGGAGAAAGAAGCTTCGAAAACAAATTCTAATCGGTTCAAAACGAAGAGAATCGAAAGTTTTCGCGAAACAACTTCGCGTGGGGCGTTGGAAAACGCATATAAAGTGCAGATCTGAGAGAGAAAATGGTCTAGGGAGGAAGAGAAGTTGATTTCGGCCTTGGAGGTGTGAGCAAAAGTGATTTGGAGCTGTCCACTTAAAGATCCGGCCTTGAAAAGACAAAACTGCCTCGGATTGTGTAAACTGGTCAGCCAGCCAGTTTTTCTGGTCGGCCGACCACTTAAGTGTTCAACAACTGGTCGATGGCCATTCTAGGTGGTCAGCCAGCCTCCTGGATGATCTTCAGGGCTCCATTGTTCTCCCTGTGTGTTTTGGTGACGATTGGAGTCCTTGGCTCTCAGGAAAGTACAAGAAAAGTACACTTTTCAACGCAAAATTGTCCCCGCGGGAACTTCAATTCAAATCTACGGTGCGCGGCTCATTGTCACTCGTCAAGAGCAAGGTGTATCCTTTTTGAGTACTTCGTGACCCCTCTGAGAGGTAAATCGGAGGTTCCGGTTAAATTAGTCTCATTAAGGCTCATGTTTCCTTAGTCGGCATTTTGTTTCGAACATACTATTGAAGTTGCACACCTCTTGCATTATTATACACACTTTCCTCTCTCGCATTTGTTATGCACACTTTAAGTGCATTGTTATGCACACCACTCGTCGTATTTATTATGCACGTCTCGTTGCATTGTTATGCACTCTCCACCTGCATTGTTATGCACACTTTCCTCTCTTGCATTTGTTATGCCACTTTAAGCGCATTTTATGCACACTACTCGTTGCATTGTTATGCACTCTATTTGCGTTGTCGCGCATGTTTTACTCGCATTGTTATGCGCACTTTGGTTGCATTGTTATGCACCCACACTTTGCTTACGTTGTCACGCACTTTTCACCTCCATTGCATTGTTATGCACTTTTCACTTGCATTGCTATGCATATTTCCATCGGTATCACATGTGTTCGCATTTATCGCGTATTGGAAATCTATCTTGATATAGCGTTGAACATGTGTTGCTAACTATATTGTACCTGTTTTTCTTTCTTTTACAGGCACGATATTGTATGTACGGTTCATTTGAAGCTGGCGCGACCAGACAAACCATACGGTAGTGTATGTCTTCTCCGTGTGAGACGCAGCATGAGAATTGCATAATTCTTTTGCATCCTTTCTGCATGAGTTGTAGTTTGTTTCGTATTCGCTCGCTTAAACTATTGCATTTATTGTGTATAATTGCTTCATTCCAGCTTTCTTTGCATGATCATAAGTTATGTTCGGCATTGTGCATGTCATTTGCATCTTGCCCCAGCCTGCGGCACATCTCTTTGTTATCTTGCTTATTTGTCTAAGTCTTCGGCCTTGTCAGAAATGGGTCGTCTTTTGGCTTTGACATTCACTCCGTCATCTTATGACTTCCGAGTTCTGTCAAAGAGGGGAACTGTAGACACCCCATTTTTTACCGACCTTAAGACTTAGACGTCATCGATTGAGCGCTCGGTGATTGCGCATGTTATGCTCGTTTCAAGTTTTCGGAGTTTTCGGCTGAGTGCCTTGCCTCCGGGCCTCTGAACTCTTTGTGTTTCGGCTCGGTTTGCGGACCAAGCCTTGTTTCTCTTCCCTAAAGGGAGGGAGAGGTCTTGTAGACCACTCTTTTATGGTCGTAGACCACTTTTCACGCTCGGAGACTAGTTTCCGATTTTCGGAGCCTTCGGCCGCGCGCCTTGTCACGGGACCGCTTAACTTTCTCCGTTTAGTGTGGTTTTTGAACCACACCTTGTTGCCTCTACCTAGAGGGACACTGTGGTCTGGGAGACCACTTTTGTGGTCACAAACCACTTTTGGTGCTCGTAGACCAGTTTTTGGGTCTCCCGGCCGCGCGCCTTACCTCCCGGACTCTTGTCTTGCATCCTTTTTGGTGTTTTTGGCACAAACCTTGTTTTCCTTATTTGGAAGGTGGTACAAGGGTGGGGAGACCAGTTCTTCCCCTTGAAGACCACTTTGCTTCCTGCCAGCCAGTTTTCTGGTCGGGAAACTGGTTTTCTTAGTCTTTGGGCCACCTTTTCTGGTCGGCGACCACACCATTGCCTTGCTTTCATGCTGCAGACCATCTCCCCCCCATGGCTGACCACGTTTTGCCTTAGCCGACCACTTCCACTAGTCAGTCGACCAGTAGAAGTAGCTAGCCGACCACTTCAAGTGGTCGGCAGCTTTTCATCACCTTTTTGGAGATATTTTTATCCAGCTGGCACAGCTGGATGGCACTAAAACCATCCTCCATACACGTGTATGGAGGGATGGCCTTGAACCGTAAGCTTGTCCAACAAGCTTGTATTTGGTTCTCTATATAAGAGAACCTCCCCCCTCCTCCTCCTCTAGGGTAAAAAAAAAGGGCTTGAGCTATACATATACACCTTTGTCTCTATATTGCTCTTCTTCTTCATTTTTGTGCCTTAAAGTGTAATTTCTTCATGCTTTAACACCAAAAACACACTCAAACACCATCCTTTTGTTGCTGAGGTGCTTAGGAGCTGGTTTTGGAGTTTTTTGGATTGGTTTGAGCTTGGAAAACCTGCTGGAGTTGTGGTTTTGAAGGTGTTCTTCAAGGGTGAGTCAACTAACCCTTTAACCCTTGTTTTGGCTTAAGTTTTTGGACCTATTTGCATGCTGATTTAAGCTTAACTTTTAACTACAAAAATTTCTATTTTTCAGTCCTTAACATGTTTGTTTAAGGTCATTTTTGTGTTGGGGGTTGTCTACCCCCTCTTAGGCCTTGTTTGGCCTTGTTCTTGTGCCATCTTTTTTGAGCTATTGGGATCACCTTGTTTTGGCCTTCTCACCACTGAAACTCAGAGGAATTTCAGTGGTGGAAATGGTGTTTTGAGGTCCCAAATAGGAGAGGGTCATCCCCTCTCCTTGTGTTCTTGATACTTGCTTTATTGCCTCATGTGTGAGCATGTTTGTTAAGCTTATGTTGGCCATATCTTAGCATGTATTTGGGTTATTTCAGTATGGCATACCACTGTTTTGACTTGGTTTTGTCATCCCTTGCATGCCTTATACACTTGTAGTGTATTTCTCACAAACTAGCTTGTATGCTTCATGAAGTAGCATGTCCTTTCTAGCTTGATTTTGAGTCCATTCAGCATGTTTTTGGTGATGTTTTTGCCATGTCATACCTCTGTTAAGGTTTGGTTTGGTTGGCCCTTGCATGCTCCTTGCACTTGTAGTGCAATTTCCTTTACTAGCCTAATGTGTATCAAGCTTTAACATGTCATTCTAGCATGCTTTTGGCTTAACTCTAAGAAGCTTTTGTCCATGTTTTAGCATGCTCTAGCTCTGATTTGTGTTGTTTTGGTCATGCATGCCATGCTTTGTATAGCTATAGTGCATTCTAGCTTGTTAGCTTTGTGTATCAAGTCCACTAGCATGCATTGCTTGGCCTATTTGAATGATTTGGCATCATTTATTATGTGATTTCAGTGCATGTTTCATGGTCATGCACTCACATCTTTCACTTATTCAATGCGTTGGAGGGTTTGCCCTTTATGCCTTTAACATGAGTCATTGCGTATGCCTTCATGCCTAAGCTTGCGAGCTATCATTTCAGTGTGTTTTTGGGGTTATTTTGCCATGATATAACTCTGATTTTTGTTGGCGAAGCCATCTCATCTCATGCTGGTCTTGGTAGGTGTAGTGTAATCCACCTTATTTGCCTTGCATACATCATGCCTTATGCCTTCATGCTAGCTTGTTTTGGCTTCCTTCCATACATGTTTTAGACTCATTTTGACATGTTCTAGGACTGTTTTGGGTTGCCTTGACCATATGCTTCATGTTTTGCATAGTTGTAGTACAAATGCCTATGCTAGCTTCAAGCTTTGGGTACCATAGCATGCTTCATTTGTGTTATGTACATGATTTGGCATCATTTACATGACATTTCAGAGCATATAGCTTGCCATGTTCCCACTTCATTCATCCTTTGAGTGCCTCTAAGGGTTGTGCATTGTTGCCAGTTTATGGCCTAGCATGTATGCCATCTTGCCTAGGCCTTTGAGCCCCCATCTCAGCATGTTTTGGTCTTTGTTTAGACCTAATTAAGCTCTGTCCATGGTTGGTTCATGCATTTGTGCCATGTATTGCATGCCCCTTTGTAGTCCTCTTTACTAGCTTCATGCTTTAAGGACCCTAGCATGCCATGCTTATGTTGTTTGAATGATTTGGCATCATTTCTACCTAATTTCAGTGCATATAGTGTTGTTACACTTCCACATTTGTCACTCCTTGAGCACTCTTGAGGTTGTGCTCTTGTGCCTAGTTGATGGGCCATTGCATTGAGCATGTTTGTCTTGATCTTCATGCCTTAGTTTCATCATTATGGCCACTGATTTGGGCATGACTGAGGTCTGTCCATTTTGGTTTAAGTCCATTGAGCATGTTATGTGAATGTTGTTACATTGCATCATGTTTGTTGCACTTATGTTGCCTTGCATTGTGTATGTCATGTTACATTGCATTGAGCATGTTTTTTTACATGTTCTTAGCATTTGAGTATGCCATCTTTTTCATTGCATTGTGTATGCCATGTTGTTTGCATTGTGTATGCCATGTTGTTATTTGCATTGTGTATGCATGCCATTAGCCTTGTTGGTTGTTCATGTTGCATTGTATGTTGCATGCTTAAGTTGCATTGCATGTTTGCATGCTTGAGTTGCATTGCATTGTTGTTTGGATTAGGTGTTAGTCCAAACACGAGAAACGAGGGACGTTTCATACTTGAAGTGATGAAACGTGCCTCAATTCTCGGTCGCCGACGCTCTTGATCATACATGATAGAGTTCTAGGCTTTATGTGTTTATGTGTGCATTCATTTTACATTGAATTGTGCAATTTGGCTTCTCGGCCATCATGCATCGAGATGCGTGATTGGTGGCCCGAGGGTCGAGAACCACACTCCCTTAAGCTTATGAAATGATAGGGAGGGTGGTTGTGCACACATATGTTGCAAATACATTGTCATGGCGTTTCTTGCTCTCTGTTGCAGCAAGTTGGAAGAGTGCAGCAAAAACTGGTCGGCCGACCAGAAAAACTAGCTGGCCGACCTCTTTTTCTGGTCTACAGCAACAAAAAGTGGTCAGCTAGTGGCTGGAAACATCAACAACTGGTCGGCAGCCCTCCCACAGGTCCCCAAGGTGAGTTAGAAGCTTTTCTGGAGCTTGGTGCAAGGTTCTGAGAACAGTTGCAAACAGAGGCAAATCGGGCATCGCGACGGATTTCCGAACGAGGCGACCGAGCATGCATGCAATCTTCTTCCTCTGAGGACATTGCTTTTACTGCTTTACTTAGCTAATTTGCTTAGCTAGTTTATGCTTTGGTTATGTACTTTAAGTAGTTAATGCGTTTAGCTGCTTAATTGTTTTGTAATAGTTAGTTAACTAGGATTAGTTAATTAGCTTTGTTGTGTAATAATTAGTTTAATTAGCTTAGATTAGCTAGTTAGCTTCTTATTCGGACCCTCCGTCGAGAGGGCCAACTGTTGTAATAAGCGTGTGTGTGTGTGATGCATGTCTTCCAACCTCCATTTCTTTCTCCCTTTTACTTAAACCGCTTACGATGGTTAGTTTTAGGGCATATTTCATTAGCATACCTTATGCTTTGCATGCGTGCATCATTCATCTGTCTTGCATGCACCGGGCTCGGCGCATCATACTAACTGCATTGTATTTCAATTCCAATTTGAATACATGTACCAAGTTGCATTTCACATGACATCTTAGAATAGCCGAGCCTATCTTAGTTGCATTTTTGCATGTGTTGCATTAGCCATCTTAACATGAACTAGGATCATGCATGATTTCTAACTAGTTCTCTGTTTTGGCTCGGAGTACACTGTGAGTGTTTACGCTTTAGCATACTGCATGTGTGTTATGTTGCCATGAAGCATGCTTGCCATGAGGCTAACTGCTTAACTGATATAACTGCCTGAATGCCTGTGGGTGAAGGTTGGATTGCTTGAATTGGAACAATTCATAAAATCCTCGATTTAGCCTACTTGCGAGTAGCAAACTTCAAATCATTTTCACAAACCAACATGCAATGTTTTGTTCCAACTTAGGCGATCTAGTCTATACTTGTATGCTGTGCGCATCACATAGTAATTCTAGGTTAATAACCGGAATAAGAACACATGTGTTTTCAAAAACAAAATATCATGCTTAGTACAAGGCCGATCTTTGATCGGGCGAGCGGGGGTGCTCATTGCATGACCTTCCCCTCTCGTACCCAAGTTCCCGAGCCGAGGCAACTTTGGTGATGACGGACACGTGGCCTTAGGCACGAGTCAGGGTTTCCTAAATTTTCCCAAAATAAAATATTTAGGTGGCGACTCTGTATCTGGCAAAGCAGTCCATGTTTGGCACTTCTTTATAAAAATCAGTTTTCCAAAACGATTTGCCGGATTTGGACTCTTTGGTGATTTATCGGTCTCACATTGCACTTTGTGAGATTAGATTCAGAACCGTGACATTGAGTCCGAACTGTAGTAGCCTAAGAACAAAACGAATTCGCGCCTCTCNACAAAGGTTGTTGTGGTTGCCTCCTTGAGCTCAAATCCAACCAAAAACTTCAAAAACCAGCTTCTTGGGACCTCAGTAACCAAAGAAAGGTGAAACACTAGGTGCTAGTGTGCAAAAGCATGAACTAAAGCACCTAGTGTACAAAATGGGCAAGGAATAGAGAGATAGGATAGATATATGGTCTCTAACCTAAAACCAGAGCTTGCTTTCTGTCTAAAATGGCTGAAACCTCTCAAGAATTCCAACCCTAAGCCAAGAAGAAGAGCCTTCCTCTTATAGAACTTGTAAGACTTACAAGCTAAGCAACCAAGGGCTCATCCCTCCATACACGTGTATGGAGGGGAAGCCAATGGCACACAGCTGTCTGAAAATATCTCAGAAAGCAAGTGCACAGTGCTCGGCCGGCAAAAAATGTCATTTTGACAAAATTTAGTGCTGACCGGCACAAAAGAATGCCGACCGGCACAATATAGTGCCGATGGCAACTCTAGCCAGCCGGTGGCCTCTAGCCCCAGCCGGTGGTGTGTAGGGATGCCTCACAAAGCATTCCCTGCCCTTCCAAGGCAAAACACAAGTGTTTGGTGCAAAACCAAACACAAACGGTCGAGTCCGGAGGTCCTGAGGCACGGCGCGCGAGCCGAGAACTCCGGGAACTCCAAACGAACACAAACATGGATAATCACCGAGTGTTCCAACGGTGACGTCCAAGTCTTGAGGACGGTCAAAAATGGGGTGTCTACGCCAGGCTGGCGAGATATGGTGTAACTCATCGCCGATAGATTGAGCCAAGGACAGCGCCAAGCAATACTAGTAGTGGATAGATTGCACATCCATTCGCACCACCATCCCTCATCAAGGGCATTGACTAGACATCGCTGAAAGAAATAGCCGCGAGCTGAATATGCTGGGCATGAGTCCACAACCTTCAATTTATCCATCAACCATATCTGGGGAGGGATGAAAAATGAGAGATTAAAGAATAGAGAGGTGTACGTGGAGAGAAAAAGTGAGAAAAGGGTTTTGAGAGAAAAACCGAGCCTGAGGGCCGAGTGATGTGAGAAATATATGTGAGATAGGATGGGAAACATTACCTACAGTAGTAGTGGACTCCCCGCGAATCTAGTCGTCTCTTGGCGATGAAAAGCACCCAAACCCATCAATGTCTCAGCCAGTATCATGGCAATGCAGCTCTTGCCCTCTTTTAAGCCTTGAGCAACCTCAATCAAACGGATGCTGGACCCTCCAGAGCCTGAGGCAAGCAAGAAACGAGACAACATGCACAAGCAAAGCGCATGTCACCGAAAACCCTGCCAATGGTGGTCGCCGCAGTCACTGGAATCAGAAAACCGATAAACCAAGCTGGGGATGTCTAACTCTCCATCGTGGATCAAAGACCGAGCGTCATGCAAGGAAAGCCCGCACATCCGTTCTAAGGCTTGGATGTGGCCAAAGCGGAATTGCAGCAAAATCTCTTTCTCGCGTTCGGACTCCATCAAAGCTCGGAAGTCTTCGAAAGTGGGACATATCTCTTGTCCGCCAAAGCTAAAAACATGTGTTACCGGATTCGAAAACCTCACCGCGGCATGAAGGAACGGAAAACGCAGCGAGGTGCGGCCTAGCGTGAATAGTGCATTTATGCCGAAGCCCCGGAAGTTTAACTTTTCTGAGCCATCCAAGGTAGCAATCCAATTTGTGAGGATTTCGACAAGAAATGCCTTCATTTTGGTGCAAAACTGAGTTAGAATGAGGGAACTACGAAGCTGGAACCTTTATGAAGGATAAGGCATTGTTTGGAGGATAAGTGTCAGAAAACTGGAGGTCCCCAGGCCAAGTGGTCAGCCGACCACTTTTTCTGGTCAGCCAGCTAGTTTTTCTGGTCGGCAAGCTTTAAAAGTGGTCGGCCATGTGCAAAAATGTGGTCTCCAGCTCTTCCTTGTCTGTAGAAGAGAATCTCTAACTTTCCTGTGTGCTGCGGGTACTGATGGTCTGAGTTTACCTCTGTTTCGGATGCGTTCCGTTGCTAAGTTTGTTCGAAATGCATTTGCTTATTGAGTTGTTAAGTTTTTTCTTATCGAGTTGTTGCTTTTTGGTTATCGAGTTGTTGCTCTTTGATTATTGAGTTGTTGTGCTTTGATTATCGAGTTGTAGCTCTTTGCTTATCGAGTTGTAAACTTGCTAAGGTTTTGTAGTTTCTTAGTGAGTTGAGTTGTTTAGTTTGTTGTGTTGGTTCACTACCTGGTTTGGTAATACATGATGTTCAAATTCCATTCAATCTCATTTTTGCGCAAAATGGTGCGATGCGATGCTTAGAATACAAATACAGCACTTTTTGAACAAAAGTCATTTTCATTCCATCGTAGCTTCTTTTGACAACATTTTACAACGAGGTACAAGTTTTAAGGAAAATAAAAAACTGCCTAATGCTGTACAATGTGCTACAACTACATGTAAAAAGGAAAATAAAGCAGGAACATCTGCATCGGTGCTATCGAGCTCAAGACTGAGAGGCCCTCTTCGTCCACTTCGGCTGAGCAGCCTCTGCACCACCATCACCGGCGCCACCATCTGAATCAAAGTCACCGTCCTCGGAATCCTCCTCGGCGTCACCTCCGCCTTTAGAACCAGAACCAGAGTCATCATCTTTGCCTGCAGATGTCTCTGACTGAGGATGCGCAGACTCGTCATCCTCGCTGGACTCGTCATCCTGTCTGGCAGGTGTTCTACGTCCTACTCGGCTGCGAGTCGAGGCCCCTCTCCTAGCTGCTCGAGAAGGCCTGGATGGCCCGGGCCCTGGCAGTGGAACCTGAAAAGGGCAGTTTGAATACATCAGCCAGAGTATGTATATCAGATGCAGATGCAAGTATGATGCATAAAGTGTGTGCATACAAATATAGTATGTGTATGTGGTGTGTTAGATGTGCTCTACACCTGCGCTGAATCAATGCAGTGAAATGTCCAGTTTCAGTATGTCATCAAAAGTATGATAAATACAAGGAAATTGGAAAGTACCGGAATGCCAAAGGCGTACAACAACGTCTCCCTCCGCAAGACCATGCTCTCGAGTGAGGCCACCACTCCGAGCAACCCCTCAGTATACTCTCTGGGAGGCTACAGATGCAAGTTCAAGTCATCAGTAAATGAATGAATGTCTAAATATCTGAGTGATAAATGAAAGCTGTGGAGCATACCGGTGGTGAGTCAGGGTCACTGACATATCGATGATCGGGCATCGGAGGCTCCAGTGGAATCTGGTAAGAAGTCCCATACTGCCAGCCCGTCAGCTCGGTCGGAAGATCTGGCCATCCAGCATACTGGCAAGTCGATGGCATCCCTCTAGCCCCGCTCCTCGAAGTGCCGGCCTTGCTAGTCGAGGAATGTCTGTGGCTCGGGCTCAGGCTCGGGCTCGACTCGATGATGGCATAGCAGCAGCTCTCCCCGTAAGAGTACGGACACCTGTCAGAGGGGGCATCAGGAATGTGTGGATATATGTCGCGTACTCCCCCTTCTCCAGGAAAAGGATTGCGTCGGCGCCTAGCATGAGATCATCAATCTCTCGGGAGGTGAGACTCCCTGTGGTCCGCATGTCCAGTGGAGGCACTGAAGGTATCCCCTAGGCCGGATCGCGCATCGTCTGGCGCATGAAGCGCTCCCCTAGAAACCAGGCTCTGCCGACTGGTCCCTTGAATAGAATCCTATACTGGGAGGCGCCCCATGCCCCAGCAAAACGGAACGGGGAGTACCCTGGCATGGCTATCCATGGCTGCCAAGTAATCTGCGGATGTCAAATGCATGAATTGATTAGTTGTCCTAAATATGCAAGATGAATCAAAGCTGAAAACATGAAGAACTGAGAGTTCTGGTTTACCTCTGCCGTCCGTACAGTGTCGAAGTACTATCGGAGATATAAAAATGTCTTCCGGGGCCTGGACCAGCATCGACCATCGAATCTGTGTGAGTATGGTATCTCTAGCGGGCCTCAACCTCCGGCTCCGGAGCGAGCATCAGGAAGTAGGCATAAACCTATAGCTGTGAAAGGCAAGACAGTGGCTGTCAGAATACAGAATGTATAGAAAATGCAAAATGCTGAGTGCAGAATGCGAATACAGAATGTATAGAAAATGCAGAATACTGAGTGCATAATGCGAATATAGAATGTATAGAAAATGCAGAATGCTGAGTGTAGAATGCGAATGTAGAATGCTAAGTGCAGAATGCTGAGTACACGATGAATGTGTGCAATGTGTGTCGTGTGCAGTGTACAGATAATGAAAGGCAGAAATGCAAATCAAGAGGGCAGAATGTACCTCCCAGGCTCTCCAGTAGCCACCTACTATGGTCCCACGCCCGCGGGAGGTCGTGCTCATATAGCAGTAAAGGGTGGCAAGGCCAGCGCCGCCCCAATCATACTGACTGACCTGTGATAGGTCTACCAGAGCGCTCAGCAGATATAGCCCAACTGTGTTCCCCCTGTCGAAGAACAATGTCGTCCCGAGTAGGAACATCAGAAACCCCCGGGCATACTGCTCTATCTCTTCCATAGTCTCGGGCATAGTCCTCCTGCACTGCTCGGCGAACCAGGTGTACCTGACCCTGCCTGATGATCTGTCGATCGACGGACGAGCTCCGAGCAAATGAATCCAAGCGGCCTCCCACTCGCCCATATCTGCATCGTATGGGATCGGCTGGCCTCCCACGTCGAGGCTCGTCAACATGGAAAAGTCATATGGGGTCATCGTCATATCCCCGGTGGCTAAGAAATGAAAGAAGTTGGTGGTGTCCCACCACCTCTCTACTAGCGCGCCCAGAAGGGTCCTGCTGGCCGGAAGTCACGACACCCCCATACAAAACGGGCCAAACCCGGCCTTATCTACAATATACCGAACGGTCTCTAGGAGCTCCATATACCACTCCCTAGCAATGATCGACCCGTAACCCCGTGTGAAACGGGAAGATACCTGCGGGTAGAATGAACAGATGTAATCAGTTTCAAGTAAACAGAATGTTGTGTTATGAACTGTGTGTTCAGATTGAGCAGTGTTATGAGCCGTGTGCAAAGTGAACAGAATGCTGTGTTATGAACTGTGTGTTCAGATTGAGCAGTGTTATGAGCCGTGTGCAAAGTAAACAGAATGCTGTGTTATGAACTATGTGTTCAGATTGAGCAGTGTTATGAGCCGTGTGCAAAGTGAACAGAATGCTGTGTTATGGACTGTGTGTTCAGATTGAGCAAAAACTGCGTTATGAATTGTGTGTTCAGATTGAGGAAAAACTGCGTTATGGACTGTGTGTTCAGATTGAGCAAAAAATGCGTTATGGACTGTGTGTTCAGATTGAGCAAAAACTACGTTATGGACTGTGTGTTCAGATTGAGCAAAAACTACGTTATGGACTGTGTGTTCAGATTGAGCAAAAACTGTGTTATGGACTGCGTGTTCAGATTGAGCAAAAAAAAAAAAAAACTGCGTTATGAACTGTGTGTTCAGATTGAGCAAAAACTGTGTTATGAACTGCGTGTTCAGATTGAACAATGTAATGAGCTGTGTGCCCGAAATGAGCTGCGTGCCTAAAATAAGTTGTGCGTCCAAAATGTGCTGTGTGCCCGAAATGAGTTGCGTGCACAAAATAAGTTTTGTGCCCAAAATGTGCTGTATGCCTGAAATGTGCTATGTGCCTAACTGAGCTGTGTGTCCAAATGAGCTGTGTGCCCAAACGTGCTGTGTGCCCAAACGTGCTGTGTGCCCAAACGAGTTGTGTGCCAAATTAATAGAGTGTTGTGTTGTGAGCTATGTGTTGAGTTAGCATTATGTTATGAGTAAGCTGTGTGCCAAGTCAGTATTGTGCTATGTGTGAACTGCGTGCAGAATGAGCAGAAATACTGTGTATGAGAATGTGTTCAGAACGAGCAGATAAAATACATAGTGAAAGCATGAAGTGTGCAAGAAATGCAAAATACATCGCAGAGAATGTAAAAATGAAGTATGCACCTCTCGCGCATGATAAGATAGGTGAGACTCAGACTCCCACAGCAGCAAGTCTACGGGTGCTCGCCGTGCAAAGTCGGTGAAATGATGGAAGGTACTAGGAGGTAGGATGTGCTCCTGCGGGTGGTACCTCTTCGGGTCGAACGGCCGTATCCTCGGTGGCAACGGTATAATGTCTGGCTCGTCCTCTACCCGTGGAGAGCCCTCGTCATGCGGAATATGGCCGGCCATCTGAAGAAATCTGCAAAAATGAGCGAAATGAGCCAAAAGTGCAAAAAGTCAACAAAAGTCAACTCGGGAAGAGAAAAAGTCAACAAAAGTCAACGCCTGAGAAAATGTGCTAAACTTTGAGACAAACATACCTCAAGTGGCGAAAATGGAGAAAGAAGCTTCGAAAACAAATTCTAATCGGTTCAAAACGAAGAGAATCGAAAGTTTTCGCGAAACAACTTCGCGTGGGGCGTTGGAAAACGCATATAAAGTGCAGATCTGAGAGAGAAAATGGTCTAGGGAGGAAGAGAAGTTGATTTCGGCCTTGGAGGTGTGAGCAAAAGTGATTTGGAGCTGTCCACTTAAAGATCCGGCCTTGAAAAGACAAAACTGCCTCGGATTGTGTAAACTGGTCAGCCAGCCAGTTTTTCTGGTCGGCCGACCACTTAAGTGTTCAACAACTGGTCGATGGCCATTCTAGGTGGTCAGCCAGCCTCCTGGATGATCTTCAGGGCTCCATTGTTCTCCCTGTGTGTTTTGGTGACGATTGGAGTCCTTGGCTCTCAGGAAAGTACAAGAAAAGTACACTTTTCAATGTGAATCAAGGCAGCTCCAATGGCAAATCAAGACAAATCCAAGCATTTGTTATGCACACTTTCCTCTCTTGCATTTGTTATGCACACTTTAAGCGCATTGTTATGCACACTACTCGTTGCATTGTTATGCACTCTATTTGCGTTGTCGCGAATGTTTTACTCGCATTGTTATGCACCCACACTTTGCTTACGTTGTCACGCACTTTTCACCTCCATTGCATTGTTATGCACTTTTCACTTGCATTGCTATGCATATTTCCATCGGTATCACATGTGTTCGCATTTATCGTGTATTGGAAATATATCTTGATATAGCGTTGAACATGTGTTGCTAACTATATTGTACCTATTAAGTTTCTTTCTTTTACAGGCACGATATTGTATGTATGGTTCATTTGAACCTGGCACGACCAGACGTACCAGACGGTATTGTATGTCTTCTCCGTGTGAGACGCAGCATGAGAATTGCATAATTCTTTTGCATCCTTTCTGCATGAGTTATAGTTTGTTTCATATTCGCTCGCTTAAACTGTTGCATTTATTGTGTATAATTGCTTCATTACAGCTTTCTTTGCATGATCATAAGTTATGTTCGGCATTGTGCATGTCATTTGCATCTTGCCCCAGCCTGCGGCACATCTCTTTGTTATCTTGCCTGTTTGTCTAAGTCTTCGGCCTTGTCAGAAATGGGTCGTCTTTGGGCTTTGACATTCACTCCCGTCATCTTATGACTTCGAGTTCTGTCAAAGAGGGGAAACTGTAGACACCCCATTTTTTACCGACCTTAAGACTTAGACGTCATCGATTGAGCGCTCGGTGATTGCGCATGTTATGCTCGTTTCAAGTTTTCGGAGTTTTCGGCTGAGTGCCTTGCCTCCGGGCCTCTGAACTCTTTGTGTTTCGGCTCGGTTTGCGGACCAAGCCTTGTTTCTCTTCCCTAAAGGGAGGGAGAGGTCTTGTAGACCACTCTTTTATGGTCGTAGACCACTTTTCACGCTCGGAGACTAGTTTCCGATTTTCGGAGCCTTCGGCCGCGCGCCTTGTCACGGGACCGCTTAACTTTCTCCGTTTAGTGTGGTTTTTGAACCACACCTTGTTGCCTCTACCTAGAGGGACACTGTGGTCTGGGAGACCACTTTTGTGGTCACAAACCACTTTTGGTGCTCGTAGACCAGTTTTTGGGTCTCCCGGCCGCGCGCCTTACCTCCCGGACTCTTGTCTTGCATCCTTTTTGGTTTGTTTTTGGCACAAACCTTGTTTTTCTTGTTTGGAAGGTGGTACAAGGGTGGGAGACCAGTTCTTCCCTTGAAGACCACTTTGCTTCCTACCAGCCAGTTTTCTGGTCGGGAAACTGGTTTTCTTGGTCTTTGGGCCACCTTTTCTAGTCGGGGACCACACCATTGCCTTGCTTTCATGCTGCAGACCATCTCCCCCCATGGCTGACCACGTTTTGCCTTAGCCGACCACTTCAAGTGGTCGGCATCACCTTTTTGGAGATATTTTTATCCAGCTGGCACAGCTGGATGGCACTAAAACCATCCTCCATACACGTATATGGAGGGATGGCCTTGAACCCTAAGCTTGTCCAACAAGCTTGCATTTGGTTCTCTATATAAGAGAACCTCCCCCCTCCTCCTCCTCCAGGGTCAAAAAAAAGGGCTTGAGCTATACATATACACCTTTGTCTCTATATTGCTCTTCTTCTTCTTCATTTTTGTGCCTTAAAGTGTAATTTCTTCATACTTTAACACACAAACACACACTCAAACACCATCCTTTTGTTGCTGAGGTGCTTAGGAGCTGGTTTTGGAGTTTTTGGATTGGTTTGAGCTTGGAAAACCTGCTGGAGTTGTGGTTTTGAAGGTGTTCTTGAAGGGTGAGTCAACTAACCCTTTAACCCTTGTTTTGGCTTAAGCTTTTGGACCTATTTGCATACTGATTTAAGCTTAACTTTTAACTACAAAAATTTCTGTTTTTCAGTCCTTAACATGTTTGTTTAAGGTCATTTTTGTGTTGGGGGTTGTCTACCCCATCTTAGGCCTTGTTTGGCCTTGTTCTTGTGCCATCTTTTTGAGCTATTGGGATCACCTTCTTTTGGCCTTCTCACCACTGAAACTCAGAGGAATTTCAGTGGTGGAAATGGTGTTTTGAGGTCCCAAATAGGAGAGGGCCATCCCCATCTCCTTGTGTTCTTGAATACTTGCTTTATTTGCCTCATGTGTGACCATGTTTGTTAAGCTTATGTTGGACATATTTTAGCATGTATTTGGGGTTATTTCAGTATGGCATGTCACTGTTTTGACTTGGTTTTGTCATCCCTTGCATGCCTTATACACTTGTAGTGTATTTCTCACAAACTAATCTTGTATGCTTCATGAAGTAGCATGCCTTTCTAGCATGATTTGATTCTATTTCAGTATGTTTTTGGTGATGTTTTGCCATGTCATACCTCTGTTAAGGTTTGGTTTGGTTGGCCTTTGCATGCTTCTTGCACTTGTAGTGCAATCTCCTTTACTAGCCTAATGTGTATCACGCTTTAACATGTCATTCTAGCATGCTTTTGGCTTAACTCTAAGAAGCTTTTGTCCATGTTTTAGCATGCTCTAGCTCTAATTTGTGTTGTTTTGGTCATGCATGCCATGCTTTGTACAGCTATAGTGCATACTAGCTTGTTAGCTTTGTGTATCAAGTCCACTAGCATGCATTGCTTGGCCTATTTGAATGATTTGGCATCATTTATTATGTGATTTCAGTCCATGTTTCATGGCCATGCACTCACATCTTTCATTTATTCAATGCGTTGGAGGGTTGGTCCTTTATGCCTCAAACATGAGCCATTGTGTATGCCTTCATGCCTAAGCTTGCGAGCTATCATTTTAGTGTGTTTTTGGGGTTATTTTGCCATGATATAACTCTGATTTTTGTTGGCGAAGCCATCTCATGCTTGGTCTTGGTAGGTGTAGTGTAATCCACCTTATTTGCCTTGTATACATCATGCCTTATGCCCTTCATGCTAGCTTGTTTTGGCTTCCTTCCATACATGTTTTAGACTCATTTTGACATGTTCTAGGACTATTTTGGGTTGCCTTGACCATATGCTTCATGTTTTTGCATAGTTGTAGTACAAATGCCTATGCTAGCTTCAAGCTTCGGGTATCATAGCATGCTTCATTTGTGTTATGTACATGATTTGGCATCCTTTAACATGACATTGCAGAGCATATAGACTTGCCATGTTCCTACTTCATTCATCCTTTGAGTGCCTCTAAGGGTTGTGCATTTGTTGCCTAGTTTGTGGCCTAGCATGTATGCCATCTTGCCTAGGCCCTTGAGCCCCCATCTAAGCATATTTTGGTCTTTGTTTAGGCCTAATTAAGCTCTGTCCATGGTTGGTTCATGCATTTGTGCCATGTATTGCATGCCCCCTTTGTAGTCCTCTTTACTAGCTTCATGCTTTAAGGACCCTAGCATGCCATGCTTATGTTGTTTGAATGATTTGGCATCATTTCTTGCCTAATTTCAGTGCATATAGTGTTGTTACACTTCCACATTTGTCACTCCTTGAGCACTCTTGAGGGTTGTGCTCTTGTGCCTAGTTGATGGGCCATTGCATTGAGCATGTTTGTCTTGATCTTCATGCCTTAGTTTCATCATTATGGCCACTGATTTGGGCATGACTGAGGTCTATCCATTTTGGTTTAAGTCCATCGAGCATGTTATGTGAATGTTGTTACATTGCATCATGTTGTTACATGCTTATGTTGCCTTGCATTGTATGTCATGTTACATTGCATTGAGCATGTTTGTTTACATGTTCTTAGCATTTGAGTATGCCATCTTTTTCATAGCATTGTGTATGCCATGTCGTTTGCATTGTGTATGCCATGTTGTTATTTGCATTGTGTATGCATGCCATTAGCCTTGTTAGGTTGTTCATGTTGCATTGTAAGTTTGCATGCTTAAGTTGGATTGCATGTTTGCATGCTTGAGTTGCATTACATTGTTGCTTGGATTAGGTATTAATCCGAGCATGAGAAACAAGGGACGTTTCATACTTGAAGTGATAAAACGTGCCTCAATTCTTGGTCGCCGACACTCTTGATCATACATGATAGAGTTCTAGGCTTTATGTGTTTATGTGTGCATTCATTTTACATTGAATTGTGCAATTTGGCTTCTCGGCCATCATGCATCGAGATGCGTGATTGGTGGCCCAAGGGTCAAGAACCACACTCCCTTGAGCTTATGAAATGATAGGGAGGGTGGTTGTGCACACATGTGTTGCAAATACATTGCCATGCCCTTTCTTGCTCTCTGTTGTAGCAAGCTGGAAGAGTGCAGCAAAAACTGGCCGGCCGACCAGAAAAACTAGCTGGCCGACCACTTTTTATGGTCTGCAGCAACAAAAAGTGGTCGGCCAGTGGCTGGAAACATCAACAACTGGTCGGCAGCCCTCCCACAGGTCCCCAAGGTGAGTTAGAAGCTTTCTGGAGCTTGGTGTAAGGTTCTGAGAACAGTTACAAACAGAGGTAAATCAGGGCATCGGGTTGGATTTCCGAACGAGGCGGCCAAGCATGCATACAATCTTCTTCCTCTGAGGACATTGCTTTACTGCTTTACTTAGCTAATTTGCTTAGCTAGTTTATGCTTTGGTTTTGTATTTAAGTAGTTAATGCGTTTAGCTGCTTAATTGTTTTGTAATAGTTAGTTAACTAGGATTAGTTAATTAGCTTCGTTGTGTAATAATTAGTTTAATTAGCTTAGATTAGCTAGTTAGCTCATTATTCAGCCCCTCCGTTGAGAGGGCCAACTGTTGTAATAAGCGTGTGTGTGTGTGATGCATGTCTTCCAACCCCCATTTCTTTCTCCCTTTTACTTACCAGCTTTCGATGGTTAGTTTTAGGGCATGTTTTCATTAGCATACTTATGCTTCGCATGCGTGCATCATTCATTCTGTCTTGCATGCACCGAGCTCGGCACATCATACAAATTGTATTGTATTTCAATTTCAATTTGAATACATGTACCAAGTTGCATTTCACATGACATCTTAGGATAGCTAAGCCTATCTTAGTTGCATTTTTGTGTGTGTCGCGTTAGCCATCTTAACATGAACTAGGATCATGCATGATTTCTAACTAGTTCTCTGTTTTGGCTCGGAGTACACTGTGAGTTTACGCTTTAGCATACTGCATGTGTGTTAATGTTGCCATGAAAGCATGCTTGCCATGAGGCTAACTGCTTAACTGATATAACTGCCTGAATGCCTGTGGGTGAAGGTTGGATTGCTTGAATTAGAACAATTCATCAAGTCCTCAATTTAGCCTACTTGCGAGTAGCAAACTTCAAATCATTTTCGCAAACTAACATACAATGTTTTGTTCCAACTTAGGCGATCTAGTCTATACTTGTGTGTTGTGCACATCACATAGTAATTCTAGGTTAATAACCGGAATAAGAACACATGTGTTTTCAAAAACAAAATATCATGCTTAGTACAGGCCGATCTTTTGATTGGGCAAGCGGGGGTGCTCATTGCATGACCTTCCCCTCTCATACCCAAGTTCCCGAGCCGAGACAACTTTGGTGATGACGGACATGTGGCCTTGGGCACGAGTCAGGGTTTCCTAAATTTTCCAAAATAAAATATTTAGGTGGCGACTCTGTATCTGGCAAAGCAGTCCATGTTTGGCACTTCTTTATAAAAATTAGTTTTCCAAAACGATTTGCCGGATTTGGACTCTTTGGTGATTTATCGGTCTCACATTGCACTTTGTGAGATTAGATTTAGAACCATGACATTGAGTCCGAACTGTAGCAGCCTAGAACAAAACGAATTCGCGCTCTCGCCGGTGCGGAAAGCGGAGTTCTCGAGGCACGTCTACAACTTAGTGTATCTATCACACTTTGTTCATTTAGTGTATCTATCACACTCTCTTCACTTAGTGCATCTATCACACTCTCTGCACTTAGTGTATCTATCACACTTTGCTCATCTAGTGTATCTATCACACTTCGTTCACCTTTTGTGTATCTATCACACTTTGCTCACTATGTGTATCTATCACATGTTCTCTTTGTGTACTATCACACTTTGCTCACTCTGTGTATCTATCACACGTTCGCTTTGTGTATCTATCACACATGCTCACTTTGTGTATCTATCACATGTTTGCTTTGTGTACCTATCACACATGCTCATTTTGTGTATCTATCACACGTTCGCTTTGTGTATCTATCACACATGCTCAGTTTGTGTATCTATCACACGTTCGCTTTGTGTATCTATTTTACATGTTCGCTAAGATTGCATAATTTTCTTACATCATTTCTGCATGAAATGTAGTTCGGTCTATAATTCCCACACGTGGCGTGTTTACTTATTTGCTTGTGTACGAGTTTGCTGTAGCATTTCTTTGCATAACATTTGCATCTAGATGTTTCATTACAGCCCTCTTTGCATAATCATAAGTTATATTTTGCATTGTGCATGTCATTTGCATCTTGCCCCTGCCTGCGGGCGCATCTCTTTGTTATCTTGCCTGTTTGCCTAAGTCTCCGGCCTTGTCAAAAATGGGTCGTCTCTGGGCTTTGACATTCACTCACGTCATTTCATGACTTCCGAGCTCTGTCAAAGAGGAGCAACTGTAGACACCCCATTTTTGACCGCCCTTAAGACTTGGGCGCTACTGATGGCTTTTTTGGTGATGAAAGTTGTGCAGTGCAAAGGTTCAATTTCTTTGGCAAGGAGAGCATCAAATCCAAACCTCACACCCCATTTTTGGACCAGAAGATTTTAGATCTTAAAATCCTCTCTTTCCAAATATTTTTGAGAAGAAATTTCTACAATGTTTCGAGACTCGCATTTTCTCAAATATTACGCTTTTCGGTAAACCGAGTCAGGACAGAGTGGAAATGAATGAAACAGAGATGAAATCTTTGAAAAATCTTTCAAAACACCTTGTTTAGGGGTTTGGAGTTGAGGAAAATTGGAGAAGAGGGAAGAAACCCAGTTGGGGAAAGAGTTGGGCATGAACCGTTAAGAGAGAGAGCTGGGCAGCCCTCGGTAAATCAGGCTTATCCATTTGCACACTTGGATTTAAGCTATGAGGCCACCACCTTTGGAAAGAAGACTTCCGGGGCTTCATTTTACACTCAAGAATCTCCTAAAGCCGAGTCCGGATGGAGGAGATATGGTTGGTTGAAGTTAGGCATAAATCCGATTGAGCCAGAAATGAGCAGTCTTCACTAAAAGAGGGATATCTCTTAGCACACTTGGAATTTTGAGGTGAGGCTGCTACCATTGGAAAGATTACTTCCGGGCTTCAATTTGGACACAAGAATGACCTGAAAATGAGTACAGATGAAGGATTTATGCCTGGTGCAAGTCGGGGACTGGGGTTAGTTTTTGCCATCGGCCTCTATGGGAGTGCATCGGCCACAATTGGAGCTCATCGGCCATAGGTCGGCCAAGAGTGAACCTAATCGGCCACAAATGGTGGCCGATCGGCCAACAAAGTGGCCGGTCAGCCAGGAATGTCCAGAAAGCCCAGAATTGGCAGATATTTCTCCTCCAGCTGTTGTACACTGCTCCAGATATTTCCAATTGAGATATTTTTGGCCAGAGCTTGTATTTTTGCTATATATGGAGGCTATATCTCACATATTGCAAAGGGTTAGAACATTTTAAAGGCTTAGAAAAATTTGAGAGCTTCTCACTCTAGAATCTTCTCTCTCTAGAAGCTTTGTGAGCAAACTCTCCCCTCTCTCTAGAATTCTCCCTCTCTCTTGTTTTAGGCTTGAAAGTGAGAAGTCCTTACATATTTGCATACACTTCCTTCATCAAAGTTGCATATCATTAGGCTGAGGTCCCTTGGAACCTATTTTTGGGCTGTTGAAGGGTCATTTGAGCCAAGAAAGAGGCTGTTTTGCTGCTGTGCATCAAGAGGTATAACTCTCCTCTTTTGTATTTGTTTTGCACACTTGCTTCACCATCCTTTTTCCATTGTTTTAGGGGCTGTTTTTGGGGTGGTGTTGAACTACAAAAACCTCTGTTTTTCCTTTGTTTTTCAGTCCTAAAAGTGTTGGTTTCTGCCTTGTTTGGCTAGGGGGGGTTCCCTCCCTTTTGCTCCTTGGCTTGTAAGGCCTTTTGAGCTAACTTTCAAGCTTTTCAAACAACTTCTTTTTGGCCTTAAAACCACTGAATTCCAGAGGAATTTCAGTGGTAGAAAACTTATTTTGAGGCTCAAAATAGGAGGGGGTGGTCCCCTCTTCTCTTCTCTTATTTACTTGTGTTGATGGCCCATCAAAAGAGCATGTATTTCTATCTTCTTGAGGCTTTGTTTGAGCACTTTTTTGTGACTTTTTAGACCTGCCATGACTCTGTTTTTGGCTGTCTTGGTCACCTCTTGCATGCTTCTTGCACTTGTAGTGCAATCTTGCTCACTAGCCTTGTTAGCCTTACAAAGTAACATGCTCTTGTGGTTTGAATTAGCTCAGTTCAAGCATGTTTTTGGTGTTATTTTGGCATGTTATAACTCTGATTTAGATTGGTGGACTCACCTCTTGCATGTTTTATACATTGGTAGTGTAATCCTTGCTAGCTAGCCTTGCATGCTTGTCTCTTTAGCCTATTATTCTAGCTCATTTTGGATATACTCTAGCATGCTTTTGTTCATATTTTGGCATGCTTTAGCTCTGTTTTGAGCCTTCTTGGTCGTGTGATGCTTGTTATGCATGCTTGTAGTGCAATAACCTTGACTAACTTTGAATTTTGAGGTATCTTGCATGCTTGGCTTGAGGTATTTGCATGTCTTGGCATCATTTGGTATGTTATTTCAGAGCATATAGTGTTGTCACACTTCCATGTTTTCCACTCTTTAAGTGCTCTTGAAAGTTGCACCTTTATGCCTTTTTTGTGAGCCGTTGCATGAGCATCATTTTCTTGCCTTTCATGCTATCATCTCAGTACATTTTGGCCACTGTTTTGGCATGCATGAGATCTGTTTAGTGCTGGTTTAGTACATTGAGCATTGTATTGCATGGTTCTAGTGTTGTGTTCTTCACTAGTTTCAATGTTTAAGCGTACTAGCATGTTGTACTTGAAGTGTTTGCATGTTAGAGTCTTGTTTATCATGCCACTTTAGCGCTGAAAAATCTGCCATCTCCCTCATTTCTTCATTTTTTATTTGTTTTGAGAATTGGTTAGTCTTGAGGTTGTGTTTAATGCTTGGGATTGAGGCCTATGCTTAAATGGCTTCAACCCACTTTTGAGAGTTACTCCTAGTCAAAGGCATTGGCCTCTCCCATGCCTTAAACCATTCTCTTTGATAGACCTCTCTCTCATTAGAGGACTCTCATATTTGGACAAGTTGATTAATGAATGGATTGGTAATGTTAAAATGTGTAAACAAAATCAATCAAGTAAAATGTGCCAAGATAAGCATATTGCATGTGTGCATTGCATTGTGTTCAATCGGACGTTATGTTGAACACAAAGTGAATTGGTCCATTTCATACTTGAAGTGATGAAAATGGCCAATCCGCTTTGTCTCCATTGCCTTTGATTATCCATGATAAGGTGATGGTCCAAGTGTCTTGTTTGTCATGCATTTATGAGTTTGTGCAAGCTTGACTCTTGGCATCATGCATGCTTGAATTTGGCGATGATTGATTGATGGTTTTGGATCCAACGGTGCCTCTCCGTTGATGTTTTGAGGTGATATGGAGTGGTATAGTACGTACATACCCTTGGGAGACCCTCCATTTACTCTGTTTTGTGCTCTGTTGCAGCTTGGTGTCACAACACACCAGTGGCCGGCACCCTCTCATTGTTGGCCGGCACCCCTTCATCCTTGGCCGGCATAATGCATCCTTGGCCGGTAGGAGGGTCGGCAGTAACCATTCATGGCCGGCAGGCCACTGGTGCACTCCTCAGCACTGTTTTGGTGAGATCCAGCAGCAAGTTCTTGAAGACACCCTGCAAACAGAGCCTCAAGAGAGCAACCAGAGTGCTTTTCGGGGCGGCAACCAAGCGTGCATCCTCTTCTTCTTTGAACAGAGCTGGAGCAGCTTAGTTTAATGTTTACTTGTTAGTTGACATCAATTTGTAATGTAATTAGTTAAGTATTGTAATAATTAGTAATTGGTTTGCTAGTTATTCGATTTGGTTGTGTAATAATTAGTCTAATTAGATTATTAGATTAGTTAAGTAGCTTAGCTTAGAATAGCTTAGCTTTCATTCGGACCCTCCGTCAAGAGAGCAAATGTTGTAATAAGTGTGCGTGTGTGTGAATGTCTTCCAACCCCACGTCTTTCTCCCTTTTATTTACCAGCTTTTCATGGTTAGTTTTAGGGCATGTTTCAATTAGCATACTTATGCTTTGCATGCGTGCATCATTCATTCGTATTGCATGCACCGTGCTCGGCGCATCATTCAAACTACATTGTATTTCGATACTTACTTGAATACGTGTTTCAAAGCATGTTATCGAGTGTTGCATTCATATGCCATTCTAGATAGCCGAACCTATTTTAGTTGCATTTTGCATGTGTTGCATTAGGCATCTTAACATAGCTAGGATCATGCATGATTACTAACTAGTTTTTGTTTTGGCTCGAAGTACACTGTAAGTGTTTACGCTTTAGCATCCTTGCATGAGTGTTGCCATGTCTAGCATGCTTGCCATGAGGCTATTTGCTTAAGTGATTAACTGCATGAATGCCTGTGGGTGAAGGCTTGATTGCCTGAATTGGAACAACTCGATGATTGTGAGTTTTCAGCTCACTTGAAGTGGCAAAATCATGTTTTTCTAAGCCCACTTGAGGGTGGCAAATCCGCGTTTTAGCCTACTTGCGAGTAGCATCTTCAAACCATTTTCAAAAACAAACATGAGTTGTTTTGTTCCAATCCGCGTGATTGAGTCTATACTTGTTTGTTGTGCACATCACATAGTAAAGGTTAGCTAATAAACCGGAATAAGAAAACATGTTTTTTCAAAAACAACATATCACGTTTAGTAGAGGCCGATCTTTGATCGGGCGAGCGGGGGTGCTCATTTCAGGACCTTCCTCTCTCGTACACAAGTTCCCGAGCCGAGGCAACTTTGGTGATGACGGACAGGTGGCCTTAGGCACGAGTCAGGGTTTCGTAAATTTCCCAAAACAAAATATTTAGGTGGCGACTCTGAAATCTGGCAAAGCAGTCCATGTTTGGCACTTCTTGATTAAAATCGATTTTCCAAAAGGATTTGCCGGATTTGGACTCTTTGGTGATTTATCAGTCTTACATTGAACTTTGTGAGATTAGATTCAGAACCGTGATAGGAGTCTGAACTGTAGTAGCTATGAACCCAAATCCGCACCCTCTTCGAAAAGGGGGGCGCGTGGAGCGAGTTCGGGCGGTCTACACCTACGGGCTTACAACTTTCCAAGTTATCACTTGGTTACAACAAAAGAAGAGTTCTAACTCTATACAAAAAGAAGCTCTCGGCTTGGATTTGCATTTAACACAAAATACAAATAACAAACCGGAGTCTTCAACTCCTAAACCTCCCAAGCTAAGACCTTGGTGGTGGCATGTCCCCTGTACCTAAAAAATGGTGTCCTAAGTAGGGTGAGCCAAAGCCCAGTAAAGATATGCTAAACAGTATATGAGAATTAACTATAACATTAGCATTCGATAAATGTTTAACACTCATAAACCATCTTAAACCTTTTTCATAATCAATCAACATTGGTGCCCATATTCCAATTCACTTCCAGTTATTTACCCGAGTCAAGTCATTGACATAGTTCAATATCGTCTAAACATTTCAAAATGAGACTACAACTTATTCATCAACACTTCAATCATAAACATCATTCATACACTTCCATATCTTGTCATTTTATGAAACTACGTCTGAGGGAACCGACACCCAAATATAAATAAGATTTCGGGACTTTCACCCTGGACACTCCGGCCAACTTAATTATCCATGGTGTCCATCCCCTATCTCCTCCCAAACAATATAGTACATCCCTGTAGACACCCCATTTTTGACCGTCCTCAAGACTTGGACGTCATCGTTTGAACACCCGATGATCATCCATGCTCGTGTTCGTTTTGAGTTCTCGGAGGTCTCGGCTGCGCGCCTTGCCTCAAGATCTCTCAGCTTGTCTGTTTTGTGCTTGGTTATGGACCAAACACTTGTGTTTTTGCTTCTAAGGGAAGAGGGTGGCTTGTTTGCCATCCCCTCAACCCACCGGCCAAGACATGATGCCATCGGCCCATTTTTCTTGCCATCGGCCAAGAGTTTTGGCCGATCGGCACTATATTTGGTCGGACGGCACTTATGTTGGTCGATCGGCCATTTTTGGTGGCCGAACCCTGTTCATCTGCTTTGGGCAGATATTTTGTGCCAGCTGGTGCAGCTGGCATCCACAATTAACCCCCTCCATGCACGTGTATGGAGGGATTTGCTCTTTGCTTAGCTTCTCTTAGAAGCTTTAGAATTTGAACTTCTATAAAGAGGGAGCCCCTCCTTCCTCCTTAGGGGTTCAGAAAATTGTCTTAGAAAAGATAGATGTAGCCTTGTATCTATCTTGCCTTCTTTCTCTATTTTTGTGCTTCAAAAGGGTAGTATTGTCTTAGTTTAACACTCAAACACCTAGCAATACACCTTCTCTTTGTTACTGAGGTACTAAGGAGTTGGTTTTGGTGTTCTTGGGTGGGTTTGAACTCAGAAAACCTGCTGGAGCTTTGTTCTTGAAGAGGTTTTACAAGGGTGAGTTCCTTGCTTTAGATACCCCATTCTTGCTTAAGCTTTTAGCCCTTCTTGCTTATTGTTTTAAGCTTAGATTATAACTGATAAAGTTCTGATTTTTAGTGCTTAAGACCTTTGTTTAAGGTTATTTTTGTGTTTGGGGTTGTTCCCCTCTTAGGCCTTGTTTGGCCTTGTTCTTGTGCTTTATTTTTAAGCTTTGAGATCACCTTGTTTAGGCCTTCTCACCACTGAAATCCAGAGGATTTCAATGGTGGGGATGGTGTTTTAAGGTCTCAAATAGGAGAGGGCCATCCCCTCTCCTTGTTGTCTTGAATGCTTGCATAAATGGCTTATGTTGGTGGCTTGTATGCCTAACTTGTTTTAGCTTTATTTCAGTGTGTATTAGGCTTTGTTTTGCCATAATATACCTCTGTTTCAAGTTGGTTTGATGGCCTTTTATATGCTTCATATACTTGCCTTACAATCCTCTTGTTTGCCTCAACATGCATCATGTTGTAACATGCCATTTTAGCATGATTTTGGCTTAACTCCATGAACCTTTTAGCCTTGTTTTACCATGCTAAAGCTCTTTTTTTCATTGTTTTGGTCATGCTTGCATTGTTTTGTATAGCTACCATGCAATCTAGCTTGTTAGCTTTGGGTACTCAAGTCATTAGCATGCTCTATTTCGACCATTTCAGTGGTTTGGCATCACTTGTTATGCTATTTCAGTCCATATAGTATGCTCATATGCTTGCACTTGTAACTTCTTTAATGCTTTAAAGAGTCGGTATGTTATGCCTCATGAATGTGTCATCATGTATGCCACCATGCTTAGGCATTTGGGATGCCATCTAAGTGGGTTTTTGGGCTCATTTTAGCACGCCATATCTCTGTTTTCATTGACCTAAAACATGCCATGTTTGGTTGTCTTAAGTGTAATGTAACACCTCTTCGATAGTCTTGCATGTCTCATGTTTTCCCCCTTTGTTTTAACTTGTTTTGGCTTTGGTCATTGCATGTTTTAGGATTACTTTGCCATGCTTTAGGACTATTTTGGGTTATGCTTGCCATATGCTCTTTGCTTCGTGTAGCTTTGGTTCAAGTCCCTTCACTAGTCTTAGGCTTTAAGCCTTGTACATGCTATGATTATAATTTGTTTATGTGATTTGGCATCACTCCTAGCCTCATTTCAGAGCATGTAACGTTGTTACATTTGCATGCTTTTCATTCCTTTTAAGTATTCTCAAAAGTTGCTCTACAATGTCTTAGTCTTTAGGACAATTAGCATGCTTGTTTGTATGAGCTTTTGTCGTCATTTCCATAGCATTTTAGCCACTGATTTGGCTTATTTGAGAGCTGTCCATATTGGTTTAAGTCCATCCTTTGCATGTTGTTGCATGCTTTCCTTGCATGTTGTTACATATGGCCTATTGCATGTTGTTGCATGCTTAAGTTGTATTGCATTTGGCATGCCCCTTTGTTAAGTTGCTTTGCATGTTTGCATGCATTGTCCCTTGCATGTTGTTGCATGCTTGGCTCGTATGTTGTTACATGCTTGCCTATCTTTAAATGTTGTCACATGCCTTGCATGTTTGCATGCTTGTCTAGGTTGCATTGTATTTGGCATGCTTGTTACCTTAGCCTTGTATATGGCATGATCATTAACATGCTCATGTTGCACTGATTTGCTTGCATGTTTACATCCCTGCCTGTTGATAAACCATGATAGAGATTGGGGTCCTTTATGTGTTTTGCGTGCATTTCATTTGACATTAAAATGCACACTTGGCTCCTTTAGCCATCATGCATTGAAATGCGTGATTGGTGGCTCGAGAGTCGAGAACCATACTCCTTTGAGTCTTAAACATGATAAGGAGGGTGGTTGTGCAAACATTTCCTTGAAAATACATTGCCATGCTCTGTCTGTCCTCTGTTGCAGCAAAAACAGCATTCTGCATGAAGAGATGGCTGCTAGGTCATCTTCAGTGCCGGCCGGCTATGCATTGTTGGCCGAGAGCTTCATTCATGGTCGGTGGCCAATTTCCCTTGGCCGATGGCCTCATCTCTTGGTCAGTGACCCCCCACAACACTCAGGGACTGGTTCTGAAGCATCTTCGAGACTTGTACCGTTTTCAGAGGTGCAGATCAGTGCAAACAGAGGCAATAGGTAACATGGCGATGGGATTTCCGAGTGAAGCCGAGCATGCACGCATTTGACCCTCTTTCTGAGGCTGCTTTACTGTTTTCATAGCTTAATTAATTTGTTTAATTAGTTAAGTGTTGTGTAATAATTAATTAGCTGTGTTGTTAGTTAATTATGTAATTTGTATTATTCTTTCGGTCCCTCCGTCGAGAGGGCGCAATTGTGTAATAAGCGGCGTGTGTGTGATGCTTGTCTTCCCAACCTCCACTTCTTCTCCCTTTTACTTAACCGCTTATGATGGTTAGTTCTAGGGTACGTTTCATTAGCATCCTTATGCTATGCATGTTTGCATCATTCATCTGCATTGCATGCATCGGACTCAGCGCATCATACTAACTGCATTGTATTTCAATTCCGATTTGAATACATGATTATCAAGTTGCATTTCATATGCCATTTTAGAATAGCCGAGCCTATTTCTAGTTGCATTTTGCATGCGTTGCTTTAGCCATCTTAACATAGCTAGGATCATGCATTGATTACTAACTAGCTATTGTTTTGGCTCGGAGTACTAGGTAAGCTTTTACGCTTTAGCATACTGCATGTGTGTTAGTGTTGCCATGATAGCATGCTTGCATGAGGCTAACTGCTTATGTGTTTAACTGCCTGAATGCCTGTGGGTGAAGGTTAGATTACTTGAATTGGAACAATTCATTGAAATGCGAGTTTTAAGCCCACTTGAGAGTGGCAAAATCATGTTTTCTAAGCCCACTTGAGGGTGGCAAATCCACGTCTTAGCCTACTTGCGAGTAGCACCTTCAAACCATTTTCAAACAAACAAACATGAGATTGATTTGTTCCAACTTAGGCGATCTAGTCTATACTTGTGTGTTGTGCGCATCACATAGTTATTTTAGGCTAATAACCGGAATAAGAACGCATATGTTTTCAAAACAAAATATCATGCTTAGTACAAACCGATCTTCGATCGGGCGAGCGGCGGTGCTCATAGATGACCTTCCCCAATCGTACCCAAGTTCCCGAGCCGAGGCAACTTTGGTGATGACGGACACGTGGCCTTAGGCACGAATCAGGGTTTCCTAAATTCCCCCAA
This sequence comes from Camellia japonica, assembly GCA_030407325.1. Classification (NCBI taxonomy): domain Eukaryota; kingdom Viridiplantae; phylum Streptophyta; class Magnoliopsida; order Ericales; family Theaceae; genus Camellia; species Camellia japonica. The sequence goes on along the minus strand of JAPPVO010000010.1, from coordinate 16,351,704 downwards.
AATAAAATATTTAGGTGGCGACTCTGTATCTGGCAAAGCAGTCATGTTTGGCACTTCTTTCTTAAAAATCAGTTTTCCAAAATGATTTGCCGGATTTGACTCTTTGATGATTTATCAGTCTTGCATTACACTTTGCGAGATCAGATTAAGAACCGTGATATTGAGTCCGAGCTGTAGTAGCATGAAGCCCGAAGGCACGTCTACAGTTTCTGGCGACTCTGCTGGGGATTTAGAGAGCTTGACTCGAACTCATGATATCTTGTTTTGATTACACTTATGTGTCTCTTTGCATTGCATTTGCATTGGTGCGCCTAGGACACTGTGTTTGCCGTATGCTATTCCTGAACGGTTTGTCGGAGGCTTGCTTTGAGAAGCGTGCCATAAGGCTGATCGGTTGCAGGCTCTGCCATGACGGGAACACAGACCTCATTTTTTTACCGGGGCACCCTTTTTGACCATTCGACCTAGTGCATATCGAAATCTGTAGTGACCATTCCAAGCTAGGACAAGTTGCTTACCCGATTGTAGGTTGTTTGAAACCACTGTGTGCGTAGTGAAACCCTAGCTCCTGACAAAATAGGACAGGGAAACCCTACCCCAACATAGGGGTGTTTTGGCTCTTACTTACATGATATTTGCTGTCAGAGTGTGTCTCTACAGGGTTGTATGTATCAGTTTGCAGGTCTGGGTATCAGGCCTGTGGGCATCAGTATTTGGGGAATTAGTTTTACCCGAGGGTATCAGTTTACACGAAGAATTTTGGGCAAAATTCAGCAGAGAGCACAGTCATTCAGCTACGCTCATATTTGTTCTGGTGAAATCAGGCTGAGATGCTGTCTGTTTTCTTCTTTTGCAGGGTAGTCTTGGAACCATAACTTCAGAAGGCTCCAATATCCCCCGAGTTCACCAAACTTGTATCGATAGACTTTGTCAAGTCAGAATTGGTTCAGAAGCAACCTGTGTTTGCCTCACCCCCACCGGTTACAAGACGAAGGAGGTTTAGGCAGAATTCACCAGTACAGTTTCTACAAGCAGTCACACCTCAGTTCACCCGGGTTTAGTCTGGTCTGGGAACAGTTGTCTACATTCAGCTCATCACAAGATCAATCACCCATTCACATGGCTCAGTATCCCCCAGCCAATATGGAAGAACAGATGTGGTACCTGCAACAAACAATCGAGACACTACAGCAGGACGCAGTCTGTCAGGCTAAAGTCACGGCTCGTCAGGCTGAAGTCATGGACCGAAGTGATAACCCAGCTACAACAACAACAGCCACAGCAGGCTGCGGCTTCTACATCTCATGCATCTCCCACGGGTAACCCAACACCCCGAGCCACTGCCTATACTGCTAATTTCAAACAGACTTAGGGTAATCCGGCGGAGCTAATCCTAGAGCAAGTCTCTAAAGCTCCTGTCTATCAAGCCGAAGCTCAATTTGGATTTGAGGTTGACCCAACTGCACTTAAGGTCAATAAACTGGACGAGTTATTTAGACGAGCACAGGGAGTGAACTCCATCCCGGATTTAGAGGACGGGTATACTGAATCTGCAGTTACCTTACCGGAGCGGTTAAAAATGCCACGTATCGACTGCTTCGATGGCTCTAGAGACCCAATGGTGCACCTCCACCTGTTTTCTGATATCTTGAGGCCAATGGGTTGACCACTGCCCAAAAGTTGTCACTATTCGGCCGAACCATGTCTGGGATAGCCGCAATCTGGTATGCTAAATTGGAGGACTCCGTGAAACAGAATTGGGAAGAGTGGCTGATGCCTTTATTGTTCAATACTCCTACAACACACAGATCGAGGTCACAACTCGTGATCTCGAAGTCACCCACCAAGAGCCAAATGAGGGTTTCTCAGAGTTTGTGACGAGATGGAGAGCAAAGGCCTCGATGATGACTACAAGGCCTTCCGACAAAGATCAGATCAGGATGATTGTTCGGAATCTACATGGCAAGTTGCTGCAGAAGATGATCATTCTACCACTGTTTACCTTTCTAGACCTTCATGGAATGGGGGTTCAAATCGAGGATGCCATCCGACAAGGGATCTTTGCAGAAGATAATGAGCCTTTGAAGAGGAATGTTGTTCGCAGTTCCAATGCTGCTACTGAAGGTATCACAGTTGTGAAATGCTCAGAAGTAGCCACTATCACCACTTCCCTCAATGGCCAAAAACCAACCACCTCAAATCGGCCCGAAGCCCGAAACTTTCATCCTCTTTACATGAGTCTCTCTCAAGCTTTAGAAATGCTGCGAGAAGAAGGGCACCTAGAACTCCTAGAACCCCAACCCCTTCCAAATCCCCTTCCACCAAGATATGACCCAGCTAAATACTGTGTCTATCATCAACAACACGGTCATGATACTAACCGTTGCATCTGCCTCCGTCATAAGATTCAGGATCTTATTGACGAAGAGACCATACCTCCACCTAAAGGACCTCGGGCCAGTACTGACCCGTCATCTCTGCATCTCAATCAGATCCATATATTGCCATCCGACTACAGCCCCAGCATATACATCACCCCAGCCCATCTACCCAAGCCTGAGGTGTTCATTCCAAAAGGCATGGACTTATGCATGATGAATGCACTTGAACTCCAATCATCTCAAACCCATGAACCCACTACTTCTGAGCTAATGAGAATGATTGAAGATCTTCAGAGAACTATGGCAGATCTGGCCTTCGGAATATTGGCTCCGTCATCAACCACATCACAGGCCAGAAGTTTCAGCCTAAAAGGCCCGTGATCTTGGGGCGAGCTGCAATTGAAAAGGGTCAACTTGAATCCATCTCAAATCTGGGTGTTGGCATGTCGACAACAACTAGGCTCCGCTTTGATATAGCGACCCGATCCCTTGGTAAAGTGGAGGCGAGTGGAAAGAATAAGATAGGGGCAGGTATTGGTCGCCATGAACACCTTCAGTGGGCTGTTGAGGCTTTGAAAGCCGAAGGGTTGAATAAATAGCAAGTGATTGTAGTTGTTGCAAAGGCTGTGGATGACACTTTCACCACTCAAGTTGGGGGCAGTTTGAATCAAGAGGCAAGCCAGGAGAAGGGTCATTGTGCCAGAAACGTTCCTTTTAGCTCTAATCCTGCACTCAGAAGAGATCAGCAAACCCAGTCGGCGCCTATCAATCCCTTTACTAGTGCATCCAGTAAAAAATCACAAACCTCGAAGTACCCACCCCGAGGCCAGAGGGTCTTCCATGCCCTCTATATGCCTTTGTCCAAAGCTTTCCAAATCCTCGTAGGACAAGGCCATCCGAAGCCCCAAGAGCCGCGGCCATTACTGAATAAACTTCCTCTCTCCCATGATCCGACCAAGTACTGTGCCTTCTATCAACAAACCAGTCATGGCACTGATAGTTGTTACCGTCTTCGCCATGAAATACAAGATCTGATTGATAAAGAGGTCATCGTCGCGCCAGGTCCTGCAAAGTCTATCGGCACTGGATCAGTGAACTTGGGGGATAATGTGATCACTTGATCGGGGGATGAACCACCTGCAGATGGCGCTTAGTTTACTCCAGATGTGATGGATGGCCCGCACTGTTTTGAGCATTGTGCAAATGCTAATTTTTGTACTTTCTGACTTGGGTATTAGGTCAGTCTTGTTGTTTTGTTTTGAGTCAGTCTTTTTGTACTGAGTCAGTCGGGTCTGTCTTGTTGTATCGAGTCAGTCCTGTTGCATAGGAGTCGGGTGATTCCGGGAGTGTTACCTCGGACATCACTATTTTGTTTGTCTTTTCGCTTTCTTTTGAGTCTGTTTCTGCCTTGGAGCCAGTTGTGCCAATAGATCTGAATGAAACAGCAGTGATTTTCACACTCTTGAGTTTGTTTCTGCCTTAAGCCAATTGTGCCAGAAGATTTGAATGAAATGGCAGTGCTTTTCGCCTACTTTTCTGTGCCTTGAAATCATTGCATTGACCTAAGTTTTTCAAAACTCTTTTTGAAGACTGCGGTGAAAACAAAGAGGGAGGAATTCCTCTGGATTTGCAAAAAATTGATCAATTGAGAGAAAGAGATGCATGCTAAGCCCTTAATGAATGAGATCATGTTTGTTAACGTGAGTACTGAGAAGGATCCTGGCTTGATCCAGATTGGTTCTACATTGTCTTCAGCGCAAGCGATTAGTCGCTTTCTTAAAAGATTTCAAAAAATGTTTTGCGCCGTCCCGTGAAGACCTATGTGGAATCGCTCTTGAGATTGTGCAGCTTAGGATCGCTCTCAATCTCGAGACTCGACCCCCTTACTTTCAAACCTTGAACCTGGATTCAGATTGTTCAAACGGTCAACCACAATGTGAGGCCTGTGTGGCCAGATTCGAAGCAGCCCTCGAACAAGAGGCAAGAAAGTCAGATCAAGAAGGTCAGACGCCGTCAAAAGAAAGCTTGCAAAGCTTGATCAGAAGCACCCCTCAAATTAGGGGCAAAAGAATTACAGATGTGCTCGAAGAGCGAAAAATTGGGACATTTCTCAAGCTAACGAAGATCGGCAAGAATGCCAAATCCCAGAAGGGACGAAAGAAGAACTATTGCTAAGGACTACAAGGACAACCGAGTTCCTATCCATAACACTAGGGGCAAATTCAACCCCTCATTGGATGGACTTTACATCATCAGCGAACATCAGCCATTCTTTTGGATACAGATTGCCTCGAGATCTTAAAACCATTTGACATGGACAAAGCTAAACTTTTACCCTTACCCTTGAGAGGCTCGCTGGGCCGAAAACCCGGAAGGGCGACCCAGGCAAAAGTTAGAGTAAGAAAAAGAACAAAAAGAACAAAAAAAAAAAGAAAAATGCAAAGAATAAAAAAAATAAAAGAAGAAAAATGAAGAAAATAAAAAGAAAAGATAAAAAAAGAAAAAGAAAAGAAAAGAAATGAAAAGAAAAGAAGAACAAGCTCGCAAGGTTGAAACCCAGAAAGGACGGCCTTGGCAAAGTTAGAGCGCAAAAGGAGAGGTTAATTCCCGAGTGTACCTTACCCCCGAACTACGTAAGGCTTGATTCCCATCTTTGGGATACGTAGGCAACTTCATTCTGAAGTCCAGCTGTAAAACACTTCAAATTGATTGTGTCCATGTAATGGTTCTGATCATCTTTGTCTTCTCTGTATCTGAGAATTCGGCGGTAATTGTCACTGTGAGGACTCGTTGCCATGTGCTGCGGCGCTATTCAGACTAGGGGCAACTTTCCGTTGCCGTGCAGTGCTGCGGTACTATTCAAACAAGAGGCAACTTTCCGTTGCCATTCAGTGTGCTACGGTGCCATTCAGGCAAGGGGCAATTTCCCATTGTTTTGGATCTGAGGTTGTACATCTCAAGAGTAGGTTCCGTGCCCGTTGAGCGGTGGCCATTTGCAAAAATAGTTTTTGAGAATTTTTACTGAAGTTGACTAATTTTCTCGAAAATTATTCCATTTTTCCAAAACTGGACCATTTCTTGGACCCAAAAAGGAAAATTTTCAGTGCTCACAGCTTAACTTGCATGATTTTGAATCAAAAAGTCGAACATGTATATTAATCTAACTCTCATATTGATCAAATTTTTAGTAAAAGCCAAAACAGAAAATGGACAAAATGATGAACTAGGGCCACAATTGAGTCAGGTTTTCTGTCTTTTCCCCATTATCAACATACTTGCCAAGAAGGGCACTCTACCTGCCAGAAAGGGCACAGTTGAAGCTGTCAGTAAAGAGCTGAAATCTCTCCCATCCTCCAAGCAGCGAGATATCAAGCCAAGTGCGAAGCACGAACTGGGATGGATCAAAATATTCCACTCCCTTGTTTGGACAAACCTGATCACGTCCAAACTCCCCAGCAAAACATCGTCAACCAATGCCAGTTGCAAATTTGCTGCACATTCAGTTGTAGGGCAACTCCTCTGTAGGAGAAGTTCACTGTTGTGAGCAAAAGATTGAGAATCTAGCAGAATGCTAGGGGCAGGAGCCCGCAATATCTTGTTTATCCATTAATCACCCAGGGGGGAGGGATTAAAAAAATGAGAGATTGAAGAATAGAGAGATGTGCGCTGAGAGAAAAAGTGAGGAAAGGGCTTTTTCAGAAAAACAGAGCCCGAGGGCCGAGTGATGCGAGAATCACAAATGAGAAAGGGTCGGAAACAATACCCAGAGAAACAGGCTTCCTGTGCGCATTCGAGTCTTATGTTTTGTTGTGTTTTGTTTGTCTCGATTCTTGTTTTGAGTCGTTTTGGGTGTCAATAGACGTGTTTAGGTTGTTTTACCTTTGTTTTCCGTTGTTGAGTCTTTTTCGCTGCGGTCAGTTGTAGGCTCAATACCCAGTCAAAAACTCATCTCTCAATTTCAAAATAAAATCGTTTTGTGCTCAGAGTGCTGTGCCATTCTCCATATTTGTGCAAAATAGGTTTTGTTCTCTCACAAAACTGCAGGGTTCAACCCAGGTCATGTGAGAACATTAGATCAGGGACCTATCTGAAGCTATGTGGGTTCCAGACTGCAAAGCAAAAGAAAAGAGGGAAAATGTGGAGCATCTTAGTGTGTTTTAACTCCAGCGAATTCCGAGATTGCATTTCAGGTGCACCTTCTTAGGCCTCGCCTTTCTTGAGAGTATGAGTGTATCTCGACCCCAAGTGTAAGCCTGCTTCAAGTCAGAATGGTAGTCCGAGCAGCACCTATGGTTTTCACATGCAGATGTTATCTCTTGCCAATATAAACAGGGTGTACCCTTTTTGAGCTGAGTGTGTTGCAAAGCCCTCCGAGAGATGAATCGGAGGCACCAAAGTACATGTTTGATGCCCCCCCTACTGCATGGAATGTGCACTTTCATCTACACTTCTGTTGCATGCGTGCCGCGCATCGTTATAATTCATGCGTAGAATATGCTTTCAATGTTGCATATAATATGCTTGTCTATTGCGTAAAATGTGATTGCTTTCAATTTTGCATAGAATATGCTCTGCTTGTCTCATGCATAAAAAAATGTGTTTGCTTATCGAGTTGTTGCTCATTCGTTTATCAAGTTGTTGCTCATTTGTCTATCGAGTTGTTGCTCATTCGTTTATCCAGTTTTGCTCATTTGTTTATCAAGTTGTCGCAATTTCGTTTATCGAGTTGTTGCTCTTTGCTTATCGAATTGTGAACTTGTCAAGGTCTTATTGTTTCTTATTGAGTTAATTTGTTTTGTTTGTTACGTTGGTTCACTACCTGACCTGGCAATACATGCATGTTCAATTTCCATTCGATCCCATTGTTTTGTAATATGATGTGATGTGATGCGATGCATAAGATGTACAAATGTAACATTTTTTTGAACAAAACAGCTGTTTCATTTCAACATGTCTTTTGCAAAAAGTACATAGTTTTGAGAAAGTAAAACCTGCCTGAGGCAATACAATATACTCAAACTACCAGTAAAAAGAAAAATAAAGCAAAAAAGGAAAGAGAAAGACAACAAATGTCTGAACAGAGCAAAGAAAAGAAAAGCAGTAGGTGTCTGGATCAACATCAATGGTCTCGAGTGCGGGAGTTGGTCCTGGTCCTCTTCCTGGATGAGGGTCCAGGATCACCACCGCCAGCTCCGTAATCAGAGTCTGAGCTGTCTCCGGCCTCACCATGGGACGACGCCACCTCTTCATCTGACTCATCGTCATCTGGAGTGGGCTCTCGTGAACTACACTCAGCACGGGTGCGCCTGTGTCTGCCTCGGTAGTGGAATGTCATCCCGCGCCTCGCTCCCCCTCCTCCTCGAGCAGGAACAGATGGTCCAGCTGGAGCACCTCCCGCGGCCAGAATCTGGAATGGAACCTGAAAAGGACAAATGGCAAATGCATCAGTTACAGAACGTAAAGCAGAGTATCAGTACAGAATGCAATGTGTGAGTACAGTGTATGAATTCTGTAAGCAGTATATCAGTACAGAATACAGTGTGTGAGTATAGTGTATGAATACCGTGAGCAACGCTGTGAGCAGTATGTGGGCAGTCTGAAACGAGCAGTCTCTCGAGCACCGGCATACCGCTCCCGAACTGCGTCAGGCAACGGGGCCCAAGGCTGCCAGGTGATCTGCAAATAAAGCACAGTTTGTTATCTACTAATATTGAGAGTACAATATAAAGCGAAGCTTAAATGAACTGTAATGTTTGGCATACCTCAGCTGCAGTGATGGTGTCAAAGTAGCGGCGGAAGAATATGAAGGACTCCCGTGGCCTCCGCTCGCATCTCATATCGAAGCGGTGAGAAAATGGAACACCAAGAGGGATCTCCTCATCTGGCACTGGGGCAAGCCTAGGGAAGTAGGCATACACCCACAACTACAGAATGTAACAGAGCAGATATGAGTATGCTTATCAGACAAAGCAGTATACAGATAAAGCAGGGTGCCGTATGTGTAATGTATTGTGCGGTATGTGTAGTGTGCAACCAATGTAAAGCAGATTGCATATGTGCAATGTGTGTGATATATAGATAATGTATAGCAGAATTGTAAAACAAAAAGGGAAAGTGTACCTCCCAGGCTCGCCAGTAGCCTCCAAGCACTGCCCGCTGAGGCGGGAGGGAGCTCATATATCCGTAAAGGGTGGCCAGGCCGGCGCCACCCCAGTCGTAACCACGGATCCGCGTCACGTCCACAAGTGCGCTCAGTAGGTAGAGGGTAACAGTGTTCGCCCGGTCGATGAAGAGCGTGGTCCCCAGCAGGAACATAATGAAGCAACGAGCATACTACTCCTCCTCCTCCCGAGTAGTAGGCGCCTGGATCCGGAAGTGATCCTCGAACCATGAACACCTTACAAACCCTGCCCGGGCAAGAGGTGGCTGAGTGCCGAGCAAGTATAGCTGAGCGGCGTCCCACTCGTCCATATCTGTGTCAAAGGGAATCGGATCACCCCCTACTCCGATGCCTGTGAGCATGGAGAAGTCAAAGGGAGTCATCGTCATCTCCCCGGTAGCAGAAAGGTGGAAGGAGTCGATGGTGTCCCACCACCTCTCCACCAGAGCAGCAAGAAAGGGCCAACTCGCAGTGAGGCGCGAGAGTCCCATGCAAAAGGTCCCAAAACCGGCCTGGTCGACAATATGACGGACCGCGTCAGGAAGCTCCATATACCAACCTCGGGTGGCAGTGTTCCCATACCCCCGGAAGGCATGGGAATCTCCCTGTGACCAAAACAAACAGTTGCGAAGCAGTGTTAGAAATATAGTATTGAATGCGCTCAGAATTGGTGAAAATGCAGTGTGTATGCATGTGTCCGAGTCTACACAGACATTGGGTGTGGGTGTGCTCATAGTGAACTACAGCATATGATATGTCAGTGTGTTTGAATTGTTCAGTTGAGGATGCAGCATGTGTGCATGTGTTCAGATTTAAACATACATTGGGTGTGGGTGTGCTCACAGTGAACTACAGCATATGATATATCAGTGTGTTTGAATTGTTCAGTTGAGAATGCAGTGTGTGTGCATGTGTCCGAGTTTAAACAGATATCGGGTGTGGGTGTGCTCACAGTGAACTACAGCATGTGATGTATCAGTGTGTCTGAGTTAAGCAGTCAAAGAACAGAATCGACTATCGCAGTTATATGTTCTACATTGCAGAAAATGAAACAGAGGAAGAATATACCTCAGCGGCGCCGTAAGACAGATGTGACTCTGGCTCGCGCAACAAAAGCTCCAGTGGCGCGTCCCGCGCATAGCTCCTGAAGTGGCGGAGGCAACACATGTATCGCCGGCCTGTAAGTCGCCGGATCGAACGGCCGGATGCGAAGAGGTAGGAGCTCGACCTCGGGATCCACGTCCATCTCCGAGGGAGTCCCACCACGTGGAATGTCGTCCGCCATCTCAAAAGGAGCGTGAAAATGGCCAAGAATGTGAAAAATGGGCAAGAATGCGAAAGGTCAAACCAAAAGTCAACCCCGAGAGGATGAAAAATGGGAGAAAAGGTCAGAGTGTAGAAAAGGCACGAAAACCAAGTAAACTCAGGGGGAAACAAACCCCAAGTAGTGGAAACCAAGAAGGAAACACCGTAAACCGAGTTTTGTTCGGTTTAAAGTGTGCGAAACGGGAAGGGTTTCGCGAATCAAACGACGAAAGAGGCTCGAAAACACGGCAAAAACTCGGATTGAAGGTTGGGAAATTGCCTAGAGGGAGAGAGGAGTGTTTTTCGAGCTAGGGTGAAGTGGAAATATAAGGTTTGGAACCTTATATTTAAAGACCCATGGCCAAAGGACAAAACTGCGCCGACATTGCCATTTTTGGCCGGTCGGCCAAATTGTTAGCTGATCGGCTAAGTAGTTGGCCGATGAGCTCCTTTTGTGGCCGATGGATGGCCGGTGGCCTCCCCTTGTGGTCGGTGAACCTCCCACACACTTGGTTGGGTCATTTATGTGGTTGGGGACCTTCATTACTCAAGACAGTGCAAGAAAGTACATTTTCGAAGCTCAACCGACCTTCATGTTGACCTCGAATCGTGCCTTCCGAATGCGATGTTCGGTACGCGCAAGGTGTATCCTTTTTCGTATCCTTTTGTATCTTGCGAGATTCAATAACTTCTTTAAATGCGCTGCATTACAATGTTTTGTCTTGCTTATGATAATCATACATAGGTTGCATCGTTATGCACGTCTACATGCGTTGTAGCGCACACCATTCTTGCATTGTTATGCACTGTTCACTTGCATCGTTATGCACGTCTATATGCGTTGTAGCGCACACCATGCTTGCATTGTCATGCACCTCCCTTAGGTCGCATTGTCTTGCACCCCCCCCCCCTCCGCGTTATTTCACGTGTTTCATTCGCATCATCATGCACCTTATCAACAACTTGCATTGACATGCATCTTTCGTTTGCATTGTCATGCATTTCAATTACACGCATTGTCATGCATCTTTCATTTGCATTTCAGTTCATGCATTGTCATGCATTTCAGTTCATGCATTGTCATACGTGTCTCATTTGCATTATCGTGCATTCCAATAATTTGCATTGTCATGCATTTCAGTTCATGCATTGTCGTGCGTGTCTCATTTGCATTGTCGTGCATTTCAATAATTTGCATTGTCATTCATTTCAACAACTTGCATTGTCATGCATTTCAACAACTTGCATTGTCATGCATTTCAGTTCATTTGCATTGTCATGCATTTCGCATTGTCATGCATTTCAACAACGTGCATTGTCATGCATCTTTCATTTGCATTGTCATGCATTTCAACAACTCGCATTGTCATGCATCTTTCGTCTGCATTGTCATGCATTTCAATCTCTCGCATTGTTGCATATTTCATTCGCATTGTCTTGCTCGTTACTTGCATTGTTTTGCAAACTCATCTAACTTGCATTATTTTGCAAACTCATCTAACTCGCATTGTTTTGCAAACTTATCTAACTTGCATTGTTTTGCAAACTTCTCTAAATTGCGTTGTTTCGCATACCCTTAACTTGCGTTGTTACGTTCGTTATTTACATTATTATGTACGTCTTTAACTCACGTTGTTTCGCATGTTCTACCTACATTGCTATGCACACTTTACTCGCGTTGTCACGCAGTTTTAAATTGCATTGTTATGCATGTTTCTAACAAAATTGTACTTGTTAAGTCTCTTTTTTTTGCAGGCACGATATTGTATGTACGGTTCATTCAGGGAAGTCCCGATTCAGTTCAACTGTACCTTTCTCCACTCGCGTGCCGCGTTTGGACGTAACCCCCTTTCTCCACTCGCGTGTCGTGTTTGGACGTAACCCCCTTTCTCCACTTGCATGCCGCGTTTGGACATAACCCTTTCTCCACTCGCGTGCCGCGTTTGGACGTAACCCCCTTTCTCCACTCGCGTGCTGCGTTTGGACATAACCCCCTTCTCCACTCGCGTGTCGCATTTGGTAGTAACCTTTCTCCACTCGCGTGCCGCGTTTGGACGTAACCCCTTTCTCCACTCGCGTGCCGCATTTGGACGTAACCTTTCTCCACTCGCGTGCCGCGTTTGGACGTAACCTTTCTCCACTCGCGTACCGCGTTTGGACGTAACCTTTCTCCACTCGCGTGCCGCGTTTGGACGTAACCTTTCTCCACTCGCGTGCTGCGTTTGGATGTACCCCTTTCTCCACTCGCGTGCCGCGTTTGGATGTATTCGCACTGTTATGTGCATCGTGCTTTATTGCTCTCTTTCCTCTCACGCGTGTGCCACGCCGAGAGATGCTTCTTTTCCTCTCATGCGTATGCCACGCTGAGAGATGCTCCTTTGCCTCTCTTGCGTATGATACGTTGAGAGATGTTGTGTTTGAGACTCCGGGTGTCCTCGGTAGTCGCCTTTAATCTTCTTCGCGTAAGGCGTAGTGAGAATTGCATAATTCTCTTACATCCTTTCTGCATGTAATGTAGTTGGATTTGTATTTGCCTGCTTAAAACTGTTGCGTGTTTTGCTTCGTTACATCTTTCTTTGCATGATCATAAGTTATGTTCCGCATCGCGCATGTCACTTGCATCTTGCCCCTGCCTTCGGGCACATATCTTGCTATCTTGCATGCTTGTCTAAGTCTTCGGCCTTGTCAAAAATGGGTCCTCTCTGGGCTTTGACTCTCGTCATCTTTATGACTTTCGAGTTCTGTCAAAGAGGGGCAACTGTAGACACCCCATTTTTGACCGTCCTCAAGACTTGGATGTCATCGTTTGAACACTCGATGATCATCCATACTCGTGTTTGTTTTGAGTTCTCGGAGGTCTCGGCTACACGCCTTGCCTCAAGATCTCTCTACTTGTCTGTCCTGTGCTTGGTTGTGGACCAAACACTTGTGTTTTTGCTTCTAAGGGAAGAGGGTGGCTTGTTGGCCATTTTCTAAACCCACCGGCCAAGGCCTGAGGCCCCTTTTTATTGCCATCGGCCAAGAGTGTTGGCCGATCGGCACTATATTTGGTCGGTCGGCACTTATGTTGGTCGATCGGCCATTTTTGGTGGCCGAACCCTGTTCATCTGCTTTATGCAGATATTTTGTGCCAGCTGGTGTAGCTGACATCCACAATTCACCCCCTCCATACACGTGTATGGAGGGATTTGCCCTTTCCTTAGCTTCTCTTGGAAGCTTTAGAAGTTGAACTTCTATAAAGAGGGAGCCCCTCCTCCCTCCTCCAGGGTTCAAAAAATTGCCTTAGAAAAGATAGATATAGCCTTGTATCTATCTTGCCTTGTTTCTCCATTTTTTGCTTCAAAAGTGTAGTATTGTCTTAGTTTAGCACACAAACACCTAGCAATACACCTTCTCTTTGTTACTAAGGTACTAAGGAGTTGGTTTTGGTGTTCTTGGGTGGGTTTGAACTCAGAAAACCTACTGGAGCTTGGTTCTTGAAGAGGTTCTACAAGGATGAGTTCCTTGCTTTAGATACCCCATTCTTGCTTAAGCTTTTAACCCTTCTTGCTTATTGTTTTGAGCTTAGATTATAACTGATAAAAGTTCTGATTTTTAGTGCTTAAGACCTTTGTTTAAGGTCATTTTTGTGTTTGGGGTTGTTTCCCCCATCTTAGGCCTTGTTAGGCCTTGTTTTAGGCCATCCATTTTGGCCATTGTTCTTAACTTTGCATGACCTCTCTATCACTGAAATCTAGAGGATTTTCAGTGGTGGAGAGGTGGTTTTGGTGTCTTAAATAGGAGAGGGTCATCCCCTCTCCTTGTTGTCTTTAATACTTGCATAAATGGCTTATGTTTGTAGCATGTGTGCTTAGCTTGTTTTAGCTTCATTTCAGTATATATTAGGCTTTGTTTTGCCATGATATAGCACTATTTTGACTTGGTTTAGACATACCATGCATGCTTCATGTACTTGTCTTGTAATCCCATGATTTGGCCTAACATGCATCATGTTGTAACATGCCATTTTAGCATGATTTTGGCTTAACTTCATGAAGCTTCTAGTCTTGTTTTTCCATGCTAGAGCTCTGATTTGAGTTGTTTCAACCACGTATTCCATGCTTTGTATAGCTACCATGCATTTTAGCTTGTTAGCTTTAAGTATTAGAGTCATTAGCATGCCCCATTTGGATCATTTCAGTGGTTTGGCATCACTTGTAATGATATTTCAGTCCATGTAATGTGCTCATATACTTGCATTTGTCACTTCTTTAATGTTTTAAAGAGTTGTTGTTTTATGCCTCATGAATGTACCATTGTGTATGCCTCCATATTTAGGCTTCTAGATTGCCATGTCAAAGTGTTTTTGGTCTTGTTCTAACATGCCATAACTCTGAATTTGGTTGCTTAAGTCATGTCATGTTTGGTTTTGATAGGTGTTGTGTAACACCTCTTTTGTAGCCTTGCATGCCTCTTGTTTTTGGCATTGTGTTCTAGCATGTTTTGGCCTCAATCCTTGGACGTCATCGTTTGAATACCCGATGATCATCCATGCTCGTGTTCGTTTTGAGTTCTCGGAGGTCTCGGCTACACGCCTTGCCTCAAGATCTCTCAACTTGTCTATTTTGTGCTTGGTTGTGGACCAAACACTTGTGTTTTTGCTTCTAAGGGAAGAGGGTGGCTTGTTTGCCATCTCCTCAACCCACCGGCCAGGGCATGATGCCATCGGCCCATTTTTCTTGCCATCAGCCAAGAGTTTTGGCTGATCCGCACTATATTTGGTTGGCCGGCACTTATGTTGGTCGATCGGCCATTTTTGGTGGCCGAACCCTGTTCATCTGCTTTGTGCAGATTTTGTGCCAGCTGGTGCAGCTGGCATCCATAATTAGCCCCCTCCATACACGTGTATGGAGGGATTTGCTCTTTGCTTAGCTTCTCTTAGAAGCTTTAGAATTTGAACTTCTATAAAGAGGGAGCCCCTCCTCCCTCCTCAGGGGTTCAGAAAATTGTCTTAGAAAAGATAGATATAGCCTTGTATCTATCTTGCCTTGTTTCTCCATTTTTGTGCATTAAAAGGGTAGTATTGTCTTAGTTTAACACACAAACACCTAGCAATACACCTTCTCTTTGTTACTGAGGTACTAAGGAGTTGGTTTTGGTGTTCTTGGGTGGGTTTGAACTCAGAAAACCTGCTGGAGCTTTGTTCTTGAAGAGGTTTTACAAGGGTGAGTTCCTTGCTTTAGATACCCCATTCTTGCTTAAGCTTTTAGCCCTTCTTGCTTATTGTTTTAAACTTAGATTATAACTGATAAAAGTTCTGATTTTTAGTGCTTAAGACCTTTGTTTAAGGTTATTTTTGTGTTTGGGGTTGTTCCCCTCTTAGGCCTTGTTTGGCCTTGTTCTTGTGCTTTATTTTTAAGCTTTGAGATCACCTTGTTTAGGCCTTCTCACCACTGAAATCCAGAGGGATTTCAATGGTGGGGATGGTGTTTTAAGGTCTCAAATAGGAGAGGGTCATCCCCTCTCCTTGTTGTCTTGAATGCTTGCATAAATGGCTTATGTTGGTGGCTTGTATGCCTAACTTGTTTTAGCTTTATTTCAGTGTGTATTAGGCTTTGTTTTGCCATAATATACCTCTGTTTCAAGTTGGTTTGATGGCCTTTTATATGCTTCATATACTTGCCTTACAATCCTCTTGTTTGCCTCAACATGCATCATGTTGTAACATGCCATTTTAGCATGATTTTGGCTTAACTCCATGAACCTTTTATCCTTGTTTTACCATGCTAAAGCTCTTTTTTTTTCATTGTTTTGGTCATGCTTGCATTGTTTTGTATAGCTACCATGCAATCTAGCTTGTTAGCTTTGGGTACTCAAGTCATTAGGATGCTCTATTTCGACCATTTCAGTGGTTTGGCATCACTTGTTATGCTATTTCAGTCCATATAGTATGCTCATATGCTTGCACTTGTAACTTCTTTAATGCTTTAAAGAGTCGGTATGTTATGCCTCATGAATGTGTCATCATGTATACCACCATGCTTAGGCATTTGGGATGCCATCTAAGTGGGTTTTTGGGCTCATTTTAGCACGCCATATCTCTATTTTCATTGACTTAAAACATGCCATGTTTGGTTGTCTTAAGTGTAATGTAACACCTCTTCGATAGTCTTGCATGTCTCATGTTTTTCCCCCTTTGTTTTAACTTGTTTTGGCTTTGGTCATTGCATGTTTTAGGATTACTTTGCCATGCTTTAGGACTGTTTTGGGTTATGCTTGCCATATGCTCTTTGCTTCGTGTAGCTTTGGTTCAAGTCCCTTCACTAGTCTTAGGCTTTAAGCCTTGTACATGCTATGATTATAATTTGTTTATGTGATTTGGCATCACTCCTAGCCTCATTTCAGAGCATGTAACGTTGTTACATTTGCATGCTTTTCATTCCTTTTAAGTATTCTCAAAAGTTGCTCTACAATGTCTTAGTCTTTAGGACAATTAGCATGCTTGTTTGTATGAGCTTTTGTCGTCATTTCCATAGCATTTTAGCCACTGATTTGGGCTTATTTGAGAGCTGTCCATATTGGTTTAAGTCCATCCTTTGCATGTTGTTGCATGCTTTCCTTGCATGTTGTTACATACTTGGCCTATTGCATGTTGTTGCATGCTTAAGTTGTATTGCATTTGGCATGCCCCTTTTGTTAAGTTGCTTTGCATGTTTGCATGCATTGTCCCTTGCATGTTGTTGCATGCTTGGCTCGTATGTTGTTACATGCTTGCCTATCTTTAAATGTTGTCACATGCCTTGCATGTTTGCATGCTTGTCTAGGTTGCATTGTATTTGGCATGCTTGTTACCTTTAGCCTTGTATATGGCATGATCATTAACATGCTCATGTTGCACTGATTTTGCTTGCATGTTTACATCCCTTGCCTCTTGATAAACCATGATAGAGATTGGGGTCCTTTATGTGTTTTGCGTGCATTTCATTTGACATTAAAATGCACACTTGGCTCCTTTGGCCATCATGCATTGAAATGCGTGATTGGTGGCTCGAGAGTCGAGAACCATACTCCTTTGAGTCTTAAACATGATAAGGAGGGTGGTTGTGCAAACATTTCCTTGAAAATGCATTGCCATGCTCTGTCTGTCCTCTGTTGCAGCAAAAACAGCATTCTGCAGGAAGAGATGGCCGGTAGGTCATCTTCAGTGCCGGCCGGCTATACATTGTTGGCCGAGAGCTTTATTCATGGTTGGTGGCCAATTTCCCTTGGCCGATGGCCTCATCTCTTGGTCGGTGACCTCCCACAACACTCAGGGACTGGTTCTGAAGCATCCTTGAGACTTGTGCAGTTTTCAGAGGTGCAGATCAGTGCAAACAGAGGCAACAGGTGACATGGCAATGGGATTTCCGAGTGAAGCCGAGCATGCACGCATTTGACCCTCTTTCCGAGGCTGCTTTACTATTTTCATAGCTTAATTAATTTGTTTAATTAGTTAGGTGTTGTGTAATAATTAATTAGCTTGTTGGTTAGTTAATTATGTACTTTGTATTATTCTTTCGGTCCCTCCATCGAGAGGGCGCAATTGTGTAATAAGCGTGCGTGTGTGTGATGCATATCTTCCAACCTCCACTTCTTTCTCCCTTTTACTTAACCGCTTATGATGGTTAGTTCTAGGGTACATTTCAATTAGCATCCTTATGCTATGCATGTTTGCATCATTTATCTGCATTGCATGCATCGGGCTCGGCGCATCATACTAATTGCATTGTATTTCAATTCTGATTTGAATACATGATTATCAAGTTGCATTTCATATGCCATTTTAGAATAGCCGAGCCTATTTCTAGTTGCATTTTGCATGCATTGCTTTAGCCATCTTAACATAGCTAGGATCATGCATTGATTACTAACTAGCTATTGTTTTGGCTCGGAGTACTAGGTAAGCTTTTACGCTTTAGCATACTGCATGTGTGTTAGTGTTGCCATGATAGCATGGTTGCCATGAGGCTAACTGCTTATGTGTTTAACTGCCTGAATGCCTGTGGGTGAAGGTTAGATTACTTGAATTGGAACAATTCATTGAAATGCGAGTTTTAAGCCCACTTAAGAGTGGCAAAATCATGTTTTCTAAGCCCACTTGAGGGTGGCAAATCCACGTCTTAGCCTACTTGCGAGTAGCACCTTCAAACCATTTTCAAACAAACAAACATGAGATTGATTTGTTCCAACTTAGGCGATCTAGTCTATACTTGTGTGTTGTGCGCATCACATAGTAATTTTAGGCTAATAACCGGAATAAGAACGCATATGTTTTCAAAACAAAATATCATGCTTAGTACAAACCGATCTTCGATTGGGCGAGCGGGGGTGCTCATAGATGACCTTCCCCAATCGTACCCAAGTTCCCGAGCCGAGGCAACTTTGGTGATGATTGACACGTGGCCTTAGGCACGAGTCAGGGTTTCCTAAATTCCCCCAAAATAAAATATTTAGGTGGCGACTCTGTATCTGGCAAAACAGTCCATGTTTGGCACTTCTTTCTTAAAAATCAGTTTTCCAAAACGATTTGCAGGATTTGGACTCTTTGGTGATTTATCAGTCTTGCATTACACTTTGCGAGATCAGATTAAGAACCGTGACATTGAGTCCGAACTGTAGTAGCATGAAGCCCGAGGGCGCGTCTACAATCCCCTATCTCCTCCCAAACAAAGATACATATACAATGTATTTAAACACGTTGTCATATACAATGACCAATTCAATCACATATACAATGTTTATATCCAACTGTCATATTCAATGACATATTCCAATTGATTAGTTTCAATTCACCTAATCAACATGCAGTCTCTACAACAATCATAGCTATCCTCCACCGATAGCCCAAAACAAATATATCTAAATAGATGAATAAATTTCTCAACAGATAACTTATCACATTTTCCATAGGTCAGTGATTCATCAATCCAACTATTATAGCGATCCTAGTTTTTCCCCGTCATTTATCGTATTCCGGACTCGAGTTCCGTGGTTGTATGCCATTGTCTATACCTTATTTCCATCCTTTACTCTTTGAATTTGAGTTTTGGAATGTCTTGGGTGTGTTTAGAACAGGTTGGTTGCTAATTGGTCTAGAACCTTGTTGCCCAAAATTTTGGTCTTCCACTCGAGCGGGCCTCCTTGCGCTCGAGCGGGATTTGTAATCTTTCAGTACTTGGTGCATCTGCAAAATACTGCGCGAGTGTTTTTCACGCTTGAGCGGTCCTTATTATGCTCGAGCGGGTCTGAGCTCGAGCGGTCTCTCTGGCGCTCGAGCAGCTGTCTGAAATCTGTAAAATACTAGACGAGTGTATTCTACGCTCGAGCGAGTCTCTTTGCGCTCCAGCAGGTAGTGCCTTGCTATTGTGTCTTGGCGCTCAAGTAGCCTTTATTGCACTCGAACGGGTCTAATTTTTGTGTTTGACGCTTGAGCGTCAAAGCCTCCGCTCGAGCGGACTGTACGTATATCAGATCGCGAAAGTGACCTTTTGAATCACTTTTTTTGTTATTTCTCTCTCTAAAACTTTCCAAAAACCTAAATCCACACCTTCTCTCTCTAAAATACTCCATCTCTCTACTTTTTGGCCTAGATCAAGTGATCTCTACACCCTTGTGCCTTCATTAAAAAGTTAGAACATCTCAAGATCTACCTTTTGAACCAAATAGAGTGGGGTTTCGGCATCTTTGGAGTTCATCTCTTGCTTGGCTCATCTTCTCTTCTTGAGGTAGGGATAATCTACTCATTTATATGAGCTTTAACATAAATATTGGTCATTTTGTATAAATGGTTGGTTTGGGTGAAGTTAGGGTTTGAGTTCTAAATGTTTAAAAGAGGGGTTTCCTATTGTAGGGTTCCATTTGTATGTGAGGTCTTGAAAATGAGATTGTTTGTGTGAAATGGGTGAGATTTGACCTTGGGAGCAATATTTGAGAAAATAGGGAAAATGCCCTAATTTGAGCTATAAAAGTTTTTTGCATAAGTAATGAAAATGATGTGGAAATATGAAATTGGTTTGAAAATCATGAAATTGGAGGAAATTGTGATTAAATGGTGTAGTTGGATTGATGGATCACTCACTTATGGAAAATGTGATAACTTATTTGTTGAGAAATTTATTCATCCGTTTAGATATATCTGTTTTAGGCTATCGGTGGAGGATAGCCATGATTGTTGTAGAAACTGCATATTGATTAGGTGAATTGAAACTAATCAATTGGAATATGTCATTGAATATGACGGTTGGATGTAAACATTGTATATGTGATTGAATTGGTCATTGTATATGACAACGTGTTTAAATACATTGTATATGTATCTTTGTTTGGGAGAAGATAGGGGATGTACTCCATTGTTTGGAGGAGATAGGGGATGGACTCCATGGATAATTAAGTTGGCCGGAGTGTCCAGGGTGAAAGTCCCGAAATCTTATTTATATTTGGGTGCCGGTTCCCTCGGACGTAGTTCTGTAAAATGGCAAGATATGGAAGTGTATGAATGATGTTTATGATTGAAGTGTTGATGAATGAGTTGTAGTCTCATTTTGAAATGTTTATACGATAATGAACTATGTCAATGACATGACTCAGGTAAATAACTGGAAGTGAATTGGAATATGGACACCAATGTTGATTGATTATGGAAAAGGTTTAAGATAGTTTATGAGTGTTAAACATTTATCGAATGCTAATGTTATAGTTAATTCTCATATACTGTTTATCATATCTCTACTGGGCTTTGGCTCACCCTACTTGGGACACCATTTTTTAGGTACAGGGGACATGCCACCACCAAGATCTTAGCTTGGGAGGTTTAGGAGTTAAAGACTCCGTTTTGTTATTTGTATTTTGTGTTAAATGCAAATCCAAGCCGATAGCTTCTTTTTGTATAGAGTTAGAACTCTTCTTTTGTTGTAACCAAGTGATAACTTGGAAAGCTGTAAGCTCGTAGGGCATTTACTTTGTTAATAACATGTAATATCTTTTGTAAAAGAGACTCTGATGAAAGAAAATGTATTCTTTTCTTTATGATTATGGAACTTGTGAATGAATGATTTATGTCTTAAATTGAGGGCGTTACAGATATATAAATCATAATTATAGGAAGTAAGTAAAACATATCGTTACACTACTATTATTCACAGTGATGGGCTTTTGGTAGCAATGGGACGTTGTCCTCGTCTTGGCCTACAAACACAATGCACATAGCACAATATGAGAATATAACCGATCCCTTTCTTTGCTCTTTAATCAATTAGTCGTGTTGGTTATAAACTCATTAGTCCTCAATAGGTCATAATCCGTGTCTCGGAAAATAGGAGCGATCGAAATGAAAATGGTTTAGAAGAAGAAATGGTATAAAATCGATAGACAGAAAGTGAACAACCTTCACTAATTTGGGCATATATATTTATGTACTTAAAATTTGGGTGTGAGACTACCACCATTGGAAATTAGACTTCCGAGGCTTGAATTTAGGCCCAAGAATCACTTAAAACGGAGTCTAGATGAGAGAGATATGCTCATTTGAAAGTGGACTGGAACAGAGGTGCCCCACACCTGCGGGAAACAGGGCCGCCCGTGCGGGAATTGAGCCACATGTGCGGGACAAGGTGCTTTTATTTTAGAATCAATTTTAGTGCTGGAAGTGGACTGCCGCACGTGGAGGAAGCTCGCCGCACGTGCGGCTCTGGACAAAATCTGTTGTTCGAAATTCTTGTTTGCTCTAACACTTGTTTTTTCCACTTTCGAAGTTAGATTTCAACTCTAATCACTCAAAAACATGTAAAATTACCCCACAGCATGATAAGCTAACATCATTCAAGTGTAATTTCATCTCAAACAAATCAATCTTTGCCTCAAGTTCAAGATCAATGTTTCATCTTTCATAATCTTGAAAGTTCCCAAAACACAACCCACAAACACACTTGATCCTTGCGTAAATCTTGTTCTATGGACAATCTAGAGTTCATTTCATATAGTATTCATAAGATTCAGCTCCAATCATAAACAAAATCATAGGACCCAAGTTCTAATTTCTTAAATTTAGCTCAATTAAATACATACATAAAACCCTAACCCAAATGGGTTTCAAATCTTCCAATATCATTATGATTTCATGAAATTGATGCATTAATCATAAGGATTCAAGATAGATTTCCATACCTTAGTTCAATCTTTGCCTTTCTCTTAGCTCTCTTCAATTTCCCAAGCTTCCATGGTTGATCTTCTTCATCGTTCTTCAATCTCTTCAATTTGTCTTCAAACCCCCATGAATGTTGAGCTCTCTCTCTTAGAGAAGCTTTCTCTCTCTCCCTTGCTCTCTCTCTCTCTCTCATGGTCTCCCTCTCCCTCAGATATTTTTGGACTCCAAGTGTTGAGTTCAACTCATATCATATATATATAAGCTTATCATAATTAGGGAGAGCCAAACGCACCCTTACGAATCGTACGAAATCAAATTTCAATTAAACTTTCCAGATGACTCTAAAAATCATGCTGATCGTAACTATGTAGTCCATTCTGGTTTCTGACGCCTCTAGGGCCTTCAATTCGCAGTGCAAAGTTAACCACCCAAACATACTTTAACGAATCAAACGAAATAAATTTCCAATTAACTTTCCCAAATGGTTCTAAAAATTCCCATTAGCATATCCACGTACTCAATTTTGATTCTTGAACCCATAAAAGTCGTCAATTTCAGTTTTAAAGTCGTAACTCAACAGATAATTCTTCAATTCGAACAGATATCATTACATTAAAGTACATTAACCCACAATTAAATAAAGATAATTTCTGATACGCATTTTGGGGTCGTTACATTAATCTTATTCGTGTCATGTCGTTTTAGTTCATATTAAAATTATTTAAACATTAATTTAATTAATTTATTTTTTGACTAACTTATTTCATTTATTTTTCATGTCATTTTGTAGTATCATTTTCGTTAATATCTAGTTTATGTCATGTTAACAAATTGTATCAAAAACAGTTATTTTTAGTTAAAAATATAAAATTAAAATTTTTCTCCACAAGTTTAAATTTTATGGAATTAATCTCTATTATATGAAATTTTTCATAAAAATATTTAATTTCAGCTCAATTTAATTTCTCCAATCTAAAAAACTATCCTCCTACTACTACTATTATTATTATTATTATTATTATTATTATTATTATTTAACTAACTATACTAGTCTTTCTCTATAAAATTTATCACATTTTTTTATTTCAGTTTTTATAGCATAATAATGTTAAAATTCTTCTCCTATATTACATAGGTTGTAACATACTTTTTAAAATAATTTCACATATATACATACACTCATGAACAAAAACTTAAATAATTTAATTAAATTTATTAACTATTAAAAAAATCTTTTGTTACGTGTATCGTACAAGTCAATGCACTGGTACATAAGCTAATAAGATAAAATGTCACATTCAAATTATAATCATTACATTTTTCTCTCACAAAAGTAAAAAAAACCAAAAACAAAAACCAAATGAGGCTAAAATAGCCAAAAAGCCAGGCTATTTTAGCTCTTCCCAAACAAAGGCTAAATAGGACTTATTGGCTCAAAAAATCTTAATAAGACTAAGCTACCATAACATTTGTAAATAGGATTTTTACATAATCAACTCTATTAAAAATGATGAAATTGCTCATTAGTTATTTTATCTATTCAAATGAGAAATTTTACACACCTCCCTTAAAGTTTTGCATATATATTATTAAAGACCCATACATATTTTATTATTTAATAAAATTTTTAAATTTTGTACAATATTAAATAAAACCCTTAAATTGTTAATACATTATTAAATCATTTAATGAAAAAAAAAAGTTAATTTCTATTGATAAAATACTTAACATCCTAATAATTTAATATACGACTTATTCCACACCATATAAACAATGTAAACTTTATCATTTTAATTTGAATTTTCTTTAAAGTTGAAATAAATGGATTTATCTTTTTCCCGATAATTTGCATTGCTTATTTATTCATATGTAAAAAAAAAAACTATTATTTTATATTTTCTCAATCATATATAATTTTAAATTTTAAATTTTTATCTTTGAGTCATTAAACTTTTAGTCGATGCACATTCAAAAAAATGCAGGTTAATATTTCTTACATGATTTTAAAAAAATTAAAAAAATCTAGAAGTAAAAAAAATTCTATAATGATCCAAATGTTCATCTCGTAAATCTAGCAATAAAGATAAGTTGTATAAAAAATCAATGTCATTAGACATCACTAAACACATGAATAAATTGTATTTTGTTTTTAAATATAGCCAACAACTATTAGTTTAAAATTAAACTATCCATTTCATAAAATAAAATACAATTTGTTCATTTATTTATTGATATCTGATAAAGCTATTTTTTTATGTTCATGATTTTTAACTGCTAGATTGACAAGAAAAACTGTTTGGATCATCATTGTGGGTCCAGAGTGAAAATCTCAAAATAAAATATGGAGAAATTTAGAAGATAGTGGTACGAAGAGGAGTTATTTCCAGTAAGTAATTAACCAAAAACTGTTTTCCAGTTTAAGGGTACAACTGAGTCAAAATCCCCATCTATGAAGACAACGAGTGAAATGTAGACAAACATTGAATTTACTGCATGTATAATTAGATACAAGTGTTTTTTTTTTTTTTTTTTTTTTTTTTTAACGAAAAGTCGTGAAACGTCTCTTTTCTAAAATGTTTTGTGGTCCATTTCTATGTAAGTGGACTTTGAATCAACCTGTAATTCTCGCATATTGCATATATATAGATTTGTGTTGAACAAAATTTAGAACAATATATCATGGTAAACATGGCTAATACTTCTTTCCAACTTTTTTCCCTTGAAGCCAGGAAATTCAGTTCCAACTCTAGCAATTCCAACCCCCAGTTGCATAGAGATTGAAAGGAAAGAACTTCTTGAATTCAAAAAAAGGCCTCACAGATCCTTATGGTCTACTTTCTTCTTGGGTAGGCAATGATTGTTGTACGTGGATGGGCATAGGCTGCAACAACCAGACTGGCAATGTCGTAATACTCGACCTAAAATATACTATTTAGGTGGTGAGGCAAGTGCCTCCTTGCTCGACTTGAAATATTTGAATTATTTGGACCTAAGCATGAATAATTTCCATGAAATTTTAATCCCAAATTTCATGGGTTCACTTAAAATGTTGAGTTACCTCAATCTCTCTAGTTCTAAATCGCGGTATCGGGTAACGTAACGGTATCGATCGCGGAGTATCGGTATCGGTAGTATCGACCGGTACGTATCAGGTATCGGGAGTCGCGGCTGTGAAATTTCAAAAATCATTAACAATCCATCTAAAACTTAATTTTATGCATTTTTTTTAACTCTTTTAGCCTTAATTTATCACATTTTAATCAAAATTTTGATATGTATGGGCACTTTTTTGACTCATTTTCAACTAAATGATCTATATTTATTTGAGTCTCAACCTAATTTTATGCCTAGTATTTTCTAGTGGAATTCCAAATTTCCAACCAATATCATCATTTGGAAGTTTTCCACTAGAACTACCTCTGTGCGCCATTATAACTTTCAATTATCTACAATAATAGTTTTCAATTAACAAATATTGTAATTCTAATTTAGTTAGTAATAATAATGCATTTAAGATAAAAATAAAAAATCTAAAATATTAAATATCTTTACTTAACAATTAAACCTCTTTAAAAAAATCTGACAGATTAAATCTCTATAAAAAAAAATCTGATATAAAAATAATCTGAAATAAAAAGATTTGACAGATTAAAAAATCTAAAATAATAAAAAAAATCTGAAATAAAAAATTTGAAAGATTAAATCTCTTTAAATAATATATATAAAAAATATATATATTGAGCATATGTGCATTTAAAATATATATATATATAATATTTTTATATAAAAAAAATTATATTCTATGCCGATAATATATATATATATATATAATTATGAGAGAACAAACCTACTCCTGAGTTACAAAATTATGAGTTCTATTCGGCTTCTGAACTTATGTGCATTTAAAATTATGTAAAAAATTGCATTTAAAAAAATAACCACAAAAAAAAAATTTATATTAGATTGCATTTATGTAAAATTATGTAAAAAATTGCATTTAAAAAAATAACCACAAAAACAAAAACAAAAACCATGACTTTTTGTTTTTGATCGAGAAAAGCTGCAAAGAGTTGAGCTAAAGGCATCCAAACCGATGACTTCAACAAACAGAAAAAAAAACAGAGCATCACTTCTTCAGCCAAAAGAAAAGGAAAAACAGAGCATCAAACTGTTGATGTTGATGTCATTGCTAACAAGCATGAGTTTCGTCTCACAGTCACAGAAGACAAATGGTTGTTCTGTGATGGATTTCCACTCTCATGAAGAACAAGCAAGCAAAGCGAGCCAACCTTCAATGCCTGTTTGGCTACATGGTTCAATATTTGAATCCCAGACAACTGTTCAAAATCAAGCACCTGATCTAGAGCTTAAACTTGCAGCCCCAAGGCCGCTCATCAACAAACAGAAGAAAAACAGAGCATCACTTCTTCAGCTTTGTTTTGCTTTTCTCAACTATTTTTGCAGGTGAATTTCAGCCGTATCGGAGTATCGGAAACAAATCGTTTATGTATCGGATTCGGGCCGATACGTGTCGGGAATCGGCCGATACGGCCGTGAAATTCATTCTTGCCGGTATACCGGTGAGTATCCGACTCGGCCCTCCCATTTTCCGGTACGAACCGGCCGGTACGGAACGTACCGGCCGATATTTAGAACCTCTGCACTTTCAAGTTGGGTTTCTGATTTAAACTGGATTGTTGGTCTATCTTCTCTAAAATATCTTAATCTTGGATATGTGAACCTCACTATAACAAGTACTAATTGGCTGCAAGCTCTTAATATGCTTCCTTCTCCGTCAGAATTGAGATTGCAAAGCTGTGAACTTCTCAACTTACCTCACTCTATACCGAACATCAATTTCACTTCCCTTTCCATCCTTGATCTCTCCGATAACAATTTCAACTCTTCAACACCTCAATGGTTGTTTAACATAAGCACACTTTTGAATCTAGGTCTTTTTAATAGTTATATGAAGGCCCATATTTCTGATATCCCATGGGAAAACCTCTGCAACTTGAGAACTTTAGATTTAGCAAAAAATCAAATTAGTGGTGACATAAATGAACTTATAGGGGGTTTGGTTGAATACAGCAACAATAGCTTAGAGGAGTTACGGTTAGAGTATAACCAAGTGAGAGGGCAGTTGTCAGATTTTTCACGAGCACACCTTCAGAACTTAAGACACCTTGTAATTTCTTCTAACTTAATCTCAGGCCGGATCCCAAAATCTATTGGAAGGTTGTCAAAATTGGAGGCATTAGACGTCTCTTTTAATTAAATGAATGGGTCCATACCCCAGGGCGTCAGAAAACTTGCAAACTTAAACTTGTTGTCACTTGATAACAATTACTGGGAAGGTGGTCTATCCCAAAATCATTTGCAAGGCCTTACAAACTTGCAAAGTTTAAGAATATCATCATCGAACAAAAGTTTAATTTTCAATATGAGCCATGAATGGGTTCCTCCTTTTAGCCAAACAGACATCACAGTCCGGAATAGTCGATTAGGTCCCAGATATCCAGCATGGCCAAGTAATCAAAAACAACTTTCTTCTATAAGGCTCACAGACGTTGGCATTTCAAAAACAATACCTTTTGGCTTTCAGAGTTATCTCCACAGATTTTTGGTTAGATCTTTCTGGTAATTGGATACATGGAGTGCTTCCCAATTCATTAGTATTTTCTAGAGTGTATCTAGTGGATTTAAGTTTCAATCGCTTAGAGGGCCACTCCCAGTTTGGCCTAATGTGTCACATCTCCTCTTGGCAAACAATTTATCTTCAGGATCAGTTCCCATGAACATCGACCAAATGATGCTGTCATTGAAAGCTCTTGATTTATCTGGGAACTTCCTAAATGGTAGCATCCCATTGTCCATAGGTAAGATAACAATACTTTATCTATCAAACAACTATTTATCTGGAAAAATCCATGATCAAAGGAGGGATTTACTAAGTCT
This sequence comes from Camellia japonica, assembly GCA_030407325.1. Classification (NCBI taxonomy): domain Eukaryota; kingdom Viridiplantae; phylum Streptophyta; class Magnoliopsida; order Ericales; family Theaceae; genus Camellia; species Camellia japonica. The sequence goes on along the minus strand of JAPPVO010000010.1, from coordinate 16,323,740 downwards.
TGGAATCATAGATTTATCCAGAAACAATTTACGTGGTGAGATTCCAAGTTCAATTTGCTCAGTACTTGCGTTTTTTTGGTTAAAACTAAGCAGCAACAATCTTTCAGGGGAACTATCTTTTGCATTACAGAACTGCAAAGGCTTGATGATACTTGATCTTGGAGAAAATCGATTATATGGGAACACATCCAAATACATTGGAAAAGACTTCTTATCACTATCAGAACTTTGCATACGAGCTAACATGTTCAGCGGAAATATTCCTAAACAACTATGCTCTCTTACTCACCTCCATATCCTAGAACTCGCTCTTAATAATTTATCAAGATCTATTCCATCATGCTTGGGAAAATTGGTTGCTCTGAATTTGTTGATATCATATAGTCTATATAAACCCTCTAGCAGTGACTTCTATGATCTACAAATGGAAATGGAATTGGTTATGAAAGGAAGACAATTGTTACGTTCCTTGACTCTTGAGTTGGTAAATATCATTGACTTGTCAAGCAACAATCTTTAGGGAGAGATCCCAGAACTAATAGCAAATCTCCCAACCTTGGGAACCTTAAATTATTCCACAACCAATTGAAAGGGAAAATACCAGAGAAGATTAGAGGCTTACAATGGTTAGAAACACTTGACCTCTCATGCAACCACCTTTCAGGTCTAATTCCTCCAACCATGTCCTCTATGACTTCACTGAACAATTTGAACTTGTCATTTAACAATTTGTCCGGACCAATTCCCTCCGGCAACTAGTTCCAAACCTTCACTGATCCTTCCATTTACAAGCGTAACCCAGAACTTTGTGGGCCTCCATCCATTGTCGACCAAGTGCCTAATGCCCGATGATAATGACACTGATGGAAACCAACATGCTAAGGCTCACAAAGATGAAGATGATAACGAAAACCTGGGCTTCTACCTTGGCATGTGTTAGCAAAAATAATTTTTAGTGCCAATAGCATGGCATTGGGGTTTGTGGTGGGGTTTTGGGCTGTTGTGGTAGTTTGGTGTTAAGGAAGTCTTGGAGATATGCCTATTTCCGCTGTGTTGTTGAATTGAAAGGTTCGGTTTTCGTTGTCATGATGGTGAACTTGAAGCGTTTACGAAGAATGATGGGAGCAGAACATAACTAAAGGCCCATTTGGGTAACTATAGATACTAATGTGAAGTGTCTTTCTTGCTCTAAAATGCTAATTAGTATAAATACTCAACTATTTTAGTCTTCTTTTTCAACTTCTTAACAAATTAACAAAATTCAATATATATATTTGCAATGAACATGTGTCACTTTTAAAGCTAATAAGAACCTCTTTGTTCTTTAATCCATCCTTCAACATTTTAAAAACCTTTCTAGATTTTCCACCAGTACATAAATAACTTAAAAAAAGACAATACAACACAAATACATTTTTATTTTATTTTATACCAAAAGCATTTGATTGTAAATCATACTTCCTAAACTCAAGTAGTTTCGAACTTATTTTGCAAACTAATGTTTTGTGAAGTAGTTTTTTCAAGTTTAAAATGGTGTTTTGAAAACTCAGACTTTAAAAGTTTTTACAGTAAGTTATTCAAAACATGAACTCATTAAAAAGTCATATTTGAAAAATACAATTTTAAAGTTGAAGTCATGTTATCAATCCGTACTCCCAAAAAAATAGCTCGCTTTTGACAAATACATTGAAAATGACTTCTTTCGGTAAAAAAAACTTACACTAATACATTAGGGGTTCCTTGCATCCTTGGTGCTACCAGATGAAATAGAAATTCATCCTTTGCTCCATAGATGCGGTAAGATCATATATGTAACACCCTCAAAATTAAGACATAGAATAATCATTAATAAGATCCAGGAATCATAATTGAAGAGTTACATTTCATTTATCAGAGTCTTCTTTACAGGTAGTAATACATGTTAGCAACAAAAGAATGCCCTACGGACTTACATCTTTCCAAGTAATACTTGGGTATAACAAAAGAAGAGTTCTAACTCTTTACACATAAAGCCCTCGGCCTGAATTTACATTTAATCATTGAAACAAAACAACAAAAAGAGTCTTCAACTCCAAAACCTCCCAAGCTAAGACCTTGGAGGCGGCATGTCACCTGCACCTGAAAATGGTGTCCCAAATAGGGTAAGCCAAACCCCAGTAGAGATATGCTAAACTAAACATGAGAAATAACTAAAACATTAGCATTCGATAAATGGTTGACACTTGTAAACTAACATATCTCCTTTTTCAATGTCAATCAACATTTACATCTGTATTTCAATCCACTTCCACTTATTTATCCAAATTAATTCTTAGACATGATTCATTATTTATCTAAAGAATTCAAAATGAGACTACAACTCATATTATCAACACTTCAATCATCAACGTCATTCAAACGTAAATAAGATTTCGGGACTTTCACACTGGACACTCCGGCCAACTTAATTATCAATGGAGTCCATCCCCTACTCCTCCCAAACAATGGAGTACATCCCCTATCTCCTCCCAAACAATGGAGTACGTCCCCTATCTTCTCCCAAACAATATACATATACAATGTATTTAAACAAGTTGTCATATACAATGACCAATTCAATCACATATTCAATGTTATTATCTATTCGTCATATTCAATGACATATTCCAATTGATTAGTTTCAATTTACCTAATCATCATGCAATTCTACAACACTCATGGCTACCCTCCACAGGTAGCCCAAAACAGTTATTTTTAAACAAATAATTAAATTTATCAAACAGATAATTTATCACATTTTCCATAGGCGAGTGATTTATCAATCCAACTACACCATTTAACCACAATTTCCTCTAATTTCATGTTTCTCAATCCAATTTCATATTTCCATAATAATTTCATCATTTACACAAATAAAATATGTAATTCAAAATAGGGCATTTTCCCCCTTTCTCAAATATTGCTCCCAAGGGCCATATTTCACCCATTATACACAATTTACCCATTTTCAAGGTCTTATATACACATATGAAGCCCAAATAAGAAAACCCCTCTTTTATAATTTTCAAATCAAACCCTAACTTTGCCCAAAACTCCCCAAACACCACCATCTATACAAAATAACCAACATTTATGCAAAACCCATAATAAGGAGTAGATTATCCCTACCTCAAATGGAAAGACTCAAAGGAGAAGGAAGAGAAACTTGAAGATGCTCCAAACACAAGCTTTTTCGGATTGAAGTGAAGCCCACACACAGCTCTACCTTTTTAACAAAGGAAAAATGGTAGAAAACCTCTAAAACAAGGTGTATTTGTAGAGAGAGAGTGTAGAGAGAGAGATAGCCGAATCTAGGGTTTTGAGAGAAATGGAGATGAAAAAGTGATATAGAATCACGCTGCTGCGAACTGGTATATACAGGGCTCACTCGAGCGAATGAGTGGTCGCTCAAACGACCAGACATAAAAGGACCTCGCTCGAGCGCAAGAAGCATCGCTCGAGCGAACAATGCGAAGCTTCAGGTCTGCAACGCAGAAGCACGCTCGAGCGCAAGAGTTCTCGCTTGAGCGAAGAATACCAACCTTCAAGTCTTTCAGAGACGCAGACACACGCTCGAGCGCAAGACTGCTCGCTCGAGCGAAGAGACACAAGACATAAGACTCGCCCGAGCGTACAAACCCTCGCTCGAGCGAAGAAGCAAACACCCAAGGCTCGCTCGAGCGCAAAAAGCCTCGCTCGAGCGAAGAGGCAAAAACCTGGGCAGCAACCATTTGTTCCAACTCACAACCAACCTGTTCCAAACTTACCCAACACATCCCACAATTCAAATACAAAGACTTAAAGGATGATAACAAGGTAAAGGTAACAACATACAACCACTAGACCCGAGTCCAGAATACAATAAATGAAGGGGAAAAACTGGGATCGCTATAATATATCTCCTCCATTCTTCGTGCTAAATATTTGTATATCACTTTGATACTTTGTGTGAGCAATGTCGAGTAATTTTGTAAAATATTCAAAATTTTGACTTTTTACAGTTATGTTGATTCAGAAAGGAAATTTTGAACAAAAGGGACATCAGATGAATAGCTTGTTTTACTTTTCCACCATGGTCAACATGGCTTAGCCTTTTCTTCATGCTTCTCAGGTTTCAAAACTTTGGTTGTATTTGTTTTCCATTAATAATGTTTGTAATAAAGACAATTTTATTTTATTACTATTGATGATAAGAACAATTAATAAACTTATTATCCTAGCAGGCAATGGAGGAAGCCCTTCAAGCTCAGTTGTCTCACCCATGTCATTCCCTTCCCCAAACTCTGAATCCATCCCCCAATCGTCAGCACCCAAACTTGAAGCCCTTAAATAGTCACTCAGTTAATTTAAGACCTTACAATTCTCATTTTTTGATATTTTTGGTTCCAGGAACTTCAAGGAACTTCTGGAATTTATCTTATTTCTGTAATTAACCTTCAAGGAACTTCTTGGAACTTTTTGGAATTTATCTTATTTCTATATTTAACCTTCACCTCTTTTCAGATTGTTCATTGATTTTGATTTTTGACATCAAAATTTTTTCTCTGTGAAACCCATAAAACTAAAATCAAACCCATTTTTGACGTCAAGAAGAACATAATTTCATAGAAATCAATCACTTCAACCAAACCCATTTAGGAAATCAACACAAAATTAAACTAAAAAAATCATATAAAACCCTAGATCAAGTGTGAGAAATGGGGAAATAGAAAAAGGAAGAGAGAGAGAGAGAGAGAGAGAGAGAGAGACCAAGATCGACAGAGATAGAGTGAGACCGATAGCGATAGAGAGAGAGACAAAAACCATGATTCGCAGCAGTGGCGGTGGTGATTTGCTGGGGTGGCGGTGGCGACGTGCGACGGTGGGGTGGTGACCGTCAGTGGTGAGCGGGCGTCAGGTTTGGTGGTGACTAGTCTCTGTGTGTGTGAGACAAAACAGAGACAAAAGTGTTTGTGTAAAACAAAGAGGGGAGTGAATTAAAAAAAAAAAAAACAGAAAGAAAAATTTCGCCCTTTTGACAACTAAATTATGATTTGTCAGCAAATATAACTCAATAACGACAAAATCTTTTGTAGTTGTTTGTGTAATTTGGCTACTAAGTATTGTTTTCGTCGGCAAAAACTAAATATACAATGACTACAATTTTTTAGTCATTGATGGTTTATATTTTCTGACGAAATTCTTTGGTCAACAAAGAGTAACCCAATGTATTTGCCTATTTTTTGGCAACTAAAATTTTTTTAGTCAGCAAATGGTTGTGTACGCTAACTAAAACAAGAATTAGTAGCCTAAAATCTAGACTAACGCGACTAAAAAAAAATTAGTTGCCTATTACGTTATATTTAGCGACCAAATTTTTTTTAGTCGCCAATAACTGAGATATGGCTACTAATAAACTTTAGTTGCTAAAATGCAAAACATTGTCGACCAATAAAAAATTTAGTCGGGAAGGTCTCACTTTTGGCGACTAAATTTGTTTTAGTTGCCAAATTTGGTCGCCAAAAGTGCAAATTGTTGTAGTGAAAAGCCAAGAAAGGTATGTTGTAGTAATATTATACAGATAAAAAAATATATGGGTAATTACAACAAAAAAAAGAAAAATCAGTATTTAATCCTTGTAACAAAATAAACTTTGAATTTTTTATTTTATTAATTTAAACCCTAATTTCCTGATTTGTTTTCAATCTGAAGCATTGCCTATTTTCATTAAGTAAAACTAACCAAAAAAAAGTATTTTAGTCATTAAACTCAATGTAGGTATATATAAAATGTTTAAAATATTATTTTTTTATTTAATTCAATGACTAAAATATTCATTTTCTGTTGATTTTCAATCTATACAAAATCATACAGTATGATGATTTTACCACTTAAAAGCGTAAGGTTGATCAAGATGACTTGTATTCTTAAATATGTCACTAGCACATTTTAGTAAAAATTCAGCAAGAATATCAATGTAAGTGTGTCATTGTTCTTGGAATGCAAATGAAAAGGGCAAGAGTCATACTATAATCTACCTTTAAAAGACAATATATTGCAGCCTAAGACACCCCCTCTTGCTAAAAAAAAAACATCCAAAGTTACGTAATTCACCCAAAGTTAGGACAACATCCATAGTCTTGGAAGTTTCCAAATTGTTACAAGCAAGATTGAATCATCATCTATAGGTCACAAATGCATTTTACATACTAGGATCCACATTATTCAAACACAGTAAACTATTTATATATTTTTGTCTTCTTTTTGTATCATATGATTTCTATTTTTCACTCTTCTGGTTTCTGTAACGTCCCCAAAATAATACGATAAATACATCCTAGAAACATATATATAACAACATAAATCAGAGTGTAAATGGTTCTTGCATTACATAAAAGTTAATGATACAAAGAGTTCAACAAAAGAGATGCCCCGTGGGCTTACATCTTCCCAAGCCTTAACTTGGTTACAACAAAAATGAGCTTCGCTCAATACATATTAAGCCCTTGGCTTTACAAAAGAAACAATCAAAAGTAATGAAGCTCTTGCTTCCAAAGGTTCCTCCAACTACTACCTTGGTGGAGGCATGCCATCATTACCTGAAAATGTTATTCCCAAATAGGGTGAGCCACAGCCCAGTAGAAATCATCTGACACAGTATATAAAATTTAGCAAAGATATAAATACAAGTGCATAGACAATGCTTGTGATAAAACTCTTCACAACTTTATATACATTCGTAAGGTCACAATTTTCAAGTTTTACTCCATTACTTTCATTCCACATTTGGATTACTTATCTTTCTCAATTCATGAGTCAATTTCATTACTTCACAACAACCGAACTGAGACTACAACCCAATGATTTTCAATCACACAACACATATGCATAAAACACTTCAAACTTCCATTTCACGAATATTTCGTCCGCGAGCAACCGTCAAACGGGACCTATGTAAACGTCGGCTATACAAGCACTACAATTGCCATTTTACGGATATTTCGTCCACGGGCTAGGCACCCATGTATAATTTCGGAACTTTCACCCAGGACACTCCAGCCAACTTAATTACCATGGAGTCCAACCCCTTTCTCCTCCCAAACAATCATTCATACATATACAATGTATTAAAAACACATAATCAAATATGAAACACATCCCCTTTCTGCTCTCAAACGAACATACATGTACAATGTATATAAACACGACCATACTCAATGACAACCACCAGAGATTAGTTTTAATTCGCCTAATCCACATGTAATTCCTATAATAATCAAAGCTATCCTCCACCGATAGCCCAACATAGTTATCTCTAGACAGATACTCAATCTCAAACAGATAGTTTATTCAAAACTTCCAAAGAATGAGTTAATACTTAACCAATCCCTCCGTTCATATCAATACCCCCCCTCAATTTCACATTTCCAATACAAATTCCAATTATTTGTGCAAAATAATAATTTGGTCAAATTAGGACAAATTTCCCCTTTTTCCCAAATATTAGCCAAGTGCCAAAATCATCAAATTAAACATAACACAACATTATTTTCAGCCCCACAAGCATTATTTCATCTGCACCCAAACCTCTCTTTCCATTTTGTGCTCAAACCCTAGTTTTGTTTAAAACATCCCCAAATTACACCATTGTTACACAAGAGACAATAACTAAGCTAAATATCATATGAAGGTGTAGAAAGAATCCCTACCTCAAAGGAAGGAGATGAGCCAAGCAAGAATGAGACTTCAAGAATGATGAAACCCACTTTTAATCGGATCAAAAGGAAGATCTTGATGCACTCTACCTTTTTCTCAAAGGCACTAGAGTGGAAATCCCAACGGATCTAAATGAAATCTTAGAGAGAATGTGAGTTTTAGAGAGAGAATATGTAGATCTAGGTTTTCGGGAAGTTTTAGAGAGAAAAATAGAAGAAAAAGTGATTCAAAAAGTTATCTTCACGGACTGAAATACACGCAGTCCACTTGAGCGTGGAAAGCCCAGCTCGAGCATCAGACAGAAAAAGTGATTCAAAAAGTCATCTTCATGGGCTGAAATACACGCAGTCCAGTTGAGCGTGGAAAGCCCAGCTCGAGCGTCAGACACAAGGTTCCGCTTGAGCGTGAAAGTTGGCGCTCGAGCGTAGAATACACACTTCCAGAAGTTTTGCAGGCGAGGATCCCCGCTCGAGCGTAGGGCTGGATGCTCGAGCGTCCAATGCACTTTGCAAAAATAGTGAGAGTCGACAATTCACGCTCAAGCGCAAAAATGGTCGCTCGAGCAGACGAGCAAAATTTTTGTGAAGCCCGCTCGACTGAAAAGGCCAAAATCTGGGCAACACAGGTTTTAAAATACAAGCAATCAACATGTTCCAAACGCACAATCGCAACCCGATAACCAAAATAAAGGGAAGACAAGGGGAAAGAGATAAGAATCATTATTCAAAACCATACCAACCCGAGTCCGGAATATAATAAGTAATGGGTCAAAGCCAGAATCATCATAGTTTCTATATTTATCATCATATATAAATTGGCCACCTGAAAAGTCAGTTAACATCCCAAAAAGTAGATCCAAGAAAATGTGAGCTTGATAGTAATGGACACTGGACCCTCGATCCAATGGAGGGTTTAAAGGGGTCTTTGCAAAGGGTTGGGGAGGGCAAGAGGGGTCCCAAATTTTTCCTGAGGGTAGCTTGGTAATTATTGATATAACCTTAACATTATATATAAAAGTGTTGTTTTCTATAGTAGCTGATTGTACTCTCTTTTCATTCCCTTTAATATAATAGAACTAGCGTAACCCATGGACATAAGCAATCTTGTCGAACTACATAAATCTCTGTAGTGTTTCTTGTGTGAGATTCTTTTTGTTTTCATCTTGTTATTGTTTGTGTGTTTGGTTATTTCACAAAAAATACAAAAAAACAAAAACAAAACAAAACAAAACAAGAAATTGTTTTCATCACTACATATTAAAAAAAATCAAAAAATGAAGAAAAGAAAAGAAATTAAGAAAGAAAGTGAAGTGTTTTTATCAACTACTCATGTAGATAGGACTTATATTGGATCATTGGAACAAAACAAACCTCTTATGACTCTAGTGAGTAGAAACTGAGGATCATATTCCATAAAATCACTTTCATGAGGTAGAACAAATAAAAATAAAAATACCATGGTTTGACAGATATATTCATATGGGACATTGCTTTCTACAAAGATGAAGTAGTAATAGAGAAACAATTAATCATCCAAACAGTTAAGGGAAACTACAGTCCAATGATGGCAGAAAAAAATTACAAATTCATAGTAAAATTTATAATTATAATTATTATTTATAATATTTATCATCTATTTGTAATTTCTTTTTTTTTTTTGACTTCCACTATCAAGTAATTTTCCCAAAAAGTTAAATATTGTCAAGCACACTAGAGTATGGAAATACAATTTGATAAGGGATAATAGAACAATTATAACAGCATGAGAATATTATTCTCTCATTGTTGTTAAATGTAGTGGGTCCAAAATATATACATGATTTTTATTTCATCAATACACATAAACGGTAAAATAAAGCGATGAAATGAATTCAGCAATAAATAGCATTTCTATTAACAAAATTATATTAGTAAGAAACTCTAGGAATGAGACAATGGGACTAAATTTGCCGACTAAAAACAATTTAGTTGCCAAAAGTTCCACAATAGGCGATTAAAAAAAATGTTTGGTCTATGTTAATTTAGGTTTTATGCTACTAAATATTTTAGTTGGGATATATTACTTTTTGCCGACTAAAAATCATTTAGTCGCCAAAAGTTCCACAATAGGCAACAAAAAAGAACTTTTGGTTGGCATTAGTTTAGGGTTTAGGCTACTAAATATTTTTCTAGCCATGAGATATTAATTTTTCCAGACTAAATAATATTTTAGTAGCTAAATAATTAGCATAATTCACATGAGGTAAATTTAATTTTTGGCGACCAAAAATTTGGTCACTAAATATATATTTTCGATGACCAAAAACATTTAGTTGGCAATGGTCACTATACTTTTGGCGACTAAAATTTAATTTGGTCGGCATTAATTCATGTTTTGGCTACTAAATAATTTTAGTCTCATATATAAACATTTTCCGACTAAACATTTTAGTAAAAAAAACAATGACTAAATCAATAGTTGGCAAATTTTGTATAAAAATTAGTGGGAAAATTTTAAGATTGCCCCCCAAATTTTTGCAAATTTTTTTTTTTTTCTATCAGTCTCTTTAGTCCTTCACAACCAAGTTCTCTCTCTCTCTCTCTCTCTCACTCACACAGAGAATCAATCACCACCGTTGCTCATCTCACCATTGCACATGACCACCGTCACTCATCTTCCATCGTCGCACATAATCACATCGCCACTGCCGCTCACCATTGTCTTGCCTCCCATCAACATTTAGGTTTTTCTTTCTCTCTCTCCTCTTTCCCTATTTCACTCTAGCTTTAGGGTTTTATTTTATTTATTTTTTTTGATGCTAAAGGATTTTGATTTCTATGAAATGAGTAAATGGGTTTTGATTTGTGTTCTAGATTTAAGATTTTTTGAACTGATTATTGGTGTGGTAGATGAGATTTAGTGATTTGGCCCTAATTTCTAATCGATTCCTATTGCCAATTGCACCTGGGTCTCCCTTTTTCCTCTCTACTGCACACGCAGAAGTTCCTCGCCCCAAACAAACCTCCGAAGCTCTCATCCACCAGGTATTTCCTCCTTTTGCCTCTCTCTCTCTCTCTCTCTCTCTCTCTCTCTCTTTCACCCCTAATTTGTGAACCCTAGCATTTTTTTTTCCTGCACAATGTTGTTGCTGCTCTCGGCCACCACCGTTTCCACCATCAGCCACTAGCTTTACCGCCCTCAAGTAACACACTCACTCTCATTCCCTCTTTCTCTTGCTCCTCAATTTGTGATTTTCAATATTTTTTTTCCTTTGAAGAGCTTATTAAATATAATAAAAAAAAAAGTAGTTAGATTCTTTGATAGTAAAACTTTGTTCTTTGCACAACTTAAAGGGTTCTATCATACTGTCATGCAGTACCCTTAATAAAGCAAAGGGCTTTTGAAGAAAAAAATTTCAAGTAAGGCTTATATGGGATTCGCTATTAATGGTTCAGTGAATTAGTCACATTAACCTTGAAATATTTTCTAAGAAAAAATGTTCACATAGTATAATTCACATGACTGCAAGTGTTCAAAAAATAAATAGTCTTTGGTAACACAAGCCATTACAAGATATCAAGTTTCAATGCATGAGAGAATGTTGTTGGAAAAACATCTTCATTTATAATCATAACCAAACAAAAGTTGTCCTCAAAGTACAAGTGACTTCACTTCTATAAATGTTGCCAAGATAACTAATTTGCTGAAGATTACAGGTATTGTACCCAAAAGTTGTTGTCAAAGTACAAGTAACTAACTTTTTTGTGATTTTTCCTATTAATGTTATGACCAAATGAGAAAATATATACATCTCTTACATATATTTATATAAACCACAGCTCAAGTCTCATTTTGAAATAATTTTAAGATTGAAATAAATTTAAAAGAGGCAAAATGTGAATAATTAAAAAAATAAGGAGGTAGGGCATATGCTAGAGTAGGTACTGGTCACCAGGGAAAAAAAATTAAAAATAAAAACCCAACTTGCTTGGTTTTGATTGATTTTTTGAAAATTAAGTTTTTTATTTTTATTTTACGTGTTTTTTATTTTTTATTTTTTTATTGAATTTTTTTAATATTTTAAGTAAATTTTTTACTTTCTAGATACACATAATTTAGATACACCTAAAAAGTAAAATATTTGTGAAAAAATATTTAAAAATTTTAATAAATACACAAGAATACGCAAATGTACTTACTTTTTAAGTGTATTTAAGTTAGGTACATCTAAAAAATAAAATTAAAAAAATTTAATATTAAAAGTTTTGACTAAAAATTAAAAAAAAAAAAATTGAATTCACTTTTTAAAAAATTGAAAATAAAATAATCATTTGACTTTTCAACTCTCAAAACTTCACCTTATCACCCTTAAAATCCTCACTCCTATTATCAATCCAAAATCAAAATTTAAAAAATTGAGTAAAGGTCAGGGCCTACAAATTCAAACTAAGGGGAATTCTATTTACAACCAAAAAATATTTAAGTGAACCCAATTTTTCAATACGCCCTATTAAATTATTTAAGGTTACAATTTATTCTCAGTACACTCTATTTTTTTTTCCCCCCTCCAAATTACCCTTTTGAAATAAATTGATGTGATTAGAGATATGTATAAAGGTGTGGTGACCACTATTAAATCGCCTACTAGAAAGACGAGTGAATTTTCAATTACTGTAGGGTTACACCAATGGTAGTTGATGCGCAACATTCAAGATGATATGTCATGGTGTATGCTTTTTACTGATGATATCATGTTGGTGGATGAGACTAGAGAATGAGTTAACACTAAACTAGAGATTATGGAGAAAAGTACTTGAATCTAAAGGATTTAGGATAAGCAGAATTAAGATAGAGTATATGGAATGTAATTTTAGTAACAGACACAATGAAAGCAGAGGAGAAGTGAAGATTGAGAATCAAGAATTACCAAAAAGTGAATATTTTTGCTACTTAGGGTCGATTATCATAACAACTAGGAAGATTAAAGCGGATGTGATCCATAGAATTAAGGCATGATGGCTTAAGTGAAGGAGTGCGTCTAGAGTACTGTGCGATAAACGAGTACCCATTAGACTAAAAGGGAAGTTCTATAGAATGACTATTAAACCAGCGATGTTGTATGAAACAGAATATTCAGCAACTAAGAAACAACACGTAGATAAGATGAGTGTTGCCGAGATGAGAATGCTAAGGTGGATATGTCGAAAGACTAGAAAAGACATAATTAGGAATGAGTATATTCGAGAATGAGTAGGAGTAGTACTTATAGAAGATAAGTTGGGAGAGAATAAATTGAGATGGTTTGGTCATATACAATGGAGACCAACAGAGGCAGTAGTGAAGAGATGCAATATAGTGACGGTAGATGGTAGTGTTAAGGGAATGGGTAGACCTAGATTGACGTGCACTAGTGTAGTAAATAAAGATATGATTCTCCTTAATTTGACTAACAAAATGGCTTTAGATAAAATCGAGTGAAGAGGAAACATTCATGCAGCTGATCTTAATTGATGGGACTTAAGGCTTGCTTTGGTTTGGTTTAGTTTATCCTTTTGAAGTACACGCAAATAAAACAAATTAAAAAATTCAAATTACTTTTGAAAAACCCTTTGAAATTTTTTTCTTTTTTTCACGTACACATAGGGAACATGACCAGGGACCTGATAACGCCGAATGTAGCATTGACGAAGGAGAACAGCAAAGGGGAAGAAGAGGAATTGTGCCGTTCATTTTGTTCGGCTGTTTTAGGTTTTTATTCTTAGCAATCCCATTTGAAAAAACTCCTTTCAGTTGTAATTGTATTCGATCTTTTTATTTCAGTGAGGCTATGAGTTTTAGATGCGAATCCAACCGGAATTGTGCCTTGCAGAGAAGTTTGTGGTGTTAATTCTTTCATGTTTGCCACTTCACTGACTATGTCGGGGATCGAGCTACCCGGTCAGCTCGTGGGGGTCCAGGGAGCAGCGCCCCCTTGGCGGGATCAGGGCAGCGCCCAAGCAAGGTCGAAGGGCAACGCCTCTAATGCAAAATGAAAAATTGCAATCGAAGTTGGTTTTCCGCTCGAGCGGCCATTCTTGCGCTCGAGTGGAGATGCAATTAGTTCAGAAGTTTCACTCGCCCGCAAAAGTACTAGGAGTTGTTTTTTCCCACTCAAGCGGCCATTTTTGCGCTCGAGCATAGATCTGCTCGAGCGGCCATTCTTGTGCTCGAGCGGAGATCGCAGATCAGTTTTCTATAAATATGTGGTTTCATCCGTTTTTAGGGTTATGGCTTTCAGATCTTGTTCTTGGGTATTAGGCTTTTTATCTGGAACTTTTTTGCTAGTTTCTTTGATATTTGTTTGAGTTTAACTCATGGTTTGAGAAGTATACGTCAAAGAATTGTTTGTTTCATTCAATACAAAAGAGAGAGTTGTTCTATAGTGGATTCTGTGGAATTTGGGCCTAAAGCTTTGGTGGATTCTGGAGTGGCTCATCGTCGTAGATTCGACATCGACGTTGTGGATTCAACGTTGGGCAAGACAATTCTGAAGTGAAGACGGGATTGGAAGAGGCACATAGGGGTCGGTTCGATTCGGGCATGGATTCATTAGGTAATTGAGAATACATTTGTGTAATTCCTTTTGTCTTCTTAGTGGATTGTTTTGTGGTTTTGGCCCGTGATTTTTTTTATCACAATTGGAGGCTCTCCAATTGTGGTTTTTCCATGTTAAAATTGTCGTGTTGATTTGTCTTGATTGTTTGATTGGGATTGTTATTTACTGCTTAAAATTGATACATAATTGCAAATCAATACTTAGGGATTTCTAGATTTTTCAGGCTGTATATTGTCGAACAAAACGAATTTGTTCAGTTCTGAAAGTCTGAACAATAATGACGAAAACAGACTGAATATTTGCTTTTATGTAAAAAGAAAACACATAAATTAATAATTATACTTTGATATTTATATGAATACTTATCTCTTCTTTGATGGGTTACTTCAAAAAACTGTTTTGATTATTACTCTCATTTAAGGTTTGATTTTCTTCAAACTTTCTTTTATTTGCAACTAACAATATAATAAAAAATAATGATATTAATAATAATGGTGAGTTTTGGTGAGGTAGATTGGAGTGAGGAAGAAGAAGAAGAAGCAGCAAAAATAATTGAAACTTGGGGGAAAAAAAAAATTGAAACTTGGAAAAAAATATGAAGAGATTTGAATGAAAAAAATACGTATATTTTATTTTAAGATTTAATATATGTTGTTCTCATTATTAAATTTATATTAGGATATAATGATAATTAAAATTTTAAAATTTAAATTGAACGTATTGAGATAATTTTTGAATTCAAATAGAATTTGGGTGACACAAAATTTACCGAATTTGGGCTCCACAACATTAAGCCCATTTAGGCTTCGCAAAGTTTGAAACTGGCATTGGGCAAGGTGCGCCAGGTCCAGGTAGTAGTGCAACACCAAGGCGCCAATGCAAAGGCCCCAACAGCAAGCTACTTTGGTGGGCCGATGGTCCACGTATCAAACATTAATCTGATAGGAACACATTGGGAATTTTATTTATACTCAAAAAATTATTAAGTACTCTCAATTTTTAAGTATATCTTATTTAATTATTTTAAATTTTATTTTACTCTCATTACACCCTATTATTTTTCTCAAATTACTCTCAAGGTAAACCCAAATTATAAATAATAAACAAACTAAAAAAACTAAATTATTTCAAATCTTTTCAATATAGAAAATAATTCTCAAAAAAAAAAAAAAAAAAAAAACCAAACTTATACGCGCATAAGCATTATAAATACAGAAAAAATCAAACTTTTGCATAAACATCATAAAACTTTTCAATACAGGGAAAAAAAAATTTACATTATAAATTATTCACAAGAATGCTCGTGGAAAAGTAAAAACCAAACTTATAAGCACAAAAGCATCAGGCACTAACAACAAAGAGTAGTTCTCAAATAATGTACTATTTAAATGACAAAATTAGAACAACTCCAATAATATGTTATTGTTAATTTGATTACTGGGCACTTTAATTTTTGTGAAAAAAACAATACAGAAAATATTTGATGGTACTCTACAAAAATTGTGAAACCCCTTATATGAATACTTATCTCCTTTTTAAAAGGTTGTTTCAAAAAACTATTTTAATTGCTACTCTCATCCATTATTTGATTTTGTTCAAACTTTTTTCTAGGATTTAGGGTTTTAAAATAATAAAAAAATAATGATGTTGATGATGATGGTGAGTTTTGGTACGGTGGATTAGAGTTTTGGAGAGAGGATGAAGAAGAAGAAAAAGAAGAAATAACTTTGATCTCTTAAGGAAGAAACTACAGATATTGAAATAGGAATAACTAATTAGGGTGTACCATAAAAAGAAAAAAAAATTGTATTAGAATTTAATATATGTTATCTTTATTAATAAATTTATATTATGATATATTAAGAATTAAAATTTATGAATTTAAATTAAACGTATTAAAACATATTTTGATTTCAAATAGAACCCCAAGCAGATTCTCCACTTGATCTTAGCCAAAAGGCTGAGAAAGGTATGCTTTTCAACCTATTGGGCCGGCCCTTGTTCTCTTCTCTCTCCTCCTCGATGTGGGACTACAACAACATTTTTCACTCTCTCTCTACTTGAATCCTAGCAGCTCTTTAGACCCTCACTTGCCTTTTGTTACTTTTTATTGTTCAAACTAATAGACCTTGTTTAAATTTGATTTAAAAATTTTAATAAATTTTAAAATTTATTTAAAATTAGTTCGTTATGTTGGATTAATTTCTAATTGGGACCACATATTTAAATGTGTGTGTTATCATTTATCAAACGTCTCACAATTTAAGTGATCTAATTTAGTTAGTAGGCTTAAAGGGTATGTTTGTCATGGACCTAGTGTGTAGATACTATTTGTACAATTTCTATTTCTATGAGGGGCAGAAATAGAAATTGTGTAAGTTGGTTATTGTTTGGTGTTCAACTGCCACGGTTGGTTTTACTTGAACTGCCAACCAAAACAAAGGGTTATGGTCCCAATCTTGCCATGCATATGCAAGAACAATATAACTTCTTCAAGTCCTCTCTCTTGAAAAAGGAAGCATTAAGGGCATAGGAAAGGATTGGAAAGCATTACCACAAGCAACCCCGTCTGTCAATCACGCTTCCGTTTAACCATGACGATGGATTCGGGTACGCCATTTTGTTTTGATTTCTTGATAATACACATGATACATGATCCAAAGTTTAAGTTTTTTTTTTTATGTTTTGAGATTAAACAAGTGGTATCAGAGCAGTTATATCATGTCTATTATTAGAAATTGATATGCTATTAATTCATCCAATTTAGTTTCGTTGGATTGTGGGCTTCCGCATTACTGTTGCAAATTTTTTTTTTTTTTTTTTCTGGTTTTGGTTTGGCATTCTGTATTTTCTGGTTTCTGGAAATGGTAAATTTTTTTTTTTTATTTACTACCATTTGCTATCATATATAAAGAATTGGTTTGGTCTTTGGAGTTTTCTATTCAATACATGTATGTGATTTGTGGCTATATATATATATATAAAAGGACTTGTTTTTCAAAACAGTGGTTGTTAGTTTCTGTACCAATTATTTTATTATTATTTATTTATTTATTTATTTATTTTTTTTTGGAACCATCAATTATATATGTGTATATATATGTATATAATTGGGATTGCTGCAAATTATATAATATATGCGGGGTAACGCATTAAGGAATCTTTAAATTTAAAGTAATTTCATGCAACGTCTACAGTTGAAATCAATTGTCTAACGTTCTAAATATAGTCAATTAAAACAAGATGTCACAAAAGTGATCTCTCTTGTCTAGATTGTTTTATATGGAATGTTTTGATGTTCATGTATGTGTATCTCATGCGGGTATTTATCGGTCCAAAGACATGATTAATACTTGGCAGAATTACACACACATTTTGTGGTGATAAACATGTGCCAATTGTCAAGGAAACCTAATGTGAATAATAAATCCATCAAAAGATAGATTTGTTATTTGACATAACTTATTGTCAATGTTTGATCATTACAACAAGAATACCACTTACAGTTAATATCACTACCCAAAGGCTTGGTATTAATGTTGTGCTAGGTATCTTGAGATGTTGTCATTAAATTAATTTATTTAGAGATTATCTGTTTGGTAACTTAATGTGAGCATAATTGTTTATTCCTTTTATTTTATTTTCTATTCAGCTTTAATGTCGACTACTTCAATCTCTGCCAACATGAACAATGTTCCAATGTTAAATGGAACAAACTTTAAGGACTGGAAAGAGAACATATTGATTGTTCTCGGCTGCATGGACATAGACTTGGCATTAAGAATGCCAAAACCGAATGATCTCACTGACAAAGTACTCCTGAGGAAATTGTGTACTTTGAAAAGTGGGATCGTTCTAACAGGCTAAGTCTTATGATCATGAAGCGTGGGATTCCAGAAGTCTTTCGGGGTGCAATAACAGAGGATGTTACCGTTGCCGGTGAATTTCTTTCAGAAATTCAAAAGCGTTTTGCTAAAAATGATAAGGCTGAAACAAGCACGCTTTTAGCAAGCTTGATTTCAATGAAGTATAAAGGCAAGGGTAATGTTCGCGAGTACATCATGGAAATGTCTCATCTTGCTTCAAAACTTAAGGCACTAAAGCTCGACCTATCTGATGATTTGCTCGTGCATTTAGTTCTCATCTCTCTTCCTGCACAATTTAACCAATTTAAGGTCAGTTATAACTGCCAGAAGGAGAAATGGACTCTCAATGAGCTCATTTCATTTTGTGTGCAAGAGGAAGAGAGATTGAAGCAAGAAAGGACTGAAAGTGCTCATCTGGCAAGCACCTCCAAGCATACGGGCAAAAGAAAGCATAAGGGAAAGGAAGTTGCTGCTCCTAAGGGTCCGGAACCAAAGAAACAGAAAGTGCAGGATGGTTGTTTCTTTTGTGGCAAGCCCGGACACAGAAAGAAGGATTGTGCCAAATACGTCGCCTGGCGTGTAAAGAAAGGTACATTTCATGTTTTGGTCTGTTCTGAAATAAATTTAGCTTCAGTACCAAGAAACACTTGGTGGGTAGATTCTGGTGCTACTACTCACATATGTGTTTCTATGCAGGGTTGCCTGAACTACCGAAAGCCAACTGATGCTGAAAAACATCTTTGTGGGTGATGGCAAGTCAATAGAAGTGCAGGCAATAGGCACTTTAGATTATTGTGAAAACTGGTTATTATTTGGATTTATAGACACTTTTGTTGTACCGTCCTTTAGACGGAATTTAATTTCTGTTTCTGTATTGGACAAATTGGGATATTGTTGTTCTTTTGGAAATATGAAGTTTAGTATGTCTATTAATTCAAATGTTGTTGGTACTGGTTTACTTAATGTGTTTGATAATCTATATTTGCTCGAAACTATTGCATCTTATAATGAAACCTTGCACGTGGAATCACGAGGTACAAAGCGTAAATTAACTAAGGAAAATTCAGCCTCATTATGGCACAAACGCCTAGGTCACATCTCTAAATCTAGAGTTGAGCGCCTTGTGTCTGATGGAATTTTGGACTCTCTTGATTTTTCAGATTTGATGTCTGTGTTGAGTGTATCAAGGGAAAACAGACCAAAATGAAGAAATTGGTGCCCATAGGACTACAGATGTCTTAGAATTAATTCATACGGACATTGTGGCCATTCCCTATGGCGTCTTGGAATGGTCAACAGTATTTTATCACATTCATAGACGACTATTCCAGATATGGGTATCTATTTCTTATCCATGAGAAATCACAGTCTTTGGACGTATTCAAAAAATTTAAGGCCGAAGTTGAGTTACAACTCAACAAACGGATTAAAAGTGTCAGGTCTGACCGTGGTGGTGAATACTATGGCAGATATGATGGATCAGGTGAACAACGTCCAGGACCGTTTGCAAAATACCTGGAGGAATGTGGAATCGTCCCACAATACACCATGCCAGGATCACCTAGCATGAATGGTGTATCTGAGAGACGAAACCGGACTCTTAAGGATATGGTAAGAAGTATGATCAGTCATTCTACTTTACCAGAGTCCCTCTGGGGTGAGGCTCTAAAGACAGCAACTTATATCTTAAATCGGGTGCCAACTAAAGCAACTGCAAAAACACCTTATGAGCTTTGGGTTGGGCGAAAGCCTAGTCTAAAACACTTGCATGTGTGGGGGTGTCCTGCTGAGGCGAGGCCTTATAAACCTCATGAACGAAAATTGGACTCTAAAACTGTTAGCAGCTACTTTATTGGCTATGCCGAACGATCACGGGGTTACAAGTTTTATGATCCCACAAATAGGTCAATATTTGAGGCAGGAATTGCAACATTTTTTGAGGATGTTGAGTTTGGGGGAGAAATCCAGTTAGAGACATTGTCTTTGAGGAGGAAGCAGGAGTAATCCCACTTCCTACTACTACTTTTGACCAATTACAGGTTCCTATACCTGTCATTGCTCGAGAAGTAATTCGGATCCTCAACCAGACAATGTTGTTCAAGATAATATAGTTCAACCCCTCATTCAAGATGAGGTAATTGTTCCTGAGGAACAAACTCTACAACCTCAACCTCAAGAACTGTGCCATTAAGGCGATCCACAAGAGAAAGGAGATTTGCAATTTCAGATGATTATATTGTATATCTCCAGGAACATGAGGTAGAAAATGGAATGTCGAAAGATGATCCAATCAACTTTCGTCAAGCCATGGAAAGTTCCAACTCTCATAAATGGATAGAAGCCATGAATGAAGAATATAAGTCTATGCAAGACAATAAAGTTTGGGAACTTGTCCATTACCAGTTGGTGCGAAGCCCGTAGGTTGTAAATGGATATTTAAAACCAAAAGGGATTCAAATGGTAATGTGGAGAGGTATAAGGCACGTCTTGTAGCCAAAGGCTTTACTCAAAAGAAGGAATTGACTTTAAAGAAACTTTCTCTCCAGTTTCTTCGAAAGATTCTTTTAGGACAATTATGGCGCTTGTTGCATATTTTGATCTTGAGTTGCATCAGATGGATGTCAAAACAGCTTTTCTTAATGGTGACATTAAAGAAACAATTTATATGGTGCAGCCAGAAAACTTTGTGTCAGGAGACCCAAAGAATATGGTTTGCAAATTGACTAAATCCATCTATGGACTCAAACAAGCTTCTCGTCAGTGGTACTTCAAATTTCATCAAGTTCTCACTTCGTATGGTTTTGAAACTAATGTTGTTGATGAATGTGTGTATCACAAGTTCAGTGGGAGTAAACACATATTTTTGGTTTTATATGTTGATGATATATTGCTTGCCACAAACGATATAAACTTATTGCATGACACCAAGAGATTTCTATCTAAGAATTTTGAAATGAAAGATCTTGGTGATGCTTCCTTTGTATTAGGAATCGAAATACACCGAGATCGTTCTCGGGGTATTCTGGGATTATCACAAAGGAGCTATATCGAAAAAGTACTCAATAGATTTGGCATGCAAAATTGTAAATCAGGTGAAACCCCGGTTGCTAAGGGAGACAAGTTTAGTCTCAGCCAATGCCCGAAGAACAGTCTTGAAATTCAAGAAATGCAGAAGATTCCTTATGCCTCGGCTGTAGGGAGTCTAATGTATGCCAAGTATGTACGCGTCCGGATATTGCGTTCATAGTTGGCATGTTAGGCAGATATTTAAGTAATCCTGGCATGGATCATTGGAAAGCAGCAAGCGTGTTATGCGATATTTACAGAGAACAAAGGAATATATGCTCACATATAGGAGATCGGATAAGTTAGAGGTCATTGGATATTCCGACTCCGATTTTGCTGGATGCCAAGACAGTAGGAAATCCACATCAGGCTATATTTATCTGTTAGCTGGCGGAGCAATTTCTTGGAGGTCTGCAAAGCAGACGCTCATAGCTTCATCCACCATGGCCGCAGAGTTTGTAGCATGTTATGAGGCATCAAACCAAGGGATATGGCTGCGGAATTTTGTCACTGGGTTGCGTATTTTGGAAGGCATGAAAGACCACTTAAGTTATATTGTGACAATAAGTCTGCAGTTTTATATTCCAATAACAACAGGAGCTCGACAAAATCAAAGCATATTGATATCAAGTTCCTAGTTGTAAAAGAAAGAGTGCAGAGTGGACAGATTTCCATAGAGCACATTGGGACAAACTCCATGATAGCGGATCCACTTACGAAGGGACTACCACCCAAGGTCTTTCATGAGCACACTGCTCATATGGGTGTTGTTCTATTTGAGAACATTTGGTTTAGTGGGAGTTTGTATTTATATTACTGCTTTATGTCAGCCTTGAGTTTTATCTATGTAATTAGATTAATTTCTGCAGAAATGAAGTATTCAGTTTATTACACTCTGTTACGTATTGTGAAGTATTGATCTCAATAAAGTTAAGTAGGACCAGTTGGAAATAGGCATGTATGGATCACATTACATGTAATTTCCATGCTACGCATCCATGATTGATCTATGTCATTTGGCTGTATTAGTATACGTGACCATTGGTGGGTCGAGTTGCGATTAATGTAACAAAGACCGCTTTGATCCTATATTAATATAGTTAATGGACAAGATTGTTTGGATACCCTCAGTCATGATAACAAATTTCTGAGCTCACTAAAGTTAAGCACATTTTTAGGTTACATATGTGGTCCAGTGGGAGATTGTTGATTAATTTCTAATTGGGACCACATATTTAAATGTGTGTTATCATTTATCAAACGCCTCAAAATTTAAGTGATCTAATTTAGTTAGCAGGCTTAAAGGGTATGTTTGTCATGGACCTAGTGTGTAGATACTATTTGTACAATTTCTATTTCTATGAGGGGCAGAAATAGAAATTGTGTAAGTTGGTTATTGTTTGGTGTTCAACTGCCGCGGTTGGTTTTACTTGAACTGCCAACCAAAACAAAGGGTTATGGTCCCAATCCTGCCATGCATATGCAAGAACAATATAACTTCTTCAAGTCCTCTCTCTTGAAAAAGGAAGCATTAAGGGCATAGGAAAGGATTGGAAAGCATTACCACAGGCAACCTTGTCTGTCAATCACGCTTCTGTTTAACCATAACGATGGATTCGGGTACGCATTTTGTATTGATTTCTTGATAATACACATGATACATGATCCAAAGTTTAAGTTTTTTTTTTTGTTTTGAGATTAAACACATTAAACTTTTAAATCGATTTCAAACAACTTTTTATTGAGTTGAGTTTAAGTAGTTTGATATATATATATATATATATCAATTTTAGACCTATTAAATTGAGCAGAATGAACAATTAGCCGTTCAAAATTGATTTAAAAATTTTAATAAATTTCAAAATATATTCAAAATTGACTTATTTATTTAAAAAATTAAACTCTAACAATTTTTTAACAATGAAAGCCAAGCTCAAATTATTTGATACATTTATTACTTTTACTTTTTATGGGACTGGTAGCATCAACCCATCAATGCAACAACAATGACCAATGCTCTCTGTGTACAATCTTGTATATCTATTCTATTTATTTTATTATATAAAATTTACATCTAAATTGGTGTAAACATGTCACGCATTTTATTTATGAAAATGCTCGCAAAGTAGTTACAGACAAGGAAGAGCAGTTATACCATAGATTCAAATTTATATTTTTTAAGTCAACTGCCATGATTGTAAATTTCATAGCTTTTTGCTATTGAACATTTTAATATGCTTACCTTTTTACCGTCCTTTTACTGTTGTGCTTGGTTTAGAGATTTAGAAAAGAATTTGAAAAGGAAAATAAAAAAAAGTAAGTAAAATATGAATAAAATATACTTGTATTTCACATAATTTCACATACCTTTTTCCCTTTCCCTTTTCAAATTTCTTCTTAAATCCCTCAACCAAACACAACATAAAAAACAGTAAATACATTGCAACCTATAATCTTTCTATCCCAAAAATTTAAAAATAAATAAAAATAAAAAATAAAAAAAATTATTTAGTGTCCATGAGTCCTACGTGACCATGCCACAATATTATCTTCTCAATTATCAACAAAAAATGATAAATCTCACTATATCCACTAATCACAATCTTTTTGTGACATTACCTAACTATGTCTTATAAATATGAAATAACTATTTCGAAAACAATAAAGTAATTGAAGTAAAGTGAAAATCTTATGTACAAGGGTATTACCAATTAAGTGTTTTTTGATCATGATTGTGACGCCCCGATTCTACACTAATGGTTGCAGTCAAGGGAGAGTCACTAATGAGTCCTATGGTCAATGACCAAGTAAGATCCCAGATCGCCGGAGGAGTCAAAATAGCCTCCCTTCTAAGTTCAGCTTTCTTAGGCAGCGCACTACCCTTTTGACAGATCTTAAAAGGTATTGACATAAGGTCTCATAAGCAACGATAAGGTTCATCCATATACGTAGAATACAAATATATAACAACCACAATATACTTAATTCAAAAGATGGTCCCATTACATTACATCCCAAAAGAAAGCTATTGTCTGTATGTTTAGTTATTTCACAACAGAAAAAAAAAAAAAAAAAAAACGATAACACATAAAACAAAACAAAAAATTGTTTTCATCACTAAATATTTATAAATAAATAAAAGAAAGGAAAGAAAGAAAGAAAAATAAGTGTTTTTTTATCTACTCATGCAATTAGGATTCATATTGGATCATTGGAACAAAACAAACATCTTACAGCTCTAGTGAGTGGAAACTGAGGAGCATATTCCATAAAATCACTTTCATGAGGTAGAACAAATAAAAATACCATGGTCTAACACTTATGTTCATATGGTATATTCTTTTCTACGAAGAAGAAGTAGTAACAAAGAAACAATTAATCATCTAAAAGTTAAATATCATGAAGCATGCTAGAGTATGGGAATACAATTTGACTAGGGATAATAGAACAATTATAACAGCATGAAAATATTATTCTCTCATTATTTGTTAAATATAGTGGGTCCAAAACATATGCATAATTTTTATTAGGGTAAATTATAAGCTAACCCCTTGTGGTTTGCCTAAAAAACACGGAGCTCTTTTGGAAAATCGAATTTGAATCAAAATGCCAAAAATGGACTGCTTTGCCAGATATAGAGTCGCCACCTAAATATTTTTGGGCAATTTAGGAAACCCATGACTCATGCCAAAGGCCACGTGTCTGTCATCACCAAGATTATCTCAGCTCGGGAACTTAGGTACGAGAGGGGAAGGTCATGAATTGAATACCCCCACTCGCCCGATCAAAGATTGGCCTTTACTAATCATGATGTCAATCTTATTTGCATTATATGCTCTTATTCTGATTTATTAGGCTAGCATTACTATGTGATGCGCACACAAGTATAGACCAATTTGCAAGAATTGGAACACTTGATCTCATGTATGTTTTGAAAATTGTTTTGAATATGTACCACTTGAAAAAGTGATCGCATAATGAACATTACTCAAATTATTCCAATTCAAGCAATTAGCCTTCATCCGCAGGCATTCAAACAGTTTATTTGATAAGCACTTAGCCTTATGGTGAACATGCTTTGACATGGCAACAATCACATTCATCTAATTATGCTAAAGCAAATAAAAGCTCACCTAGTACTCCAAGCTACAAAGATAAAAGAGTTAGGAAAAATGCGTGATCCTACCTATGCAATATGACTAATGCAATACATGCAATATTCAATTATTAGGCTCGACTACTTAACATGGCATATGAATCAATTTGATAGCATGCGGTCTATGCACGTATTCGAAGAAGTTTTTTAAATAACATAGCAAGTTAGAATGATGCATCGAGCCGCGGTGCATGCAAGACAATGAATGCAAGGCATGAGAAATGCTAAACAAAACATGATGCCCTAAACTAACCAACATAAGCTAGTAAATAAAAGGGAGAAAGACGTGGGGTTGAAAGACAGACACATTATTACAAGTTTGTGTCCTCATGTAGGAGAGTCTGAATAAACTAACTAGCTAAACTAATTAACTAGCTATTACAACAACAAATTAACTAATTATTACAAACCCGAATAAATTAGCTATTCTAGCTAGCTATTACAAAACCAACTGAAGAACTATTCTAGCTAATTAGTTACACTAACTAATTAAGCACGAATTAGCATTAATTACAACATGGATATGAAATGGAGTAACTAAATTAACTAATTAGCCCCGGGGAGCGAGGAATGCTCTTGCATGCGCGCAGATTTCCACCCGAAAAGCCACTATTCTGCTGCCAAGAAGCCTTTGTTGCACAGTAGAACACTTGCACAGTTATTCATCTCAAAATCAGCTCTGTTCCATTTCAAAAAGCCATTGCTGGGTTTTGCAAAGGTGGCCAGTAGGCCAAAAGTGGTGGCCTGTCGTCCACAAAAGATGGTCTGCCAGCCACTGATGCTTGGTTCTTCCCACTGCAACAGAGAGCAAACAGAGCACAACCAAGGAATTCTCAAAGGTTGTTTGTACATCTTACCCCTTCTTATCATCAAATAGCTCAAATGAGTGGTAAATTTGATTCACAAACCATCAATCGATGAAATTTCATTGCATGATGGCCTACGAACCAAAAGGTATAATTTCAATAAATGCAACGAATAAAGACTCTCAGACCTCCTCCCTATCATGGATTGATCAAGAGAAGTGGTTGACATTGACTCTTGAACCGTTTACATCACTAACAAGTATGAAACGACTCAAGACTCAATGGGTTCAATTAACTGGGATGCCTGCATTTTCCTGGACATTAGCTATGGAAATAGTAGCTCCGGGTACCGAAATGTTTGCAGGAGGTGGATGGATACAGAGGCTGCTGCCTACTACAACTATTGTTGCTGTAACCTAGCGATCAACTCAGCCAGTTGGGCTACAATTACTGCTTGGCAGGCTGTGACTTCCACTTGGCGGGCAGCATCTAGCTGCATAGCCTCAATAGTTTGCTAGAGTTGTCAAAGCATATCTTTCATATTGACTGGAGGATTTTGAACTATCGGAGCTGGTGAGTACTCTCTGTTTGGAGTAGAAGCAGATAATTGGGCCTGGCTGGGCACAGACGAGGTAAATGGTGACTACTGAATTGGCGAGTTCTGTCGAATCCTCCTTTGCCTAGTAACCGGCAGGAGTGAAACAAACACTGGTTGTCCCCTAACTAGATCCCTAGATCTACCAATCCTTCTAACTCGGGTCCAGAGTGCTTGGGGGGTAACAGACTCATCTGAAGCAATGGTGTAAACTACCTTGCAAAAAGAAATAAAGAAATAAAGAAAAAAAAGAAACAAAAATCAGAAACCGCACAGCACCTCGGCTCAGACACAAACAACACGCAGTTGTAAACGTAAGCTAGAGAACTATACTCAAACACTGATTTCTACCCCAAAACTGATTCCCAGACTTGCAACTGATACATATATTCCTGCAGAGTTTCACTACAAAAGAACATATCAAGCAAGTAAGAGCCAAAACACTCCTAATTTCATCAGGAGCTAGGGGTTCACTACGCAAACAAGCGGTTTCACACAATTCCTGTATTCGGGTGAGCAACTTGTCTAGTTTGGAATAGTCTCTATGGCTTCCGATATGCAACTAGTCGAAGGGTCAAAAGAGTACCTCAGCAAGATTACCTAATATACCTCTCACACCTAACCCTGAGAAGTGAAAGGAGGATCAAACGGTATAGCGGTAGTCCAAATCCAAGGGTTGTGTTCCCATCATAGCAGAGCCCGCAACCGGTCAGCCTTTTGGCAAGCTTTTCCAAGCAAGCCTCCGGCAAACCGCTCAGGAATAGCAGATGGTAAACACTATAACTTAAGCGCACCGATGCTAATGCAAATGCAAAGAAACACATAAGTGTAGATAAAATAATATATCATGAGTTCGAGTCAAGTTCTCTAAATCCCCAGCAGAGTCGCCTTGCCTTTTTCTCGAGCCCCGCATTTCAGAAAGGTTTAAAAAGAAAAGCCTTAGAGTTCGGACTCCTATGGTTCTGAATCTAGTCTCACAAGTGCAATGTGAAACTGATAAACACCAAAGAGTCCAATCCAGCAAATCTTTTTGGAAAATCGATTTTAAATCAAATAATGCCAAAATTGGACTGCTTTGCCAAATACAGAGTCACCACCTAAATATTTTATTTTTGGGAAAATTTAGAAAACCCTGACTCGTGCCAAAGGCCACGTGTCCGTCATCACCAAAGTTGCCTCGACTCGGGAACTTAGGTACGAAGGAGGAAGGCCATGAATTGAGCACCTCCACTCGCCCAATCAAAGATCAGCCTCCACTAATCATGATATGATACTTTATAAACATTATGTGTTCTTATTCTGGTTATTAATCTGACCTTACTATGTGATGCGCACAAGCAAGTATAGACTAGTTTGCAAGACTTGGAACAATTCAATTCATGTTTGTTTTGGAAAATGGTTTGAATTTTCCACCCTCAAGTGGGCTTAAAAATGCGGATTTGCCACCAAACATAGTGGGCTTAAAACATGATTTTCCACAACAAAGTGGGCTAAAAACTTACATTCGTTGAATTGTTCTAATTCAAACAATCAAGCCTTCATCCACAGGCATTCATGCAATTAATCATTTAAGCACATAGCCTCATGGCAAGCATGCTAAACATGGCAATATGGCAATCACACTCATGCAAGTATGCTAAAGCGTAAAAGCTTACCGAGTACTCCAAGCCAAAACAAAAGCTAGTTAGAAAGATGCATGATCCTAACTATGTTAAGCGTTCAATGCAACACATGCAATATGCAATTTAATAGGCTCGGCTACTAATATGGCATATGATTCAATTTGAACAACATACTATTAAACACGTATTCAAAGAAGTATATTGAATTTGCAATGCAGTTTGTATGATGCACCGAGCCTCGGTGCATGCAAGACAAATGAATGGATGCAAACATGCAAGCATAAGGTATACTAATTAAAAATGTCCCTAATCTAACCATCGAAAGCGATTAAATAAAAGGGAGAAAGGCGTGAGGTTGGAAAACATACACACACACGCACACTTATTACAACATTATGCCCTCGCGAAGGAGGGTCCTAATGAATAAGATAACTAACTAGCTACGCTAATTAAGCTAACTAATTATTACAACAATTGAAACGAATTAACTAACTTATTCTAAGCTAATTAAATATTACAAATTGAATTAATTACCTAAATACTTAACTAATTAATTACAAAGCAATTAGGCTAATTAATTACAACATAAAGTAATTAACTAACTACTTTACTTAAGTAATTACAACACTTGCATGAATTAGCTACCACTAATTAACTAAGAAAAGAAATTAAATGGCCTCTGGAAGTGAGGGATGCATGCATGCTCGGTTTCTCCACATGAAAAGCTACCGCATTGCCATTAAACGCCTCTGTTTGCATACTTTGAATGCCAACAGTGCTGCTAACTCCCATAACGCCTCTGCTCCACCTTACCAACATACTGAGCAATTTCTTTATTGATGGCCGGTCGGCTACCAATGGTGGCTGTCGGCAACCATTGGTGGCCGGTCGGCCACTGCCTCTGTCCAAAACTTCCCTTTTTGCTGCAACAGAGAGCAAACAGAGGCAAAGCAGTGTATTCTCAGGGGTTGTTTGTACGGTTACCCTCCTTATCATCAAACAAGCTCAAAGAAGTGTAACTCTTGGCTCTAAAACCACCAATCAAGCAATTTCCATGCATGATGGCCAAAGAACCAAGTTTTTACAAATCTAATGAGTGTACAAACAAGACCAAAACAACCGCCACCCTATCATGCATGATCAAGGGTGACGGTGACCAAGGAAAGTGGCACATTTCATCACTTTTGAGTATGAAATGTCTCATTTTTCTTGTGTTTGAATTAACGTCCGATTCGAACACATGCAATGCAACACGAAAGATGCTTATCTTGCCTCTTTTACTTGTTCATTTTGTTTACTTATTTTACATTACCGATTCATTCTTTAGTCAATTAGTCCATTGGTGAGTGTCTTCTAAAGCGAAAGAAGTGTCAACCAAGGGGTGATTTAAGGCATGAGAGAGATCATGCCATTGGTAACGAACCCTCAAAGAGGATTAAACCATTAAGCATAACCTCAATCTTAAGCTTAAAGGATCCCAAATTTGAAAGGACTCTCAAAAGCAAAGAAAAGAGTGAAGCAAAGAGGGAGGTTGCAGAGATTAAGGTGCTGAAATTACATGCAAAATAATACTAAAACATGCAATCAACTCAAGAAAATGATGTTTAAAGGCCTAAAACACCAAACTAGTGAAGCCCTTTACACTACAACCATGCAAAACAAGACTCACATGACCCAACCAACCCAAAACAGAGCTAAAGCAGTCCAAATCAGACACAAAAACATGCTGGACTTAAGCTAAAGTAAGCTAGAAAAACATGCTAACTCATGAAGCTAACTAGGCACGCAAACAAGATACAAGGAGGGGAGGCTAACCCCTCCAATTTTGGACATCAAAACAAGGTTTTTGCCACTAAAAAACCTCTGAAATTTAGTGGTTAAAAGGCCCAAAAAAGTTGATTTGAAAGTGAGGAAAAATAGCACAAAAAGCTTAACAAGCCAAGGAGCCAAAATGGTGGACAACCCCCTAACTCAAAAGGGCTCAAACCACCATTTTAGGTCTCAAAAAAAGAGTTTTTTACACTTCAAAAACAGCCTTAAAGCAGTTGAAAAAGATAGGAAAATAAGTATGCACAATAAGCATAAATAAGGTAAGTGCTCTACCTTTGAAGCAAAACACAATTTAGGCACAAATCCAAGCTCAAACCTCCTTCCAAAGCTCAAACAAGACTCCAAGAGACCTCAGCTCAATGGTGGTCAAGTTTGATTAAGGATTGATGTGCAAAAGTATGGAGGAACTAGGCAATCAAGCACAAAATATCAAGTGAGAGAGAGAAAGCTAGAGAGAGAGAGAGATATTTTTGGTCCAAAATCTTCTAACCCTCAAAAATGGGGAAGGAACCCCCCTATATATAGAAAAATAAGTCTTGATCTTAGATACATCTCACCATATACGTGTATGAAGATGCAGCTCAGTAAGCAACAGTTGGCACAGCTAGCAACAAATATCTGGAAAAGGGAACCAATGGCCGTCGGCCACCACTGGTGGCCAACAAAGTCCAGGGGTGGCCGACAGGTTACCCTCTCATCCAGGCTAGAGACAACAAGCTCTTGGTCCAAAAACATACACAAAACAAATAAGGTTTAGAGGCTCAAAGACAAGGCGTTCCGCCGAGGACTTTGGGCGCTCAAAACGAACACAAACAAGCACAATCATCCAGTGCAGAAACGATGACATCCAAGTCTTGTGGACGGTCAAAAATGGGGTGCCTACAGTTGCCCCTCTTTGACAGAACTCGGGAGTCATGTAATGACGGGAGTGAATGTCAAAGCCCAAAGACAACCCATTTTTGACAAGGCCAAAGACTCGGACAAACAGACAAGTAAGACAAAGACGGTTGCACCCGCAGGCTGCCTACGTATCCCTTTGCAAGGAATCAAACCAGCGTAGTTCTGGGGCAAGATGCAAGTGATATGCGCGATGCGAGAACATAACTTATGATCATGCAATGAGGCTGTGAACATAACTTATGATCATGCAATAACTTATGATCATACAAACCGAAGCAAGATACAACAATCTCAAACATGAAAACAAGGAAATAAGCACGCCATGAGTGGGAAACCCAAGCTAACTGCATTTCATGTAGAAAGGATGTAAGAAAATTATGCAAGCTTAATCACGGATCACGCAGGAAAGACAAAGAACAACACAACTATTGGGCACACCCGAGGCGTCAAACAAAATCCCAACTCGTTGCACACGCGAGGAAAAAGATTGTGTGAACATAGGGACACGCCCAAATGTTTCTAAACCGAAGCATCCTAACGCTTCGCATGCGAGAGGAAAAGAAGTTGTTGTGAACACCGGGACGCACTCGCGTGTTCTAAACCGAAGCATCCTAACGTGCCACACGCGAGAGGAGAAAGAGGTAACGAGAACATTGGGACGCACCCAAATGTCTCTAACCGAAGCGTCCTAACGTGTCGCACGCAAGAGGAGAAGAGATAGCGAGAACACCGGGGTGCACCCAAATGTCTGTAACCGAAGCGTCCTAACGCATCGCACGTGAGAGGAGAAGAGAATGTGAGAACATCGGAACGCATCCACGTGTCTCTAAACTGAAGCATCCTAACGCGTCGCACGTGAGAGGAGAAGAGGTAGTGAGAACACCAGAACGCATCCACATGTCTCTAAACCGAAGCGTCTTAACACGTCGTACAGGAATGATTTCACCTGGAATTCCTCTAAATGAACCGTACATACAATATCATTCCTGCATAAGAAAGAAACTCAACAAGCATAACATAGTAAGAGTGAATGTTCCATGCAAGACGAATAACCAAGACACAATGCTAAAGGCATGTTTTATACACAA
This sequence comes from Camellia japonica, assembly GCA_030407325.1. NCBI lineage: Eukaryota > Viridiplantae > Streptophyta > Magnoliopsida > Ericales > Theaceae > Camellia > Camellia japonica. The sequence continues at coordinate 16,291,524 of JAPPVO010000010.1, read as the reverse complement.
CATGAAAGAAACAAAACAGAAGCATATTCTATGCGGCGTGAGCCATAGCATGTTCTATGCCACATTAGGATGGATATTCTATGCAACAGTATAGGATGCATGTTCTATGCAAATGATCAACAGTAGAAAATGCATGTTCAATGCGAGATTAATAGCATGTTCTGTCATGACCCGAACCCACCCCCGTGGGTTAAGGACATAACCGGCCAGTAATCATGAGATTACTTACGGCCTCAGACCAAACCAAACGTATTTAACAGAGTTAACGGGGGCCAAACAGAAGCAATTTAAAACTTTGTCCATAGAGCTGTGCTTACATGGCACATCATAACAAACCATACATATGTACATTAATAACTCACAACAGAAGTACCGTATCATAAGGTTCTGTATAGACAGGATCATCCAAAATTAAGTCAACCCAAGAAAATTATGTGCAGACGTGTCCAAAGACTTTGCCAACATGATAACATAAACAAAATGACAAAAAGGCGAAAATGAGTCTCGTGCGTGAGACGCAAGGCTGACTCTTCAAAACCTTTGTTGTTCCACACATACTTAACTGGGGCTGGGTTTGGACTTCTCTTGCCTCACCTACAAACACACGAATGAGCGTGAGCGATAGCCCAGTGAATAATATCAATAAAGGAGTTATACAAACGGTACGTAGAACAACATGCTTCAAAGGGCCTTGGGCCCAAATCATATTTCTATTTAACATATATACATACACAATTTAAGTCAAGTGACTGTGGTTCCAAACATACTGGCCTGTGGCCCCGTTCAGATTTTCATGTCAAACTGGCCTTGGGCCCATTCAACTTTCATTCATGTCAAACTGGCCTCTGGCCCATTCATTGGTGTCAAACTGGCCTCTGGCCCATTCATTGATGTCAAACGGCCTCTGGCCCATTCAAACTCTCATATCAAACTGGCCTTTTAGGCCTTTCAAACTTTCATATCAAACTGGCCTTTTAGGCCTTTCAAACTTTCATATCAGACTGGCCTCTAGGCCTTTCAAACTTTCATATCAAACTAGCATTTTAGGCCTTTCAAACTTTCATATCAAACTGGCCTTTTAGGCCTTTCAAACTTTCAATCATGTCAGACTGGCCTTTGGCCCATTCACACTTTCGTATCAAAACGGCCTTCGGCCCAATCATTCGTGTCAATCATTGTCCACCATTCAAATTAATGAACTTACAAAACTTACATAGGAGTAAACAATCGGACAACAACATATTTCAAATATCCTGTTAAGATATTACTCATAGTGATCGGCTTGTGGATTTGCCCTGGAGCTTGACCCTACACATCACATAACACGTATGGGTCACAAATGATTCAATCCGCTCTTTAATTCACATATTAGGCTTCATTCTTATCTCTTTAACTCAATTACAATGCTCAATGTATGCCTAAGAGTGCTTACAAGTGAGAGAGAACGGAAAACGGAACACAAAATGCATTTTCAAGATTTCAGAAAACAGGGTCCCCGCTCGAGCGGACCCAAGAGGTCTGCAAAAGTACTGGTTGCATCAAATTCACGCTCGAGCGGAAGGTCTGTCTACATAGCTCCCCGCTCGAGCGGACCCATGTCTGCAAAAGAAATACTGGGAGCATGAATTCCCCACTCGAGCGTCGATTCCCCCGCTCGAGCGGACATCATAAATTCTGGGTTTTCCAGAATGGTTTCTTGAGTTCAATTTTGACATTTCAACCACATTTCTTGCATTTTATGGCTCCAATCTTCAAATATATTTATGCTATCATGATACAAACACCCATTTACATCAATATGGAGCTCAATTTCATAAATCAAACACATGCATGTCCCAATTAACACCAAACTCATTCCCAACATGCAAATTCATGCAATCAAGGCTCCTATTCTTATAATTTGTACATGCATGTGATGTATCACTCTTATTCTCAACTTAGATGATGCAAATGGTGTTCATTCTCATGAAACTCAACAAAAACATGTTTGCATGTATGATTTAACACTCATATTTCCACATTCAACTTAATACACGCTTGATTATGCAAAATCATGGTGATCCTATACATGCATGTGCATTTCAACTTCAAATTCATCAATTAGAGCACAACTCTTGTCCTTGATCACCAATTAATCTTTAATTCCCAAAATCACAAGTTCAAAATCATGAATTCATAATCAATCACTTACCTAGAAGCTCAATCTTCCCAATTTATGGTTAATTCTTGAGCTAGGCTTCCAATTTCCAATTTCCAAGTTCCTTAGCAAATCTCTACTTTGAGCCCCCTTCTCTCACTAAATCCGGCCCCTCTCTCTCTCTAGAGCATAATTTCAGAAGTTGAACTCAAAAAGGAACAAAAATGAGGGTGTAATGGCCTTAATAAGAGCTCCCTTAGTCACATTATTTTAATATAAAATAATTGAGCACTAATTCACCAATTTAATCCATTTAATTCGATCCGAATCAATTTTCAATTAAATTTCACCGTAGGCTCTAAAAATTACGCTGATCACAATGGCGTAATCAATTTCGAGTTTCGTGGCCGATAAGGCCTTCAATTTAAATTTCAAAGTAGATATTCAAACAGATATTCCTACGGTGAACAGATAGAAATTCAAAACCACATATTTTCACATAGTGGCACACAAAATCATATCATATATATAACCATAATCACAATAAGGACCAATTAGCATAATAGGGAACAGGGTTATCACATGTTCTGTACAAAACACCAAATGCATGCTCTATGCAAATGTAAGAAGTGCACTTTCTATGCAAAATCACATGTGAAATGCACGTTCCATGCAACGACAAAGAAATGCACATTCTATGTAATGACAAAGGCGTGCTTGATAAAACCAACTTAATTGTAACTTCTGATTTACCTCTCGGAAGAGTCACAATAAGTTTCAAAAGGATACACCTTGCTCATGTTGAGTATTATACACCGAAGACACGGTTCAGAGCTTCCGTAGAGGTAACTCGAACTTAAAAGTGAACTTTCTTTGCACTTCTCAAGAAACAAGAACACAAAACAGCATCAAAATTCAAAGGAGGAGCATTGGGCACTTGTCGGCTACCAGGGGAGGGCATCGGCCACCTGTTGGCCATACCTGAAGGTTATCGGCCACAAATGGTGGCCAGTCGGCCACATATGGCAATTTCGGTCTATTTTGGTCTTTTTACAGCGAGTCTTTAACTATACACTCTCAAACTTCATTTCCACACACTCCCATTGCCGAAAATCCTCCCTTTCTCTCTCTAGACATTTTTCCCCTCTAGATCTGCGCTTTATACGCATTTTCCAATGCCTCACGAACGTTTGATTCGCTAAAACCTCTTGATTTCCTTCGTTTTGAACCAATTGGAATTTGTTTTAAGTGCTTTTTTCTTCATTTTCACCACTTGAGGTTTGTTTCCCTCAAGTTTTTCTTGGGTTTGGTACCGTTTCCCGGGCTTTGACTTTTTCTTCCCTTTTTCTCTCTCCTAGGGTTGACTTTTGTTGACTTTTGGCATTCTCCACCCATTTTGCTCATTTTTGCCCACTTCCTCACCTTCTTTCAAGATGGCGGATGACATTCCCCATGACGGAACATCTCTAGGGATGGAGACAGATCTCGAGCATGTACCATTACCACCCAGGGTTGGACCCTTTGATCCGGAGACATATCACCCTGAGGTGCATGTGCTGCCGCCCGATACTATTTGTCATTTCAAAGGTTTTGCACGAGGCGTGCCAGAGGATCTCTTGCTACGAGAGCCAGAGTCTCATTTATCCTACGGCGCCATCGAGGTATGCACTGTCTTCTTACATTTTCCACAATGTACCTTGCATTTCTTGCATAGATCACGCTTACACTATCTTTCATCTGTTTATCTCAAACACATTCTTGCACTGTATTTCTTACACTACTTTCTCAAACACATTCTGATTACAGGAGGACTCGCACTCTATCCGAGGATACGGAGCCACATCTGCGAGGGAGTGGTATATGGACCTCCCTGTTGGCGTCCGCTAGATTATCGATGAGGTCAGATTCGGCTTATTCTGCATAGGGCTATCGCGTCTCATAGCGAGCAGGCCCTTACTTGGCGCACTGGTAGAGAGGTGGTGGGACACCACCAACTCTTTCCACTTCTCTATCGCGGGAGATATGACGATGACCTCGTATGACTTCGCTATGCTCGCCGGCATCGAGGTAGGGGTCGGCCGATCCCTTATGATATAGACATGGGTGAATGGTAGGCCGCCTAGATCTACCTGCTGGGGGCTCGTCCGCATATCTTCCGGTCAGGGATGGTGCGATACACTTGGTTCTCAGAGCATTTCAAAGGAACAGAGCCAAAGACCCTAAAGGAGATCGAGTAGTACGCCCGAGGCTTCTTGATGTTCCTATTTGACACCACTTTGTTCGCCGATAGGGCGAACACTGTCGAGCTATATCTCTTGAGTGCCTTGGTGGACTTCTCTCGAGTCTGGCTTTACGACTGGGGCGGCGCTGGCCTTACTACCTTATACGGCTACATGAGCTTGACATCCTGTAGGAGCGGGAATAAAGTCGGCGACTACTGGAGAGCCTGGAAGGTATGCTTTACTTTTCTGCTTTACATTTCCTACCGTGCTTTCTGCTTTGCACTTTCTGTACACTGCACACACATAGTCTGATCTCTAATTTGCATTTGTACTTTCTGTACACTGCACTACACATTCTGCTTTCTGTATTTTCTCTATATTCTGCATTCTTTGCACATTGCACACATATTCTGCTTTCTGCATTGCCTGTGTTTATCTGTTGTATATTCACTGTCGCCCTTTTGCTTTTCTGCAGCTGTGGTTATATGCATATTTTCCCACCCTTGCTCCAAAGCTGGAGGTGGAGATGCCTCTTGTTGTACCTTACTCTCATTGGTATGACGACAAGTGCGTGAGGAAGACAAGGGAGACCTTGTCATTCTTCTGCCGATATTTTGACACGGTGACTGTAGCAGAGGTAACTCAAAAATCACTGTTGTTTCTACTTTACTTCGAATCTGATTCATATTGTATATCTAATGGCAACTAACAATCTATGTATTTGTTGTATGCAAATCTCGTGGTATCCCTGGGCGAAGATGCCTGAGGGTGTCAGGTACCAGTTTGCTGGCGCTTGGGGCGCTTCCCGTTACCATCTTGTACTCGAGGGATCGGTAGGCCGAGCCTAGTTCTTAGGCGAGCGCTTCCTACGCCAGACCTTGGGTTTGTCGTTGCAGGCGGTTCCCATGCTACCTCCTCCATCCATGCGGGCTACAGAGAGTCTCTCTTCCGAGGAGGTGATCGCCTTTACACGAGGCGTGGATACCGACTACTTTCTTAGAGAGGGGGACTATGCGACATATATCTAGACGCATCTCATGCCTCCCTTGACGGGTAGTCGTGCTCGTGCAGGGAGAGCAGCAGGCGCCCCTTCGACGAGCAGGGCTCGAGCGCCGAGGGACAGGGCTAAGGGGGTGTCCTCCATCAGACAGGGCTTCGGTTGGCTTGCGCTTCCGACCGAGTTGACATGTTGGTGACACCTTAGAGAGGCCTATCAGATTCCTATTGAGCCTGCACCGGCCGGACATAGATATGTTAGAGCACCTGATTCACCTCCGGTATGCACTATAATTCTCATTTTTCCGTTCTCGCTCAGATACTTAGATTTTGATTCCTTCCAGTTATTAATCATTCCCAATACGTTTGAAGGCACCCGTAGGGTACGTCGATGGATTGCTCGAGATTAGGGGCCTCATTCAAGGAATGAAATTGAGGAGAGAGGCGTTGCTCGGCTTCTACAGCATTCTGGTACTTCCTTCAGTTTTTTTACATTCCAGTCATCAAATTTCTGCTGACATACTGAAATTGACGTTTCAACTGAACACTTCCCCACACTGCACTGATACACTGCATCTATAGATCACATCTAACACATTGCATTCACACACTATATTTGACCTCTGCATCACATCTGATATACCTGCTGTTACTAATATGAACTATCATTTTCAGGTTCCACCCGTACCGATGGGACCAGCAGCACCTGCAGCACTAGCACCAGTGGTGCCCCCTCCGGTGGCAGGGAGGAGAGAGAGACAGGCTCCAACACGCGGCCAAGGGAGACGTTATGGTCGAGATCAGAGGAGCCCTTTAGAGCCTATCATGAGTGATGACGATGATGAGACTAGTGAGACTGAGGAGGCTGTGGGTCAGCACGTCGAGTCTTCCGAGAGCGGAGACGATGATGCTGGCTCGGGTTCTGCTAACGGAGATGATGCTGAGTCAGGCTCTGAGGCACAGAGCGGTGATGACTTTGGTTCGGATTCCAGTTCAGAGGGAGGTACAAACAGCGGCGCTTTCGGAGACAGCTCTGAGTCTGTGCCCAGGAAGAGACGAAGAGGGCCTTTCGAGACTGAGGTAGCTGGCGCTGATTCATATGTTTTTGCTTAGTTTCTTTTTGCTAGTAATGTTAGCTCATTGTACATCTTAGACAATTTTATTTTCTTTAAAAACTTGTACTCTTTTGTAAAAAAAAGGGTAACCATGATCGAAATGAAAACCAGCTTTTTGTATGAAAAAGTGTTGCATTTTGCATCATGAGCACCGCACGAGTACCACATAGCATAAAAACAAGATTGATAGAAATTGAACATCGTATTGGTACAACCTTCTTAATCAGGTAATGAACCGACCAACACTGAAATAAATAAAGTAATACAACTCGATGAACAACTAATAATAACAACTCGATAATCAAAACAATACGAATACAACTCCATAAGAAAAACAAATACAACTCGATAAGAAAAACAAGACTAATAACTCGACAAACAAATTGAAACAAAACAACTCAACAAAACTAACTAAAACAAGACAACACAACGCACAAAGAGCAGAACAAAACACAGGTTCTCAACACTCTCGACATACAGGTTGACCACAGGACAGACCAAGAGGCCATCGGCCACGAACAAAGTCTGTCGGCCACCAGTGGTGGCCCGTTGGACACAATAGGTGGCCGTCGGCCATCACCACTGGCCGGTCAGCCATCAATGTGAGAGATCTCCAAATTGTTGCCACCTATCTTCCACTCAGTGCTTTATCTTCTACAAAATCTGGTACTTCGTAATTTCTTCATTCCAGCTCTGTTTTTACCACAAATGGAGCCATTCTTTACCGATAAACTTTCAGATTGGATTGCAACTTTATATGGCTTAGAAAAGTTGAATTTCCGGGGTTTCGGCATAAACGCACTATTCCCGCTAAGTCGTTATCTAGTTTGTTTTCCATTCCTTCATGTCGCATCTAGGTGTTGAAACCTGATTACACATGTGTTTAGCTTCGGGGGGCAAGAGTTATGCCCGACAATCGAAGAATTTCAAGTGCTAATGGAGTCCCAGCGGATGAGGAAATCTTGGCCCAGCCTCGTTTTGGTCAGATCCCAGCTTTAGGAAGGATGTACGGGCTCAATTTACATGAGGCTCGATCCTTGGTTCACAATGGAGAGCTAGATATTCCCAGCCTCATTCATCAATTCTCTGATGCCGGTGACCGCAGCGACCGTCTTCGGCAAAGTTTTCGATAGCATGCCCTTTGTTTGTGTATGTTGGCTCATTTTCTTCTTGCCCCAAGTTTCGAAAGGTCTAGCATTTGACTGATTGAAGTGGCCCAAGGCTTGAAAGAGGGCAAGATCTGTATTGGCCTAGCACTGGCCGAAACTTTGATGGGCTTGGGTACCTTCCATCGGTGGGACGCGACCAAATTTACAGGAAATCCACTACTTTTGCAGGTAATGTTTCCCATCCTATCTCACATGTGTTTCTCACATCACTCGGCACTCATGCTCTGTTTTTTTTCTCTCAAAACCATGTCTCACTTTTCTTTCCACATACACCTCTTTATTCTTTAATCTCTCTTATTTTTCATCCCTTCCCAGATATGGCTCATGGACAATTTGAAGGTAGTGGACTCTTGCCCTGCATATTCAGCGTTAGGCTATTTCTTTCGCCAATGGCTAGTTGATTTCCTGAACGAGGGATGGTGTTGCCATTGGATGTGCAATAAATTTGCTACCGACATTGTTGGCGTTGCCCCTGGTTTGATCTGCCCGAGATGAGCTACAGCATGTCTTGGCAATCCGACATTCAGCTGATTGGCTTGACACATTGTGTCTTTTATTTCCCGTTTTGGTTCAGGCGTCAGTTTGGACACGGCCAAACTTTTCCAGAAGAGGGGGTAGAGTACCTAGCTCCGTTCTTCGTCCGAGGCTCACAATTAGCTCGATATCCCACTGCATGAAGGACAAGAGAACTTCTGGCTCCTGCTCCCAATTTCAATTGCGCCCTCTTTGGCGAATACTTGGCTTGGCTTGAAGATGAGGCACAAACCGAGCCTACTTTAGCATCTGAAGCTTCCACAAGCGCAGGGAAAGGGTGCAGGAACACCTGACTCATCTATGCCCCATGTTTATTCCTTTGATCTAACTTTTCAAGTTTTCCTTTTGAATGTAATAAAAGACAACTTTGATTTGTATCGAGGGTTGGAGAACTTTGTACTAAAATCAATGAAATTGAAGTTGTGGGCACTGAAAATTTTCCTTTTGGTCTAAAAATGGTCCAAGTTGTAAAAAGATTAATTTGAACAACATCAACTTTTATTAAAACTTTTCAAAACCGTTTTCGATAAGGATCACAACTTGACACACTTGGAATCAATCCTCGAGATGTACAACCTCGAATCCAGAAATGGAAAATTGCCCCTAGACTGAATAGCACTGTTCGACATTGTAATCAGTTCTTCTCTCAAGGTAAGGATCAAAACCGATCTTTTAGATAATGGACAAAGATGACCTGATCAATATATGGACATAGTTGATTTGGAGGTGTTTACGGCCGAATTTTGAGATGAAATTGCCTACGTATCCCGAAGATGGGAATCAGGCCTTACGTAGTTCGGTTCGGGTTCACTCAGATATTAACAATCTCTTTTACGCTCTAACTTTTTCTAAGGCCGCCCTTTCTGGGTTTTCAACCTTGCGAGCTTAGTTTTTCTTTTTTTCTAATTTTTTATGCTCTAACTTTTGCCTAGGTCGCCCTTCCGGGTTTTCGGCCTAGTGAGCCTCTCAGGGGTAATATTTCTTCAACTTGTCCATGTTGATTGGTTGGGAGAATTCTAGACCATCTAGGTCCATAAGAATAACAGCTCCACCCGACCAGATTGATTTGATGACATAAGGACCAGTCCAATTGGGTCTGAACTTGCCCCTAGGGTCATGGATGGGAGGTCGGTTGTCTTTCAGCACCAAATCACCTTCCTTAAGATTCTGAGACTTGACTTTCTTGTTAAAAGCCCTAGCAATCCTACGTTGATATCCTTGAACATGGTACAGTACTTTCAGTCTTCTCTCATCGAACAACATTAGTTCTTCAAACCTGCTCTGTTGCCAATCTGCTTCGGCTATCTGGCACTCAGCCATAACCCGTAGTGACGGAACCTCTATTTCAATTGGCAGAACAGATTCCATCCCATAAACCAGAGAATACGAAGTTGCCCTAGTAGATGTCCGAATCGAAGTCCTATAGCCCCAGAGAGCAAATGGCAATTTGTCTGGCCAGTCCCTGTAAGTCTCAACCAATTTCTACAAAATGTGCTTGATGTTCTTGTTGGCGGCCTCAACAACTTCGTTGGTTTGCAGCCGATATATGGATGACTTATGAAAAGCCACGTTGTATTTCTCCAACAAGTTAATCACTTCTCTTTTGAAATGGGAGCCATTGTCTGAAATGATCTCATTCGAGACTCTGTAACGACAAATAATGTTATTCCTGATGAACTTGGCTATATGCGACGCTTTCAGCACGACATAGGATTGGGCTTCGACCCACTTTGTAAAATAGTCTATTGCCACCAAGATGTACTTATGCCCATTTGACCCTTTCAGTGTAACTGCCCTAATAACATCAATTCCCCAGACTAAAAACGGTCATGGTTAAGTCATGTTGTATAGCTTCGACAGTGGGATATTTATGCGATTTGCATGGATTTGGCATTTGTGGCATCGTCGAACAAAGCCAATACAATCCTCCTCCATGGTTGACCAGTAGTAGCCTTGCCTGAGAATCTTCCAGGCTAGCATTACTCCACTCATGTGTACTCTACACTCTCCCCCATGGATGGCCTCCATTAAGCACTTCGACTCTTCTACGTCAACGCACAACTTGTGCATTCCTAGATGACCTTGTTTCTATAACTTACTCCCGCAGATGATAAACTGAGCAACTATTCATCGTATTGTCGTTTTATCATTAGTATTTGCCCCTAGTGGATAAGCTTCCTTTTCCAAGAAGTTCCAAACATCATAATACTAGGCGTTTTGATCTTGTACCTCGTCTATTGCGGCGATTAACTCGTAGGCCGGCACATATCTCTGTTCAATAATGATCGGACGCATCCGGACTCCAAAAGGGATGTCTATCATAGAAGATAGAGTTGATAAAGCATCAGTGAATCTGTTGTTCTCTCTTAACAGATGCGTGAAGGTCAATTTCTTAAACCTAGGAATTAGAACGTCCAGGGTTTGGTGATAGATTTTCATCATTTCTTCTTTAACCTTCCAGTCTCCTTTTGCTTGAGACACAACTAGGTTCGAGTCCCCAATGACGCCCAACCTTTTTGTCCCTAGTTCCAGGGTGGCTTCCAATCCAGCGATACACGCTTCGTATTCTGCCTCGTTATTGGATACTTTGAACCAGAGTTTGAAGGCTAGAGGTATGTGGGAATTGTCGGGTGCTATCAACAACACCCCTATCCCATAACCGTACTGCTTAGACACTCCATCAAAGTACATTGTCTAGGTTTCTTCCTCGACTTGCACAATATCCTCATTTGGAAAACGGTATTCTACCTCTTCATTCCCTTCCACTGGGTGATCTTCCAAGAACTCAGCTACCACTCTCCTATTGACAGGCTTGCGAGTCACATACTTCAAATCGAATTCGGAGAGGAGAAGCAACCAACAGGCTAGCCTACCCGTAAGTGCTGGTTTCTCGAAGAGATATTTGATGGGATCTAATCTCAAAACCAAAATTACAGAGTGGGCTAGCAGGTAGTGCCTCAACTTCCTAGTAGCCCATACCAAGGCCAAGCAAGCCTTCTCCAGTGGGCTGTAACGGGTCTCATATTCCAGCATCTTCTTACTCAGGTAATAAATGGCTTTCTCCACTCTTTCCTCAGATTCCTATGCAAGCATGCAACCCATAGTCGTGTCGGTTACTGACAGATACAGAATTAACAGCTTTCCCAGCTATAGCGGTGACAACATAGGTGGGTTCTAAAGGTACTGCTTGATATGCTCAAAAGCAAACTGGCATCGGTCTTCCCATTGGAATTTCTTCCCTTTCTTCAGGAGACCAAATAGTGGTTCACAAGTCAAGGTTAATTTTGCAATAAACCATCTTATGAATTGCACTTCACCCAGAAAGCCTCGCACCTCCTTTTCAGTCCTTGGTGGTGGCATTTCTAGTATAGCCTTGATTTTGGAAGGATCAACCTCGATACCCCTCTGTGTGATTAGGAACCCCAGTATTTTCCCTACTGTTATGCCAAAAGTGCACTTCTATGGATTCAGCCTCAACCGATATTCTCTTAATCTGTTGAAAGAATTTCCTCAAGGCGGTGTAGTGGCTCTCTCTTTCCTTAGACTTGACAATCATGTCATCCACATACACTTCGACCTCTTTGTGGATCATATCATGTAGAATTGTGGTTGCAGTCCGTTGATAGGTGGCCCCAGCATTCTTTAACCCAAACGGCATCACCTTGTACGTTGCCCGAGAACCTGAACCCATTGGCCTTGGTGGAAAATGTCAATCCGTTGCCCGAGGGCTCTGAGGACTTATCTGAAGGGATGTACAACCCATACTGCTATATTGTGCTAATCAATCAAGCCAAGCCAGAACTGGTGTTACCGGCTGGGATGGAAGTCAGTGTAGTTCAAGAGGATGGCCCAAGTCAGGGATTAGATAATTTGGCCGACCTAGAGAAGGACATAGACAATTTGCAGTTCTTTGATGAGCAAGATCAAGGAAATGTGCATATTGATTGGTTTGATCTGAACGGGTCAATAGACAATTCTGGGTGGTTAAGTGATGAACCTGATAGAGATAAGGGAACTGAATTGAAGCTGAAAGAACAGAAAGCAGGAATCGCTGCAATGGCTGGAATGGCTGATGGGAAGGGTAAACTGCCGAAAAACACCAGTGTAGAATAATTGGCTCAGGAACTGGGCATTGTTAGTACTGTACATATAGAGTAAGAAGCCGTGCTGAAGTGTTTTGAGCAAGAAATGGAAGAAAACAACCGGAAAGATAGAAAAGCCCAACACCCTGCGGGGGAGATTTGTGACGAGAAGATAATTCGAACGGAGTCGGACAAATGCTTTTCGGCTGCCAAAGGAATCTAGTAGGATGACGATGACCTACACCTGACTCATACTGATGAGGATTGGGGTGAAAACCTTCCTGACAACACTTAGTATATGGAAGAGGTCGACCATATGACGAGAAATGGTCGATATTTCAAACCACCGCATCTGGACCAACCCGAGGCATTCGGGAAGGACAAAGAAGTCAAGAAGTAGAAAGAAAAACAGTTGGAAGAAGAGGCTATGTTGAAACAGTTGAAGAAGATTCAAGTTGATATATCAATCTGGGGTTTGCTCATGGCTTCTCGCGTGCACCGACATGCTGTGCTATCAGGGATGGATAAAGCCAAATTGTCCACTGAAACTACTCCTGAACAGTTAGTCGGATTAGTCTTCCCGGGAGGTACTGCACCAAATTTGACCTTCTCAGACAAAGAATTGCCGCCTGAAGGCTCAACACATAACAAACCTTTGTACATATCAGTGGAGTGCAGAGAAAAATAGGTGCCAATGGTGTTGGTCGATACTGGGTCGACCATCAATGTCTGTCCGGCGTGCATAACATATGCCATCGACCTGAAACCAGCAGATTTTGTGCCTACAGCCCAGGTGATTCGGGCGTATGACAACACTAGCAGAGAGGTGATGGGCACAGTACAGATCAAAGTTCAAGTGGGCCCAGCTTAACAGGATATTGAGTTCCATCTCTTCGATGTTCCGACCACTTTCAACTTACTACTTGGGTGACCCTAGCTGTACCAAGTGAAAGCTGTCTCTTCCACTGTCCATCAAATGCTGAAGTACCCCCACGGGAAAGGGGTGGCCATAGTCTTTGGGAATTCATCTATTCATCCTCTACCAGAGGTCATTACACCTGTGCTGGAGATTGTGCATGGTGAAGAGGATGTTTTCCTTTCAGGGTTTACCTTGGCTGAGGCCTGAGTAGTGCAGAATATCTTAGTTGTTGATGAGGGCTTGTATGTCAACGCCCAATTTGTATACTTCATGAACAAGCTCCAACATGTGCCAGGAATGGGGTTGGGCAGAAGTGGCTAGAAAGGCATCACTGCATTGGCCGATGTGCCACATAATCCACATGCCTTTGGTCTTGGCTATATGTCCACCAAAGAGGATTGGATTAGGAAAGGAAAAGAGATGGCCAACAGAGCTAGAGCTAAACAGACCGGCAAGCGCTATGAACTTGTGCACAGACCAATCAGGGGAACCCTGAATGGTTATTTTGTTCGGGAGTGAGAAGACTTCCCATTTTGCAGTTTTCCCAAACCCTGGTTTAATTTTGAGAAGCAGCGGGTTCCTGGCTTTGAGATTTTCTTTGACTTGCAGCTGCAAGAGAGTGGTATAGAGGAATAGGTTGAACTAACTACTGAAGCTAAGCGGAGCATAGAAAGTAACCCAGATAGTAATGAGCTTGAAGTAGGAGCAGGACTAGCATGTTTTCTTTTGGATCCTCTGATCAACTCAGAGAGCTTGGGGATAACCTGACCATTTCCATGATCGGGGACTAACCGGGTGTGAACCCTTCTAGCAGCATTCTGGATGCATCTGACACACCATCCCTCATTTGGTAGCTAGAAAAGGGCTACCTGTCTAGTAGTTCTGAGTCGGGTAGTGAACCAGAATCTGATTCCACAGAGTCTGTGAAGTCAGAATCAGATTTCGGTTCTTCTGAGTCTGGGTCCGGTATTCCTGGGGTTGATAACCCGAATGCCAAGGTTTTGTCTAGGTCGTCATTTTCTATTTCCTTTGAGTCGATTGTAACCGAAGAACTGGATGAGCTTAACCTTGTGAATGAGAATGCCACTGTAGATTTTGACTATTTCTCTGTGCCTCTTGTTTATTGCATTGATCATGATTTTCAAAATTTTAACGAAAATGATGAGGAAGGAATTCCTCTGGTTTGAAAATTTTGATTAATCGAGAAGAGGAGAGGTTTGCAAAACCCCTTGCTGATGAAATCATTGCTTTTAATGTGGATACTGAGAAGGATCCGCGTCTGGTCCAGATCGGGTCCACGTTGTCTTCGGAGGAGCGCGAGCGCTTAGTCGCTTTATTAAAAGATTTCAAAGATATTTTTGCGTGGTCCTACGAAGACATGCCTAGAATCGATCCTGAGATTGTACAACATCGGATGCCTCTCTCCCTCGAGGCTTGACCCATCAAACAGAAGTTGCGAAGAATACGCCCGGATTGAGCTTTGAAGATTAAGGAAGAGGTTACCAAGCAAATAGACGCAAGGTTCTTACTAGTATTTAAGTATCCGACTTGGTTGGCCAATATCCTCCCAGTGCCGAAGAAAGATGGCAAAATTCGGGTGTGGGTGGACTTCAGGGATCTGAATAGAGCCAGTCCAAAGGATGACTTTCTTCTACCACACATTGATGAATTGGTGGACTTCACCGCAGGTCATGCATTGCTCTCCTTCATGGATGGATTTTTTGGGTATAACCAGTTTCTGATGGCATCCGAAGATAGAGAGAAAATCGCCTTCACTACGTTGTGGGGAACCTACTGCTACAGGGTGATGCCATTTGGGCTAAAGAATGCCGGGGCTACCTATCAAAGGGCTGCAACCACAATTCTGCAAGATATAATCCACAAAGAGGTCGAGGTGTACATGGGTGACATGATTATCAAGTCGAAGGAAAGAGAGGGCCACTGCACCGCCTTGAAGAAATTCTTTCAACGAATCAAAGAATACAGACAAAGGTTGAATCCGCAAAAGTGTACTTTTGGTGTAACAGTTGGGAAAATGTTGGGTTTCTTGATCACACAGAGGGGCATCGAGGTCGATCTTTTCAAAATCAAGGCCATCCTAGAAATGCCACCACTAAGGACTAAAAAGGATGTGTGAGGCTTTCTGGGTAAAGTGAAATTCATAAGACGGTTTATTTCAAAATTAACCTTGACTTGTGAACCACTTTTTGGTCTCTTAAAGAAAGGAAAGAAGTTCCAATGGGATGATCGATGTCAATTCACTTTCGAGCAGATCAAGCAGTATCTTCATAATCCACCTGTGTTGTCGCCGCCAAAGCTAGGAAACCTCTGATTTTGTATATGTTAGTCACGGACACAACGATGGGATGCATGCTTGCTTAGGAATTTGAGGATAGGGTGGAGAAAGCCATCTACTATTTGAGCAAGAAAATGCTAGATTATGAGACCCATTACATCCCGGTGGAAAAAGCTTGCTTAGCCTTGGTATGGGCTACCAAGAAGTTGAGGCACTACTTGTTAGCTCACTCCGTAATTCTGGTTTCGAGATTAGATCCCATCAAATATCTCTTTGAGAAACTAGCGCTTACGGGTAGGCTAGCTCGTTGGTTGCTTCTCTTCCCCGAATTTGATCTGAAGTATGTCACTCGCAAGTCGGTCAAAGGAAGAGCAGTAGCAGAGTTCCTGGCAGATCACCTAGTAGAAGAGGATAAAGCGATAGAATACCTGTTCCCAGATGAAGTTATTCTGCAAGTTGAGGAAGAGATTTAGACAATGTACTTTGACGGAGCGTCTAATCAGTATGGTTATGGGATAGGGGTGTTGCTAATAGCATCAGACAATTCCCATATACCCTTAGCCTTTAAACTCTGGTTCAAAGTATCCAATAACAAGGTAGAATATGAGGCGTGTATCACTAGTTTGGAAGCCGCCCTGGAACTAGGGGCAAAAAGGTTGGACGTAATCGGGGACTCGAACCTAGTTGTGTCTTAAGTAAAAGGAGATTAGAAGGTCAAGGAAGAAAAGATGAAGATCTATCACCAGACCCTAGACGTTCTGATTCCTAGGTTTGAACTTCACACATCTACTAAGAGAGAACAACAGGTTCACTGATGTCTTATCAACTCTATCATTCATGATAGACATCCTGCTCAGAATCCAGATACGTCCAATCATCATTGAGCAGAGATATACGTCAGCTTACAAGACTATCGCCACAATAGATGAAGCGCAAGATCAAAACCCTTGATACTATGATATCTAGAACTTCTTGGAAAATGAGGTTTATCCACCAGGGGCAAATGCCAAAGACAAGAGGGCAATACGGCAGATGGCCACTCAATTTATCATCTGCGGAGGTAAACTATACAATAGAGGTCATCTGGGAATGCACAAGTTATGTGTCGAAGCAGAGGAATCAAAGCGTCTAATGGAGGCCATCCATGGGGGAGAGTGCAAAGCGCACATGAACGGAGTAATGTTAGCCCGGAAGATTCTCAGACAAGGTTACTACTGGTCTACTATGGAGGAGGATTGTATCGATTTGGTTCGGCGATGCCACAAATGTCAAATTCATGCTAATCGCATGAATATCCCGTCGTTGAAGCTGTACAACATGACTTCACCATGGCCTTTCTTAGTTTGGGGAATCGACGTTCTCGGCGCAGTCACACCAAAAGGGTCGAATTAGCATGAATACATTCTAGTGGCAATTGATTACTTTACAAAGTGGGTGGAAGCTCAGTCATATGCAGTGTTGAAAGTAGCGCATGTGGCTAAGTTCATCCGAAACAACATTATTTGCCGATATGGAGTCCCAAACGAGATCATTTCAAATAATGGCTCTCACTTCAAGAAAGAAGTGATAGACTTGTTGGAGAAATACAACGTGGCTTTTTAGAAGTCATCTACATACCGGCCGCAAACCAACGGACTTGTTGAAGTCGCCAACAAGAACATCAAGCATATCCTACAGAAGATGGTTGAGACCTACAGGTACTAGCCAGACAAATTTCCATTTGCACTCTGGGGCTACAGAACTTCAATACGGACGTCTATAGGGGCAAGTCCTTACTTTCTTGTCTATGAGATAGAAACTATTCTGCCAATCAAAATAGAAGTACCGTCACTGCGAGTTATGGCTGAGTGTCAGATAGCAGAAACAGACTGTCAGCAGAGTAGGTTCGAAGAACTGATGTTGTTCGATGAGAGAAGGCTGAAAGCATTGTACCATGTTCAGGGTTATCAACGCAGGATTGCCAGGGCTTTTAACAAGAAGGTTAAGTCACGGAATCTCAAAGAAGGGGATTTGGTGCTGAAAGACAACCGAGCTTCCGTCCATGACCCTAAGGGCAAGTTCAGACCCAATTGGACTGGTCCATACATCATCAAAACTATCTGGTCGAGTGGAGCTATTATTCTCATGGACCTGGATGGCCTAGAATTTTCCCAACTGATCAACATGGGCAAGTTGAAGAAATACTATCCCTGAGAGGCTCGCTAGGCCGAAAACTAGAAAGGGTGACCTAGGCGAAAGTTAAAGCACAAAAAATTAGAAATAAAGAAAAATCTGAGCTCACAAGGTTAAAAACCTTAAAGGGCGGCATTGGCAAAAGTTAGAGAGCAAAAGGAGAGCATTAATACTCAAGTGAACTGGAACCGAACTACGTAAGGCCTGATTCCCATCTTCGGAATACGTAGGCAACTTCATCCTGAAGTTCGGCCATAAACACCTCCAACTCAATTGTCCTGTCCCTGTGTTGATCAAGTCATCTTTGTTCATTCTTTACCTGAAAGTTCAGTTGTGATCTCTACTACTGAAAAAACAAATGGTTACAATGCTGCGCGGTGTTATTTAGTCAAGGGGCAATTTGTGATCTTCGGATTCAGAGTTGTACATCTCGAGAATAGATTCTGTGCGTGTCAAGTAGTGATCTTTATCGAAAATGGTTTTGAAAAGTTTTGATAAAAGTTGACTTTGCTCAAATTTTACCTTTTACAACTTAGACCATTTTTGGACCACAAGGTAAAATTTTAGTGCTCACGACTTTAATTTCATTGATTTCAATACAAAGTTCTCCAACTCTCGACACAAATCAAAGTTGCTTTTATTACATTCATAAAACTTGAAAAGTAAGATCAAAGCAATAAACTAGGGACATAGATAAGTCAGGTGCTCCTACGTCCCCCGCTTGTGCTTGTGGAAGCTTCTGATGCGAAACTGGGCCCGGTTTGTGCCTCTTCCTCTAGCTAAGCCAGGCACTCGCCAGAAAGGGCGTAGCTGAAACTCGGGGCAGGGGCCAGAGGCTCTCTCGTCTTCCAAGCAGTGAGGTGTCTAGCCAAATATGAACCTTGGATGGGGAATGAAACCGAGTACTCTACCCCCTCCTCTGGGCAACTGACGTCTGAACCAGAACGAAAAGTAAAATACACAGTGTGTAAGGCCAATCAGCTCAATGCCAGCTTACCGAGTCATGCTGTAGCTTATTTCGGTCAGATTAAGCTAGGGGCAACGCCAAGCTATGTCAGCAGCAGACCTGTTGCATATCCAGTGGCACCACTATCTCTCATTCGGGAAATCCACTAGCTGTTGGCGGAAAAAGTATGCTCGGGCTGAGTATGCGGGGCAAGAGTCCACCACCTTCAGCTTGTCCATTAGCCAAATCTAAGGAGGGATTAAAGAAAAGAGAGATTAAGGAATAGAGAGATATATGTTGAGAGAAAAGTGAGAAAAGGGCTTTGAGAGAAAAACAGAGCATGAATACCGAGTGATGTGAGAAACACATATTAGAAAGGGTGGGAAACATTACCTGAAGAAGTAGTGGACTCCCTGCGAATTTGTTTATCTCTCGCAGATGGAAGGCGTCTAAACCCATCAAAGTCTCGGTCAACACCAAACCAATGCAACTCTTACCCTCTTTCAAACCTTGGGCCACTTCAATTAGTCGAATGTTAGACCCTCTGAAACTAGGGGCAAGAAGGAAATTAGCCAACATACACAAACAAAGGGCGTGTTGCCAAAAACCCCGCCAAAGAAGATTACCTCGGTCACCGACCTTAGAAAACCAATGGATCAGGCTGGGAATATCCAGCTCTCCGTTGTGGACCAAAGATTGAACCTCCTGTAGAGTAAGCCCGCACATCCATCCCAAAGCTTGGATGTGGCCGAAACGGGACTGAGGTATGATTTCCTTATCGCA
Source organism: Camellia japonica (assembly GCA_030407325.1). Classification (NCBI taxonomy): domain Eukaryota; kingdom Viridiplantae; phylum Streptophyta; class Magnoliopsida; order Ericales; family Theaceae; genus Camellia; species Camellia japonica. Next base: position 16,272,153 of record JAPPVO010000010.1, on the reverse strand, counting down.
TCGGGATTCCATTAGCACTTGAAATTCTTCGATTGTTGGGCATATTTCTTGTCCTCCAAAGCTAAAGATGTGTGTAATTGGGTTCCAACATCTAGCCGCAACACGTAGGAATGAAAAACAAAGCGGAGAACGACTCAACGAGAATAGTGCATTTATGCAGAAACCCTGAAAATTAACCTTTTCCGAGCCATCCAAAGTCACAATCCAATTTGAGGGTTTTTGGACGGAAAATGGCTCCATTTGTGAAGAATTTGCAGCTGAAGTGAAGAAACTACGAAGCTCAACCTTTTGAACAAGATAAGGCTGTGAGTGGAAGCCAGGTGTCAACAATCTAGAGGTTCTGTACATCGATGGCTGGCAAGGCTCATTGATGGCCGGCAAGGGGCATTGATGGTCAGCAAGCCACCCCTCATGGCCGGCAACCTTTGTTTATGGCCGACAGTCTCCCACTTTGACCTGCTGTCCCTCTTTGTGTTGAACAATGCTGAAAGCATGTGTTTTGTTATGCTTTTAGTCTGTTTTAAGGTCTTATTTTTAGTCCTTTCGGCTTTACCAAGTTTGTTATTTTGTATTTCAGTTGTTATTGCATAGTTGTGCTTATCGAGTTGTATGTTGTTCTGTTTATCGAGTTGTCATCGCTTTGTTTATTGAGTTATTGTTGTGTTGTTTATCAAGTTGTGTATTGCTTTTCATTTCAGTTATTGGTCAGTTCATTACCCGATTAAGAACGTTGTGCCAATACAAGTGTACAGTTTTCAGTATCAAATTCAATCTCATTTCCATGCTAAGTGGTGCTCATGATGCAAAATACAACATTTTTTCAAAGAAAAACTAGTTTTCATTCTGATCATGGTTGTTTTTACAAAAGTACAATACAAGTTTTTAAAGCAAATAAAGCCTGTCGAAGCTGTACAATGTGCTAAAACTACAAACAAAAAGAAACTAAGCAAAAATTAAAAAAAAATCAGCGTTGGTCGCCTCAGGCTCGAGAAGCCCTCTTCGTCCTCTTCCTTGGAGGAGAGAACTCTGGGGCACTGTCTCCTTTTGCGTCGCTATCTGAACCTGGACCAGAACCCGAGCCGGTGTCATCATCGCTCTTCATCTCAGAGCTCGCCTCGGCATTGCCTCCACTCTCGGAACCTGAGACGGCGTCATCACATCCACTCTCAGATGACTTTGAATGTTGACTCACTGCCTCCTCAAAGTCGCTCGTCTTAGTATCATCATCACTCAAAATGGGCTCTGAAAGGCCGCTCTCAGCTCGGGTGCCCCTAGCTCTGCCTCGGCCGCTTGCCGGAACTTGTCTCTCTCCTTCCTACTGCTAGAAGAGGTACTATTGGTGTGGGCACTGCTGCTGTTGCCATCGGTATGGGTGGAATCTGAAAAAGACAATTGTTATGTATCAGTCATAGCATGTGTATCAGATGCAAACATAGTATGCAGAATGAGAATATGCATAAGTCAGATACAGTGTGTGAATATAGTATGCAAGCACAGTGTGCCAGATACGATCTATCGATGCAATATGTCAGTGCAGTTTGGGAAGTTTTCAATTGAAATGTCAGTGTCAGTGTGTCAGTGGAAATTTGATGCCTGGAATGTAAAACTGAAGAAACTACCTAAACACCGTAGAGGCTGAGTAGCGCCTCTCTCCTCTATACCATCCCCATTAGCGAGGCTATCAGCTCGAGGACACCTCCTGTGTACTCGATGGACGCCTGTAAATGTAGTTTGAATGATTAGTATCTACAAATGAAAATATCTGAAATGAAACATGGAGTGCAAGTGCTAAAGTGTGGTTCATATCAGAGTGGGCGAAGACAAAATCAGATCTTGTATTTCATGGCGAAGACGAAAACAACTATCAGTGTCATGACCGATTTGTTGATGGAAGGCACAGTACTTTGCAGCATTATGATTGGTTGGACGGGGATTCGGGAGAGGCCGAGGCTCAAGGGGTTTGAGATGGCCTTGTCCTATAAGGATTTGGAGAGCTTTGGACAAGGTCATGTAGAGCGAGGTGAAAACCCTCTGGCTTCGGGCCTGATGGCTTGAGGTTTGCGAAGTTGTGTTGGATGTACTGGCAAAGGGCTTGGCAAGTGCTGACTGGGTTTGATGATCTCTTCTGAGTGTAGGATTGGAGTTGAAAGGAGCGTTTCTGGTACGACATCCCTTTTCCCGGCTTGCCCCTTGATTCGAAATGCCCCGAACTTGAGCGACAAAAGTGTCATCCACAGTTTTTGCAACCACTGCAAGCACTTGTTGTTTGTTCAGTCCTTCGGCTTTCAAAGCCTCAACAGCCCACTGAAAATGTTCATAGGGACCACTGTATGCCCCTACCTTGTTCTTGCCATTTGCCTTCACTTTGCCAAGGGATTGGGTCGCTATATCAAAGCGGAGCCCAGTTGTTGTCGACATGTCATTGCCCAGACCTGCGATAGCTTTAGGTTGGCCATTTTCAATTGTAGCTCGCCCCAAGATTGAGGAGCCTTTTGGTGTGAAATTTTGGCATGTGATGTGGTCGATGATGGAGCCAAAACCCCAAAGGCTAAATCTGCCACTGTTCTCTGAAGATCTTCAATCATGCTCATCAGCTCAAAAGTAGTGGGTTCATTGGTTTGAGATGATTAGGGTTTGAAGTGCATCCATCGTGCACAAGTCCGTGCTTTCTGGAATAAACACCTCAGGCTTGGGTAGATGGGCCAGGGTGATGTATATACTAGGGTTGTAGGTGGATTGCAGTGTATGGATGAGGTTAAGGTGTGGATGAGGTAGTTGGTCATTGGGGTCTTGAGGTGGAGCTATCGTCTGATTGTCGATGAGATTCTGAACCTCATGACGAAGGCGGTAGCAACGATCAGTGCCATGACCGCGCTACTGATGATACACACAATATTTGGTGGGGTTATGTCTAGCAGGGAGTGGGTCAGGTAGAGGTTGAGGATCAAGGGCTTTGAGATACCCTCTTTCCATTAGGACTTTTAGTGCGCTAGTTAGGCTCATATAAAGGGGGGTAAAAGTTCTGCCTTGAGCTCGGGTTGGGCTGGCTATTTGTAGGCTTGATTTAGAAAAAGGGTCGGCTGTGGTAAATGTATTGATTTCAGTGGGTTTGGGAATAGTGCTACCCTGGAAATCACCCTCCTTGTTGGTTCACTTGTTATAGGAATAATCCCCTTGTTGAATGCACTCTCAATCTGAACCCCTAATTCATGCGAAGTTTTGAAAGTGAATAGTGTAGCAACTATTAACTTCTGCAACATATTAGGTTCAAGGTTTTGCACCACTATCCGCACTTGATCTCTCTTAGAGGGCCGATCTGTCATTTGTGCTACCTTTGCTCTCCACCTTGCAACAAATTCCACAAAAGGTTCTGTAGGATTCTAGTGGGTTGCTTCAAGCTCTTGAGTGGTCATTTCAAGTTGGGTATTGTAAGAGTATTGATTGACAAAGGCCTCAGCCAACTCTTCCTAGTTCTGCTTCACTTTATCCTCCAACTTGGCGTACTAAGTGGCTGCTATACCCAAAGGGTTCTTCCATACAGAGAGAGTTTCTGCAGCTTAGTCAGACCCATCGGTTTCAGGACGTCAAAGAAAAGTCGGATATGTAACATAGGATCTCCAGTCCTGTCAAAACGGTCAATGCATGGCATTTTGAATCTATCTGGGAGCCTTATAACAGACTCGGTGTACCCATCTTCAATGTCGGGAATGGAGTTAAGGCCCTATGCCTTTTTGAATTGCTTCTCAAGGTTTGCACTTTTCACTGAGGTCGGATCGAGATCATTAATATCAAGGGGATAAAGCCTCTCATTAGGCTACACCAGGGGTCTAAAAACTCGAGCTTGAGCTAACCCTTCTTGGGGATCTGGACCATGCGAATATTCAGTTAGTGGAAGTGGGTCAAAGTTCGGCTGGGGTCCTGAGACTGGATGTGTGGTAGGTGCCCCAGATAGGCGTTGCATTTCAGCATTGGTCTCACCCTACATAGCACTGTCTTGTGTAATTCACATTTCATCGCACTGTCTTGTGCATTACATCTTACATCACACTATTTTGTGCATTGCATAGCACTGTCTTGTGCATTTCATCTTACATCGCACTATTTTGTGCATTGCATAGCACTGTCTTGTGCATTTCACATTTTATCGCACTATTTTGTGCATTATATAGCACTGTCTTGTGCATTTCACATTTCATCACACTGTGTTGTGCATTTCATCTTACATCGCACTATTTTGTGCATTGCATACCACTGTCTTGTGCATTTCACATTTCATCGCACTATTTTGTGCATTGCATTTTGTATAGCATTATTTTGTGCATTCATTCACTTTGCGTCGCACTATTTTGTGCATTCACTTTAGTTCACACTGTTTTGTGCACCTTTAGTTCACACTGTTTTGTGCATTCACTTTAGTTCACACTGTTTTGTGCACCTTACATCGCACTGTTTTGTGCATTCACCTTGTATCGCACTGTGTTGTGCACCTTTAGTTCACACTATTTTGTGCATTCACTCTGCATCGTACTGTTTTGTGCACCTTTAGTTCGCACTGTTTTGTGCATTCACTTTGCATCACACTGTTTTGTGCACCTTGCATCTCACTGTTTTGTGTATTCACCTTGTATCGTACTGTTTTGTGCACCTTTAGTTCGCACTGTTTTGTGCATTCACTTTGCATCGCACTATTTTGTGCACCTTGCATCGCACTATTTTGTGCATTCACCTTGTATCGCACTGTTTTGTGCGCCTTTAGTTCGCACTATTTTGTGCATTCACCTTGTATCGCACTGTCTTGTGCCCCCATTTAGCACTGTTTTGTGCATTCACGCTGCCTCACACTATTTTGTGCACCTCACTCACACTGTCTTGCGCACTCGCTGGGTCTAGGAGACCTTTAATCCTCTAAAGGTGCAATTCCTTTAGTGTTTGTCGTGCCCGAATGACTTCAGGTGGTTGGTATAGCCACTTGACTGTGTTTGGAATGAGTTCCTAGGTGACCAACTAAGACGGTGGAAACTAGAGTTCGAATGGCGATGCCTAGAACGCAAAGGTTTGGAATTTCTAAGACTAAAGTCTTGTTTAAATACCCAGGGGTGTATCCTCGGCTTGAAATCTGTATGGTAGCCCCATAGGTTGAGGTAGCTTGTATGCGCCTCAACTCTGGATACTGAACCAACCTAGTCTATCAACCTGTTGGAGAATAGGGAAAGTTGTGGACATAACATTTAAAAAAAAAAAAAAAGAGTAATACCTGTAATTTGGAAGCGCAACCAAGAAGAAAAGAAAATTCCCCGGCAGCGTAAGGTAAGTCATCACCAATTGCCCCTGTAAGGTACTTTCACTTCCCAGCTACTGCATCGTAGTTATTATCTATTGCATCACATTGTAGACGCGCCCTCGTGGGCCTCATGCTACAGTTCGGACTCAAATTGTCACGGTTCTTAATCTGATCTCACAAAGTGCAATGCGAGATTGATAAATCACCAAAGAGTCCAAATCCGGCAAATCGTTTTGGAAAACAGATTTTTTTTTGAAAGAAGTGCCAAATATGGACTGCTTTGCCAGATACAGAGTCGCCACCTAAATATTTTTTTTAAGGGGGAATTTAGGAAACCCTGACTCGTTTGCCTAAGGCCACGTGTCCGTCATCACCAAAGTTGCCTCGGCTTGGGAACTTGGGTATGATTGGGGAAGGTCAGCTATGAGCACCCCCTCTCGCCCGATCAAAGATCGGCCTCTACTAACCATGATATCTAGTTTTGAAAACGTTATGTGTTCTTATTCCGATTAATTAGCTAATCTTACTATGTGATGCGCACAACACAAAAGTATAGACTAGATCGCCTAATTTGGAACAAAGCATCGCATATCCGTTTATTTGGAAAATGGTTTGAAATTTGCTACTCGCAAGCAGGCTAAAACACGGATTCTAATGAGTCGTTCCAACTCAAACAATCCAACCTTCACCCACAGGCATTCAGGCAGTTACATGGTAAGCATGCTGTCATGTTAACATTCACACACATGCGAGATGCTAAGGCATAAAAAGCTTACCGAGTACTCTGAGCCAAAACAAAGAACTTGTTAGCAATCAATGTATGATCCAAGTCCATGTTAAGTGGCTAATGCATCGCATACAAAATGCAACTAGAATAGGCTCGGCCAATCCTAGGGTGGCATGTGGAATGCAACAAATAGCACGTATTCAAGTTAGTTTTGAAATACTATGCAATTAGTATGACGCGCCGAGCCTGGTGCATGCAATACAAATGAATGGATGCACGCATGCATAGCATAAGGATGCTAAATGAAATATGCCCTAATACTAACCATCAAAAGCAGGTAAGTAAAAGGGAGAAAGAAGTGGGGGTTGGAAGACATGCACACACGCACCCACGCTTATTACAAATTCGCCCTCGCTCGGAGAGACTAAAAGAATAATACAATTTCATTAACTAACAAGCTAATTAAATAATTACAGACCAATTAACTAAGCTAATAAAGCGATAAAACAGCCTCGGGAAGAGGGCTCAATGCATGTGTGCTCAACTCCACTCGGAAATCCACCACCATGCACAAGCTGCCTCTGTTTTCACTGTTTTACTCCTCTAAAAATTGCACAAGTCCCAAGAAGCACTCTCTGAACACTGTGGGGTGCCACCGGCCATGAGGAATGATCACCGACCATGGATAAGTGGTCATCGACCATATATTGAGCTCTCGGCCACCAATTAATGGCCAGCTGGCACTGAGTGTAGTCGGTCAGCCATATATGCCTGCAGAATCCTGTTTTGACAGCAGCAGAGGGCAAACATGGCATGACAATGCATTTCAAGCAAATGTGTGCACCAATACCCTCCTCATCATGTTCATGACTCAAAGGAGGATGGTCCTTGATTCTTGGACCATCAATCGCGCATTTCCATGCGTGATGGCCCAAGAAACCAAGTGTGCCATTTCAATATCAAATGAAATGCAAACCAAAATAAACACATAAGGCCCAACCTCTATCATGGTGATTTCAAGAGGTAAGGCATGCATACTCAATGCAATGCAACCTAGGCATGCAAGCTAAGTATGCAACATGAGAATGCCAACAAGCATGCAAACATGTAACAAGTGTGCAAACTAACAAACATGCAAGATGCAATGTAAACATGCAAGACATGTAACATGTTAGGCAATCAAAACAAAAGGAAATGCATGCCAACTGCACTATCATTTAAGCATGTAACAAGATGTTTATGGGCCAAGTATGTGACAACATGCGAGGCCAATGCACACAAACACTCATGCACACAAAGTCCAACACTTGAGCATAAAGAGGCAGCTTGTAAGCATACTTAAAAGGGACAAACATGGACATATAACATGCATGATAAGCTTTGAAAATATGTAGAAGATGATGCCAAATCAACCTACTAATGCAAGCAAAGCATGTAATCAAGCCCAAGGACTTAAACTATGGTCATGTGACACATGAAGCAAATGACCAAAGCAGACCAAAACAGTCCCAAATCATGCCAAAGTGAGTCCCAAAAACCACTTAGATGGCATCTAAATGACCTAATCTTGGAGGCATGCACAATGGTACAAACATGGAGCATGAAACACCAACCTCTTAAAGCATTAAAGGGGCATTAAATGCAAGCATACAAGCATACCATATGGACTGAAATGACATGGTAAGTGGTTCCAAACCACTGAAACAAGCCAAGTAATGCATGCTCTACACTCACACACCTAAGGCTAACAAGCCAAAATACAAGGTGGCTATACAAAGCATGTCATGGATGGCCAAAACAACCACAAACAGACCTTAGGCATATCAAAACATGCATAAAAGCTTCACAAAGCTAGGCCAAAACAAGTGAGCATGGTAGTCTAAATGCTAGACACATGTTAAGGCAATTCATGGCATTACAAGACAAGTATGCAAAGCAAGCATGGTGTGTCTAAACCAATTAAAAACAGTGCTAAATCATGGCAAAATAAGCACAAATAACACTTAAGACATGGCCAACATGCACTTAAGAATGGTGCTCACACATGAGACAAAAATGACACATTTTGAAGACAACAAGGAGAGGGGATGGCCCTCTCCTTCTTAGGACCTCAAACCACCATCCTCACCACTGAAATCCCTCAAGATTTTAGTGGTGAGGAGGCCCAAACAAGGTGGTCTCGGAGCTCACCAAAATAGCACAAAATAGGGGCCAAACAAGGCCTAAGAGGGGTCAAACAACCCCAAACACCAAAACAACCTTAAACAACTATTTTAAACAAGTAAAAATAGAACTTTTATATGTTATATACTAAGCTTAAAACAGCAAGCAAAGATGGCTAAAAGCCTATGCAAGAATAGGGAATAAAGGGCAAGGTTCTTACCCTTGAAGACTTTCTTCAAGAACAATGCTCCAGCAGCTTCCTCAAGCTTGAATCCACCCAAGAACTCCAAGAAGAACCCTCTAATGCCTCAGCAACTAAAGGTATAGTGTAACACTAGGTGTTTGTGCACAAAAGTAAGGACAAACACACACATATACATAAAGAGAAGAAGATATAGAGATAGAATAGATACACTATGCTAACCCTAAAACTAGACCTCTGGAGCTTTTTTTGTAACCCTAGAGGAGGGGGGAGAAGCCTCCTCTTTATAGAGCTTCACTCTTGCAAAGCTTACAAAACAAGCTAAGCAAGAGTGAAATCCCTCCATATACGTGTATGGAGGGGGGGCAAAGTGTATGCCAGCTAGCACAGATGGCATAAAAATATCTGCAAAAGCAGATACACAGTGGTCGGCCAGCCAAAAATGCTAAATTGACCAAATACATGGTCGACCGACTAAAAAAAGTGCCGACCGGCCAAACATTTGGCCAATGGAAACAAAACAGTGGCCGGTGGCCTCAAGCCATGGCCGGTGATGTGTGGGGATGGCCAACAAGCCATTCCCTACCCCTCAAAAGCAAAACACAAGTGTTTGGTGCAAAACCAAATACAAAACAGTCAAGTCGAGAGATCCTAAGGCAAGGTGCATGGCCGAGGCCTCTGGGAACTCAAGACGAACACGAACATGGATGAACACCGAGTGTTCAAACGGTGACGTCCAAGTCTTGAGGACAATCAAAAATGGGGTGTCTACACACATTTATTACCTCTATAGCACTGCATTATCCATTTCATTGCCTGCATCCCTTCCATGTTAAGCTTAGTTTGGCATGTGCCCATACTTTTCACATTAAAACATAGTTCTGTCATGTGTATGCACCTATTCTGCAAGGATTGTGGTCTGAGGGTTTTGGCACCTTTTCTGTGTTAGACGTGGTTTGTTTTGTGTCCATACCTTTTCTAGGTAAGACGTAGTTTGGCTTATGCCCTTTATTCCCTTCATTCACTACATCCATGGTATCGTCCTTTGTCTTGTTGCAGTCAGTATTTAGGATCATTATCTTTCCCGAGCAGATTATTCTTCACTTATATTATCTCACCCAATTACTTGTACTCTTTCTCTTTCTACGAAACACATAGTTTTGCAGGTGCTTACACCCCCTCTCACGTTAAAACATGGTTCTGTTATGTGTAAGCATCCATGTTGCGCTGAGGCCAGTATTGAGGATGTAGGCACTTAACCTATGTTAGGCATCATTTGGCTCGTGCCACCACTTCTTCTCTATATAAAACGTAGTTTGATTTGAATCCCCATTCTTTTATGGTATTCGTGTGTTTTGCACTACTCGTGGCTTAGATTGTTGTATATCATTTGAATTCTTGTTACATTGTTGTTTTGATTGTTTCATTGCATGATCATAAGTTATGTTTTGCATATCGTTTTGTATTTTTGCCCATGAACTACGCAGGTTTGATTCCTTGCAAAGGGATACGTAGGCAACCCTCGGGTTCAACCAACTGCATTTGCATTTTGTTTGTTTGCCCAAGTCTTACGGCCTTGTCAAAATGGGTCGTCTTCGGCTTTGACATTCACTCACGTCATTTCATGACTTCGAGCTCTGTTAAAGAGGGGCAACTGTAGACACCCCATTTTTGACCACCCTTAAGACTTGGGCGCTTGATTCCGAACACTCGATGATGATGATGATGATTATATTGTGTAAGTGGTTTTAATTCTCAATAAAGAATCCGAGTTCAAGCTCTAAACAATTCCAACTTGCCATACCCAATGTATTTCTACCCCAGAAAGTCAGTTTTGCACCTTGTACCAACCTGTATTGAATCTGAAAGTGAGGAACAGTGGGCATACACTGACCTCCGGCCGTACATCAGTTACCTCCGGCCGGAGACACCAAGGTTCGGCCAGACCTCTTGACTTTTCAGGCAAAATGTACAGCAATCTGCCAGCTACCCAATACTGGTTTCGAGATTAGATCCCATCAAATATCTCTTTGAGAAACCAACACTTACGGGTAGGCTAGCCCGTTGGTTGCTTTTTCTCTCCGAATTCAATCTGAAGTACATAACGCGCAAGTCTGTGAAAGGGAGAGCGGTAGCAGAATTCCTAGCCAATCACCCAGTGGAAGAAGGGGATGAAGCAGTAGAGTACCTATTCCCGGACGAGGCCATTCTACATGTTGAAGAAGAAACTTGGACTATGTACTTTGATGGAGCGTCAAACCAGTACGGGTACGGGATAAGGGTGTTGCTAATAGCACCAGACAATTCCCGTATACCTTTAGCTTTCAAACTCCGGTTCAAAGTATCGAACAATGAGGCAGAATATGAGGCATGTATCGCTGGACTAGAAGCCACCTTGGAACTAGGGGCAAAAAGGTTGGATGTCATCGGGGACTCGAACCTTGTTGTATCTCAAGCTAAAGGAGATTGGAAAGTTAAAGAAGAAAAGATGAAGATCTATCACCAGACCTTGGACGTTCTGATTCCTCGGTTTGAAAAACTGAACTTCGCTCATCTGTTAAGAGAGAACAACAGGTTCGCTGATTCATTAGCAACTCTATCTTCTATGATAGACATCCCTTTTGGAGTCTGGATGCGTCCGATCATCATTGAACAGCGGTATGTGCTAGCCTATGAGCTGATTGCTGCCATAGATGAGGTACAAGATCAAAACCCTTGGTATTACGATATTTGGAACTTCTTGGAAAAAGAGGCTTATCCACCAGGGGCAAATGCCAAAGACAAGAGAGCAATATGAAGAATGGCTGCTCAGTTCATCGTCTGCGGGGGTAAACTGTACAAGCGGGGTCATCTTGGGATGCATAAACTGTGTGTTCATGCTGAAGAATCTAAGTGCCTGATGGAGGCCATCCACGGAGGAGAGTGCGGAGCACACATGAGCGGGGTGATGCTAGCCCGAAAGATCCTTAGACAGGGTTATTGCTGGTCAACCATGGAGGAGGATTGTATTGGCTTTGTTCGGTGATGCCACAAATGCCAGATCCATGCAAATCGCATGAACATTCCGCCATCGAAGCTATACAACATGACTTCACCGCGGCCTTTTTAGTCTGAGGGATTGATGTGATTGGGGCAGTTACTCCGAAGGGGTCGAACAGGCATAAGTATATTCTGGTAGCGATAGACTACTTTACAAAGTGGGTCGAGACCCAATCCTATGCCGTGCTGAAGGCATCGCATGTTGCTAAGTTCATCAGGAACAACATTATCTGTTGCTATGGGGTCCTGAATGAGATTATTTCGAACTATGGTTCCCACTTCAAGAAGGAGGTGATCGACTTGTTGGAGAAATACAACGTGGCTTTTCATAAGTCATCCAGATACCAGCCGCAAACCAACAGAGCTGTTGAGGCCGCCAACAAGAACATCAAGCACATTCTGCAGAAGATGATGGAAACCTACAAGGACTGGCCAGATAAGCTGCCATTTGCTCTTTGCGGCTACCGGACTTCAATTTGAACTCCTACTGGGGCAACTCCGTACTCCTTGGTCTATGGGATGGAGGCTGTTCTGCCAATCGAAGTTGAGGTTTCATCATTACAAGTTATGGCTGAGTGCCAGATAGCTAAGGCAGATTGGCAACAAAGCAGGTTCGAAGAACTCATGCTGTTTGACGAGAGAAGACTGAAAGCACTGTATCACGTCCAGGGTTATCAACGAAGAATTACCAGGGCTTTTAACAAGAAGGTTAAGTCCAGGAATTTGAAAGAGAGGGATCTAGTGCTCAAAGACAACTGAGCTCCCATCCACGACCCTAAGGGCAAGTTCAGACCTAATTGGACTGGTCCCTACATCATCAAATCTATCTGGTCGAGTGGAGCTGTCATCCTTATGGACCTAGATGGCCTTGAGTTTTCCCAGCCGATCAACATGGACAAGTTGAAGAAATACTATCCTTGAGTGGCTCGCTAGGCTGAAAACCTGAAAGGGCAACCTAGGCAAAAGTTAGAGCACAGAAAATTTAAAATAAGAAAAACTGAGCTCGCAAGGTTGAAAACCCAAAAAGGGCGGCATTGGCAAAAGTTAGAGCGCAAAAGGAGAGTGTTAATACACGAGTGAACCTGAACCGAACTATGTAAGGCTTGATTCCCATCTTTGGGATACTTAGGCAACTTCATTATGAAGTCTAGCCATAAACACCTCCAGATCAACTTTGTCCATGTGATTATGTTGGTCATCTTTGTCTTTTCTGCATCCAAGAGCTCGGTTGTGATCTCCAGTGCAGTGCTATTCAGACTAGGGGCAACTTTCCAGTTACTGGATCTAGGGTTGTACATCTCAGTGATATATCTCAGGCGTGTCCAGTTGTGATCCATATCGAAAATGGTTTTGAAAAGTTTTAATAAAAGTTGATTTCGTTCAAATTAATCTTTTTACAACTTAAACCATTTTTGGACCAAACGGAAAATTTTCAGTACCCACAACCTTCAATTTCATTGATTTCAGTACAGAGTTCTCCTATTCTTGAATACAAATTGAAGTTTCTTTTTTATTACATTCATAAAGAAAAGTTAAAAGTACAATTAAAGCAATGAACTCGGGCATAGTCAAGTCAGGTGTTCCTGCGCCCCCTCCCAGAGCTTGTGGAAGCTTCGGATGCCAAAGTAGGCCTGGTCTGTGCCTCTTCATCAAGCCAAGCTATACACTTGTTAGAAAGGGCACAACTAAAACTGGAGCAGGAGCCAAAAGTTCTCTAGTCCTCCATGCTGTGGCATACTAAGCTAGCCGTGAGCCTCAGATCAGAAATGAAGCTGGGTACTCTATCCCCTCTTCCAGACAAGTCTGCTCGTGGCCGAACTGACGTCGGAATCGAAATGGAAAGTAAAAGACACAGTGTGTCAGGCCGATCAGCTGAATCCCAAGTTACCGGGACATGCTGTAGCTCATCACCAGCAGATTAAGCCAGGGGCAGCGCCAAGCAATGTCAACGGCAGATAGGCTGCACATCCATTCGCACCACCATCCCTCATCTGGGGCATCCACTAGTCGCTGCCAGAAGAAATAGCCACGTCCTGAATATGCTGGGCAGGAGTCCACCACTTTCAACTTGTCCATCAGCCGTATCTGGGGAGGGATGAAAAATGAGAGATTAAAGAATAGAGAGGTGTATATGGAAAGAAAAGTGAGAAAAGGGCTTTCAAAGAAAAACAGAGCCTGAGGGCCGAGTGATGTGAGAAATACACATGTGAAAAGGATGGGAAACATTACCTGTAAGAGTAGTGGACTCCCTGCGAATCTGGTTGTCTCCCGATGATGAAAAGCATCCAAACCCATCAGTGTCTCAGCTAGTGTCATGCCGATGCAGCTCTTGCCCTCTTTCAAGCCTTGGGCAACCACAATCAAATGGACGCTAGACCTCCGAAGCCTGGGGCAAGCAAGAAATGAGACAACATGCATAAACAGAGGGCGTGTCGCCGAAAACTCTGCCAAAGATAGTCGTCGCGGTCACCAGCACCAGAAAATCGATGAATCAAGCTCGGATATCCAGTTCTCCATCGCAAATCAAAGACCAAGCGTTATGCAAAGTAAGCCCACACATCCGTCCTAGAGCTTGGGCGTGGCCAAAATGGAATTGGGGAAAGATCTCTTCATTGCGCTGAGATTCCATCAAAGCTTTGAAATCTTCAAAAGTGGGGCATATCTCTTGTCCGCCAAAGCTAAAAACATGAGTTACCGGATTCCAACACCTATCCGCGGCATGGAGGAATGGAAAACGCAGCGGGGTGCGGCTCAATGTGAATAGTGCATTTATTTCAAAACCCCAGAAATTTAACTTTTCCGAGCCATCCAAAGCCGCAAGCCAATCGGAGAGTTTTTGGGTAAGAAATGCTTCCATTTGGGGCAAAAATGGAGTTAGAATGAAGAACCCACGAAGCTGGAACCTTTATAGAAGATAAGGCATTGAGTAGAGGACAGGTGTCAGCGTTTTGGAGGTTCTGCCATCGATGGCTGGCAGCAGCACATTGATGGCCGGCAAAGTGTCATCAATGGCTGGCAGGGTGTCATCAATGGCCGACAGGCCATTCCCCATGGCCGGCAGCCTTCCTTCATATTCAATGATCTCCTGTGTGAAGATCCAGATGCTTTCAGAAGTTGAATTATGTCATCGGTACCTTTCGAGGTCTTGTTTTGGTTCTTTTCAGGCTTGAACACGTCTGTTTAAGTTGTAACTGTTTAGCTTTGCTTAACGAGTTGTATGCATTTTGCTTATCAAGTTGTATGTAGTTTGCTTATCGAGTTGTATACACTTTGCTTATCGAGTTGTATGCATTTTGCTTATCGAGTTGCATTTGTTTTGTTTATAGAGTCATTTTTTGTTCTTTCGGTTGTTAGTTGGTTCACTACATGATTAAGAGCAATGCATTTTGAATGTGCAGTTTTCAAGCAAAGATCAATCTCATTTTTGTGTTGTGTGATGCGATGCAATGCCTAGAATGTAAAATGTAACACCTTTTGAACCAAAAAGCCGTTCTCATTCCCATCATGGTTTCTTTTTGCGAAAGAGTACAAGTTTTAAAGAAAATAAAACTGCCTAAGGCTGTACAATGTGCAAAAACTACTAGCAAAAAGAAAACAAAGCAAAAAGTGTCTAAGCTGGTGCCGTCTATCTCATGATCGAGAGGCTCTCTTCGTCCTCTTCCTCAGTCGAGCGGACTGTGGAGCATTGTCACCATCGGCACCGTTGTCTGAAGCTGAACCAGAGCCCTCCTCAGTCTCTCCAACTGAACTTGAGCCATCGTCACCTCCCCCATCAGATGACTCGGACTGTCAACTCACTATCTCAGCCTCCTCGCTCGTCTCATCATCATCATCGCCCAGAACCGGCTCTGAAGGGCCACTCTTACTGCGGCTACCTCTGGCTCTACCTCGGCCATGTGCCTGAGCCTGTCTCCCTCACCTCTCTGCCGATGGGGGGGGTGCTGAAGGTCTGCCTCTGCTCCTGCTGGGGCGTATGACAGGGCTGGCATCACGAAAGGAATCTGAAAAGGGCAATTTATGAGAATGCATTAGTCTGTGTACATGGGATACAGAAGATGATGTGTTGTAGGTAGTAAATGATTGTAGATGATTGCAGACACCCCATTTTGACCGGTCCTAAGACTTTGGCACTTTCTTTTGAACACCTCATGATGAAAATTAGAATATGCCATTTTATGAATATCTTAACAAAAAAATCAAATTGAAACTTTGATCCCAAACCTCAACCATTTTAGCCAAAGTATTTTATATCACTAATATTTTGTTAATTTGTAGTATTTTATAATTTTTATGTGTGTGTACATATGTTTAGGTGTGTTTTATATAAATTGATAAATATTTTATAAACAAAAGAAAAGAATAAAAAAATAGAAAATAAAAAACATAAAACAAAGAAGAAAATACTAAAACAAGAAAAGAAAAGATAGAGCATATTTGGTAGGTGATATCATTATGCTGATTTGTTTTTTTGGATGGGGAGATGGAACATATGATATGATGACGTTTTGGTGGGTGACAGACAGAAGGCATCTCTAAAAGAAATTGAACATGCAGGAGGAGTGGGGGCTGAATCGGACCATCATCAACATTTTAGAAATACATATACACATACACTTGTTCTTTTTCTGGGGTCTTCAAGGCATGGGGTGATATGTTTGTTTAATAAAAACAACACATGAACACATGCACTGATCTCTCTCTCTCTCTCTCTGATCTCTCTCTCCCTCCACATGTGAATGAGAACTCAACCCAGTTCGCCATGACCACCAAACTCTTCTCTCTCTCTCTGCGTACTGTAAGTGGTGATCGGCAAAAGGGGGGAGGGGGGATGGTAACAAAATAATTTCAGGGAGAGCTTTGGCTACTGGGTTCGGTGGGGAGCATGAGAGAGTGAGGGAGTGAATAAAATAAGTGGGTTGGAGGTGAAGAACAGACTCACACAGGGACAACACATGCATTGATCTATCTCTTCTCTCTCTCGGCTTGGGGGGAGGAGGAGGAGAAAAAGGATTTGAGCAATACAATTTTCAGAGAGAGAAAAGGAAAGGTGAGAGAGAAGGAGAGGCCACACACTCACGGCATACACACACAATACACCATTTACACACACCATACACCACACACTCACGGCATACACACACCATACACCATTCACACACACACAACACACACAGCAGCAGCTCATACACACACACACCACCAACTTCATCTTCTCACAACACACACGGCTATCACACACTGATACACACGCACAACAGAAAGCTACACACACATATACACACTGATACACGGCACACACAGCAGCAGCTCATACACACACACACACCACCAACTTCATCTTCTCACAACACACACGGCTATCACACACTGATACACACGCACAACAGAAAGCTACACACACATATACACACTGATACACGGCACACACAGCAGCAGCTCATACACACACACAAACACAACTGCGAGCTACACACAGCACACACGCACACATTAGATACACAGCAGACACACACCATTCACACAAAGCCCCAACACATACACAGCAGCAGCCCACACACCATGCACATACACCCCATTTTAACCGGCCCTAAGACTTAGGCACTTTCTTTTGAACACCTCATGATGAAAATTAGAATATGCCATTTTATGAATATCTCAGCAGAAAAATCAAATTGAAACTTTAATCCCAAACCTCAACCATTTTGGCCAAAGTATTTTATATCACTAATATTTTATTAATTTGTAGTATTTTATAATTTTTATGTGTGTGCACATATGTTTAGGTGTGTTTTATATAAATTGAAAAATATTTTATAAACAAAAGAAAAGAATAAAAAAAATAAAACAAAGAAGAAAATACTAAAACAAGAAAAGAAAAGATAGAGCATATTTGGTAGGTGATATCATTATGCTGATTTGTTTTTTTGGATGGGGAGATGGAACATATGATATGATGACGTTTTGGTGGGTGACAGACAGAAGGCATCTCTAAAAGAAATTGAACATGCAAGAGGAGTGGAGGCTGAATCGGACCATCATCAACATTTTAGAAATACATATACACATACACTTGTTCTTTTTCTGGGGTCTTCAAGGCATGGGGTGATATGTTTGTGTGGGAGCCGAATATCATGAACCATAGAGAAGCCGAATAGTTGGACCTAGAAGTCAAAATATACGCATCGCATTCGGCCCCGTCTTGTACATTTAAATCCTACCCTATCCGGCCAAACTGCCGGTTGAGTAAAGGGTCGAGTGAATAGCGGTTTGTAACAAAAGAAGCCGAATAAATAGTTATACGGCAAATTGAAAGTGGGCCCAGCCCCGAGGCCCAAGAAAGAGAGGATATAAATAGAAGAACACCAGCCAGAAAGAGGTATTGAGAACGAGTATGCTTAACTTAAAATACAAGTAATCCAAAGAAAGTAGAGACTGACTTGTCCATCGGAGTGCTAATTCCGACACCCCCGACTGGAGTGTTCATTTCTTTTCAGGTGTCTATTTGAGGATCACGAGCGTCCCCCAAGATCCGAAGAGTATTTCCAAACTACTTCCCCACAATTGGCGCTGTCTGTGGGAATACTCAAATACATCCATGGTGGGCGTAACGGAAGACCCTCCAATAGTCACTAACGAAACCACACAGAAAGACGACCTCACCCCAACAAACATGCTTGGACCAGAGACTATCGACGCAAGACGCGCCTTGAACTTCGCCTCACCCTCGACTTCAGAGCATGAGACAATGCAAGCGATCATGGAACAAGCAAAGCAAAACGAACAGAGGTTGGAGAACATGATCGCTGAGAACGAACGTCTCCGTCAAGACTTGGCCTTGGAAGTGGTGAAGTCCAAACAGGCTGTCCGCCCAAATCCGTAGCGACCTCTGAAGGCAGGTGGTCGACGACCTCGAGCCCAACAACAAGACACTGATAGCGACTCCGACTCATTATCCCCAAAGCCCAAAAAGAAGGGACGATCCGAAACCACTAGTTCCTCTGAAGAGAGTCCACGTATAAGGCATAAGCGAAGAAGAAACAATTCAGACGAAGAAGACCAACACGATCCCTTTGTATGACGGATTGCAAGGGCAATGCTACCCAAGAAATTCAAAGCACCGTCATTCACCTTGTACGACGATAAATCAGACCCCACCAATCACATCCGCCATTACAAGCAAGCCATGACGCTGTATGCAGACGACGAGGCTGTCGTGTGCAGAATATTTCCGAGCAGTTTGGGACCACTAGCTGTCAGGTGGTATTATAAACTGGAGCCGGCTTCGATCAAGAGCTTCCACCAACTTCAAAAATCCTTCAGGGCAAGGTTTATCACTAATGAGGTCCAGCCAAAGCAAGCCGATTCCCTCTGGGCAATGCAGATTCAAAAGGGGAAACCCTTCATGCATATTCGGTGCGGTATTGGGAATGTTTTAATCTGGTAGATGATGCTCGCAATGACTCCATGGCCATTACCGCCTTCAAGATGGGGCTACATCACGATAGTGCCCTCCGCAACTCTTTGACCAGACGGCCCCCCAAAACAGTCTTGTCGTTGATGAAAAAAGTTGAAGAATACTGTACAGTGGAAGATGATGCCTTGCGGGTTAAAGCCGGAAATGTGACCAACAAGACGGCTCCCACTGAAATTGCTCAGCCGCTAAATTTTGTGCCACCTCAGAGCCCTGAACCACGGCATCGGGCTAAACGAGATAAGAGACGGGATTCTCGCCGATCAAGCAACCAATGCTCCCACCGAGCAAATGAACAACTGCAAATCGATAGCAGGTGCACAAGGCGCGCCGACAAGAAATATACGGAGTTGTTAGAACCGATCAGCACGGTCATGTCCAAAATCCAACATCTTCCGTTCTTTAATTGGCCGTCGAAAATGGTGGGACCTCCCGAAACAAGAAGATGGGTTAGGTGGTGCGAGTATCACAAGGATCACGGCCATGATACTGAGAGTTGTTACGCATTGAAGGATCACCTGGAGGAATTGGTACAGGATGGTCGGCTACAACAGTACATCCAAAAAGGAAACTCAACCAAAGCAATAGCCTTAAGACAGGATTCCCCTCCACTCGGCGTGATTCACGTGATATACAACCTGCCAATGTCATCCGCAGTGCACACGATTCAGTCGAATACCGACCCTCAAAGTCAACTCACTCCAGCTAAACGGCCCCATGAAGCTGCAAGCATTGCTTTTGATGATTCAGATTTGGCCGGAGTGACACTTCACCACATCGATCCCTTGGTGATCGAGTTACGCGTAAACTGATTCACCGTTGAGCGCGTACTCATTGATCCGGGGAGCACCTCGGAAATTATGTATTACAAGACATTCACCAAACTAGGCTTCTCTGAATTGGATCTCTCTCCGGCTCCTTATCCACTATTCGGCTTCAACGCCAATCCAGAATACCCGTTGGCGAAAATTACACTACCCGTTCGAGCGGGTGTAACAAGCTCGCGGGGGACCTCGCTACAGTTCGGACTCCCTTTTTGTGTTGCGGTTCTAAATCTGAACCAAAGAGTCCAATTCTGGCAAATCGTTTTGAAGAAAAACAGATTTTTGAAAAGTAGCGCCAAACATGGACTGCTTTGCCAGATTACAGAGTCGCCACCTAAATATTTTTTTAATGGGGGAATTTAGGAAACCTTGACTCGGTGCCGAAGGCCACGTGTCCGTCATCACCAAATGTCTTGGCTCGGGAGCTTGGGTACGATCGGGGAAGGTCAGCTATGAGCACCCCCTTTCGCCCGGTCCGAAGACCGGCCTCTACTAACCGTGATATCCGATTTTGAAAACATTACATGCTCTTATTCCAATTATTAGCCTAGAATTACTATATTATGCGCACGGCAAAACAAGTATAGACTCGATTGCCTAATTTGGAAATAAGCATTGCATATCCGTTTTCTTTGAAAATGCTTTGGAATTTGCTACTCGTAAGTAGGCTAAAATACGGATTTCAATGAGTTATTCCAACTCGAGCAATCCAACCTCCACCCACAGGCATTCAAACAGTTTATCTCACATAAGCATTTAGCCACATGGTAAACATGCTGTCATGTTAACATTCACACGCATGCAAGATGCTAAAGCATAAATACTTACATCGTACTCCGCGCCAAAACAATAAACTAGTTAGCAAAAATGCATGTCCTAGTTCATGTTTAAGTGGCTAATGCATCGCATGCAGAATGTGATTAGGATAGGCTCGGCTAACCCTAAAGATGGCATGTGAAATGCACTTTATTCGATGCACGTATTCAATTTGGAATTGGAAATACAATGCAGTTTGTATGATGTACCAAGCCCGGTGCATGTCAACAAATGCATGGATGCACGCATGCATTGCATAAGGTATGCTAAAATAAACGTGCCCTAATCTACCATTATAAGCAGGTAAATAAAAGGGAAGAAAGAAGTGGGGGTTGGAAGACATACAAACCACTCACCCACACTTATTACAAATTCGCCCTCGCTCGGAGGGACCAAAATAATAATACAAATAATTAACTACGCAGGCTAATTAAATATTACAAATTAATTAAATTAACAAATTAATTTATCTAAGGAAAACAGTAAACCGCCTCGGGGCGAGGGCTCAATGCACGCGCACTCGGATTCCGCTCGGAATTGCACTGCCATGCCTAGCTTGCCTCTGTTTTCCCTGCTTTGTTCCTCTGAAAACTGCCAAAGTCTCAGAACTGCTTCCTTAGATACTGGGGATCACCACCGACTGAACAGAATAGCCACCGGCTGCTATATATGGCCATCGGCACAGAATTTATCCATCGGCTGATAATTGAATGCCGGTCGGCACTAAACACTGCCGGTCGGCACAAAATGCCTGCGGAACCTGCAACTCACAGCAGCAGAGGGCAAAACTTGCATGGCAATACAATTCAAGCAATATATGCACCAAACACATTCCTTATCATGTTTGTGACTCAAAGGAGGATGTGCCTCGATTCTCGGGCCACCAATCACGCATTTCCATGCATGATGGCCTAAAGGATCAAATGTGCAACTTGAATTTCAAATGCATGCAAACCAATCAAACTAAGTGAGGCCCAATTCCCATCATCAAGTCAAGGAACAAGGCATGCATGCCTATGTGTGCAATCCTAAGTATGTCAACTAGGGATGCAACATGAGCATATAGACAAACAATGCAAGCATACAAGCAAACATGAGGTAGCATACAAGTAAGTGAATAATGGTCTTACTCATGACCTAGGCAACTCCAAGTAGGCCTAAAATCAGTAGCCATATGCTAAGACATGAGGGCCAAACACATATATACGCATGCACATGTTAAAGCACCAACACTTAAGCATAATAAAGCGACTCTTAAACACGTTTAAGAGGCACAAGTATGGACCATTAGCATGCAATTTAGGCTTTGAAATCACGCTATAGAATGATGCCAAATCATGTGTAAACAAGACAAACAAAACATGCGCACATAGGTTCAACACTTCAAAGTAGGCCAATGAGGCATTGAACTACACTTATGCAAAACAAATATGGCATGCATTGAACAACCCAAAACAGACTTTTAGCATGTAAACTAAGCCCAAAGGAACACTTAGATGGCATCTAAGTGGCTCAACTAGAAAGGCATGCACAAATGCTAAGACAAGAGGCATAAGGCACAAGCTTCCAAAGCATCAAAGAGGCATACGAGGCAATCAAACAAGCATGCTAAATGGACTGAGATGACATGCCAAATGGTTCCCAACCATTGAAAATAAAGCAAGCAAGGCATGCTACACACTTGTACTCTTAAGGCCAACAAGCCAAACATAAAGGGGACCCAAGATACAAGCCATGGTCGACCAAAATAGGCATGGACAGACCTAAGGTATGGCAAAATAAGCATACAAGCTTCATGGATCTAAGCCTAAAGCATGCTTAAACTAGGGCTAACAACCTAGAGCAAGTTAAGGCAATACAAGGCATTACAAAGCATCTATGCAAAACATACAAGGAGTGCTAAAACCAACACTTATCAATGTCATATTAGGGCATAATAAACATAAAATGCAGCCAAGACATGCTCTTCAAACATTCAAAACTATGCTCCCTTAAGAGACCAAAACTTGCCCTTTTCAAGGACATCAAGGAGAGGGGGTGGCCCTCTCCTTCTTAGGACTTTAAGGCATCATCTACACCACTGAAATCCCTTAAGATTTCAGTGGTGAAGAGACCCAAACACCAAAATCCCGAAGCTCAACAAAATAGCACAAAAATGAGGCCTTTCAAGGCCTAAGAGGGGCCAAACTTCCCCAAAGCACAAAGTACCCTTAATAAACTATCAAGAGGGCTAAAAAATAGAACTTTTATGTGTTGATCACCAAGCACAAAAATAGTCCTAAACTAGGTAAAAACAAGGTGCAAGAAAGGGGTAAAAATGACTAGTTTCTTACCCTTGGAGCTTTTCTTCAACAATGGTGACCTTGATGTCTCCTTAAGCCTCAAACCAGTCAAGAACACCAAGAATAAGTTCTTAGAACCTCAACTCCAAGAGGAAAGTGAAACACTAGGTGCTTGTGTGCAATAGTATGAACTAAAGCACCTAGTATACAAAATGAGCAAGGAAAAGAGAGATAGGATAGATATAGGATTTCTAACCTAAAACCAGACCTTCTTCTCTGTATTTTCTCTCTAAAATGTCTAACCTCTTCAACCTTGAGCCAAGAGAAGAGAGTCTTCTCTTATAGGAATCAAAGCTTACAAGCTAAGTAAACCAAAGGCTCATCCCTCCATACACGTGTATGGAGGGGAAACAAGTGCTACAAAGCTGTCTGAAAATATCTCCAAAAACAGCTGTAAAGTGATCGGCAGGGCAAAATGGTCATTTTGCCAAAAAGAGTGCCAACCGGCACAAAATAGTGCCGATCGGCACAATACAGTGCCGATGGCAACACCAAACAGCCGGTGGCCTCTAGCCACTGCCGGTGGTGTGTGGGGATGTCTCACAAGGCATCCTCTGCCTTCCAAGGCAAAACACAAGTGTTTGGTGCAAAACTAGACACAAAACGGTCGAGTTCGGAGGTCCTGAGGCAAGGCGCGTAGCCGAGAACTCCGGGAACTCCGAACGAACACGAACATGGATGATCACCGAGTGTTCAAGCGATGATGTCCAAGTCTTGAGGACGGTCAAAAATGGGGTGTCTACAGCGGGCTCCCGAACAGTGGATGTGGAATTCCTGGTCATCAAGCTGCCATCGCCGTGTAATCTCATCATGGGGCGAACTTGGTTGCATACTATGCAAGCCGTGCCAAGCACCTATCATCAGCTGCTACGCTTCCCGACAGAACGCGGCAGTGAGCAAATTCGTGGCTCCCAGAAGTCAGCACAAGTATGCTATCTCCTTGCTGGAATGACGCCAAAGGAGTTGCAAGTGAATTCTATTAAGGTGCCGGATCACGAGAGCCTTGACGATGTTGGGCGGCTCCCAAGTGAAAAGGCCACAGAAGCCCTAGATCGAGTTGAAATCGACGGAAACCCAGATAGGTTCTTCATAGTCGGCGCCTCCCTACATCAAGCCGACAGACAGCAGCTAATTTCCTTCCTGCTCAGCAACCTTGATATCTTTGCGTGGACTCCATACGAGATGTCGGGTATAGATCCGTCTGTTTCGCAGCACCGATTGAATGTTGACCCTAAATGCAAGCCGATCATTCAGAAAAGCCGACGGTCAGCCGCAAAGCACACTGCCGCCGTTGTTGAGGAGGTTGACAGGTTGGTTGACATCGGGGCAATCAGGGAAGTGACCTACCCTACATGGCTCTCTAATACTGTGGCTGTGAAGAAGAAAAATGGGACATGGTGAGTGTGCGTTGATTTCACAGACCTAAACAAAGCCTGCCCCAAGGATTGTTTTCCCCTACCCAGAATTGACCAACTTGTAGATGCGACAGCACGCCATCAGCGTATGAGCTTCCTCGATGCTTACAGAGGCTACCATCAAATCGCTATGCATCCGGAGGACCAAGACAAAACTGCATTCCTCACCCCAAGAGGAACCTACTGCTATAAGGTTATGCCTTTTGGACTGAAGAATACAGGGGCAACTTAACAAAGACTGGTCATTGCCATGTTCAAGGAGCAACTCGGCCAGACTATGGAAGTATACATTGATAACATGGTGGTCAAGTCCAAAGAAGAGCAAACCCATCTAGCCGATCTGGAAGAGACATTCGGCATTTTATGCAAATACAAAATGAAGCTGAACGCTTCCAAATGTGCGTTTGGGATCGGCTCTGGCAAATTCTTGGGTTACATTGTCAACCACCGAGGAATCGAAGCCAACCCGAGGCAAATCACAGCAATCTTGGAACTCGGCTCCCCTCATTCAGTGAAAGAGGTTCAAAAGTTGATGGGGATGGTCGCCGCACTCAACAGGTTCATCAGTCGATCCACAAATTGTTGCCGACAATTCTTTCATACACTACGGCAGGGCAAGGCTTTCGAATGGTCTGCCCAGTGCAAAGCCGCTTTCAACGACCTTAAGACCTACCTCCGATCAGTGCCACTCTTGACAACACCTTCGGCAGGCGACCCGCTCATTTTGTATCTAGCAGTTTCCGACCGGGCCGTCAGCACCGTACTGATAAAGGAAGAGCTAGGGGAGCAGCGGCCAGTATACTATGTGAGCAAGGCAATGATTGATACCGAAACACGCTACCTTCCGCTAGAAAAACTCATCCTAGCCCTAGTCCTGGCAGCAAGAAAACTGATGCATTACTTCCAAGGGCATAGCATCAGGGTGCTAACAGATTACCCCCTCCGATCAGTACTACGTAGTGCAGAAGCATCAGGACGCGTCTCAAAGTGGGCTCTCGAACTCGGCCAGTACGACATTCAGTTTCTACCTAGAACCTCAATCAAGGGACAAGTGCTTGCCGACTTTGTTGTCGAATTCACCGGGGGTCTTGCCGACCTAAAGTCTGATGAAATTCGACCTAAGCCGAACTGGAGAATTTTTGTTTGGGACATTTGGCAGTTGTACTATGATGGATCGTCCAATCAACGGGGCAGTGGAGCCGAAGTAGTAATCATGGCCCCCGACGGCGCAATAATTGAGTAGGCCGTCAATCTCGGCTTCGAAGCATCAAATAACGAAGCCGAATACGAAGCCCTTCTAACCAGTCTGCGGAATGCACATCTTCTGGGTGCTCGGCGTTTGCTTGTATTTTGCGATTCAAAACTGGTGATCAATCAGCTAAGGGGAAGTACGCGGCAAGAAACGACCGTATGGCGGCTTACATGAAAACGGCTAACTCCTTACTGGCGAAATTTGACCACCATGAATTGAATCAGATAACACGTGATCAGAACACACATGCAGATGCCCTAGCTTGCCTAGCCTCCGCCATTAACTCAGAGATTAAACGGACCATCGAAGTAGGTTTCATCCCGAAGCCGAGCATTGGCCCTTCGGAGGAAGTCCAGGTCAATGTCATAGAATCTGGACCGAGTTGGATGGATCCCATTGTTGCATTCCTATCTTCCGAACAGCTCCCAGAGGACAAGAAAGAAGCGCACAAACTGCGAAACAAAGCCCTGTGATACTACTTGGATCCACAAGGAAAGCTTTATAAAAAAATCCCTTTCTGGTCCATATTTGGAATGCGTGCATCCGGACAAAGTTAAAGAGCTTCTGACTGAAATACATGAAGGCAGTTGTGGCGCCCATTCTGGCGGGCGCTCTTTGGCTCATCGAACCGTGACACAGGGGTATTACTAGCTGACAATGAGAGCCGATGCCGAATGTTACGTGAAAAAGTGTGAACAGTGCCAGAAGTTCTCTCTGTTGACCCATGCCTGCTAAAGAGCTAAGCTCTATAACCAGTCCTTGGTCGTTCACCCAATGGGGACTTGACATCGTCGGACCACTACTTCATGCCCTGAGTAACAAGCGATTTTTTATTGTCGCAATAGATTATTTTACAAAATGGGTAGAAGCGGAGGCACTAACGCACATCCGAGATACCGATGTGAAGCGTTTTGTTTGGCGAAATATCATAACACGATTCAGCATTCCAAGAGCACTTATCTCAGATAACGGCACCCAGTTTGATTGTGACGTCTACCGAGAGTTGTGCAGCAAGTATGGTATCCGGCCTTACTTTTCCATGCCGACTTATCCACAAATCAATGGTCAAGTTGAAGCCTCTAACAAATCCATCTTGGACGGCATAAAAAAGAGGCTGGAGAAAGCTAAAGGCAAATGGATCGAAGAATTGCCGAGTGTGTTGTGGGCTCATCGAACTACGTCGAGGCGATCTACTGGGGAAACGTCGTTTGCTCTATGCTTTGGAACCCAGGCAATCATACCCCTGGAGATCAGCCTCCCAACCTTGAAATTGAAAGTTTTTGATATAGGCCAAAATGACATGATGCTGGCCTTGGATTTGGTTCTAATTGAAGAACGAAGAGACCGTGCCCTTGCATCCATGGTGCGGTATCAGCAGCAGCTTGCTAAGTCGTATAATGAACGTGTTCAGCTGCGATGCTACACACCAGGAGAGTTGGTCCTAAAGAAAGTACTCCCAGCTGCCAGGAAACCGGCTGATGGAAAACTGGGTCCTAACTGGGACGGCCCCTATCAAGTCAATTCGATCGCAGGAGTAGGGGCATATCGGCTCAAAGACATGTCTGGAAAGAGTCTGCCACGGCCTTGGAATTCAACGTACTTACGTAAATTTTATCATTAAACCCGACCCGTGGGGAATGATACTAGTTTTGAATGGTTCACCATGTACATACTTCACTTTTGCAAATACAAAGTTTCCCGTTTCCCCATCGCGCAATATAGTTCAAAAGCCTTCTAATTCGGAGCGCCCTTCGTAGATATCACGATTGGCCAATACAAGTCTCCGGATTCGGAGCCCCGCTGGTGCATGACAGCTTTGGACCGATTAAGCCTCCGGATTCGGAGCGCCCTTCGTGGATATCACGATTGGCCAATACAAGTCTCCGGATTCAGAGCCCCGCTGGTGCATGACACCTTTGAGCCGATTAAGCCTCTGGATTCAGAGTGCCCTTCGTGGATATCACGATTGGCCAATACAAGTCTCTGGATTTGGAGCCCCCCTGGTGCATGACACCTTTGGGCCGATTAAGCCTCCAGATTCGGAGCGCCCTTCGTGGATATCACAATTGGCCAATACAAGTCTCCGGATTTGGAGCCCCGCTAGTGCATGACACCTTTGGGCTGATTAAGCCTCCAGATTCAGAGCGCCCTTCGTGGATATCACAATTGGCCAATACAAGTCTCCGAATTCGGAGCCCCGCTGGTGCATGACACCTTTAGGCCGATTAGGCCTCCGGATTCAGAGCGCCCTTCGTGGATATCACAATTGGCCAATACAAGTCTCCGGATTCGGAGCCCCGCTGGTGCATGACACCTTTGGGCCAATTAAGCCTCCGAATTTGGAGCGCCCTTCGTGGATATCACGATTGGCCAAGTCTCCGGATTCGGAGCCCCGCTGGTGCATGACACCTTTGGGCCGATTAAGCTTTCGGATTTGGAGCACCCTTCATGGATATCACGATTGGCCGTCTCCGGATTCGAAGCCCCATCGGCACAACACCTTTGGGCCGATTAAGCCTCCAAATTCGGAGTGCCCCTCGTGGATATCACGATTGGCCAATACAAGTCTCCAGATTCGGAGCCCCGCTGGTGCATGACACCTTTGGGCCGATTAAGCCTCCGGATTCGAAGCGCCCTTCGTGGATATTACGATTGGCCAATACAAGTCTCCAGATTCAGAGCCCCGCTGGTGCATGACACCTTTGGGCCGATTAAGCCTCCGGATTCGGAGCGCCCTTCATGGATATCACGATTGGCCAATACAAGTCTCCGGATTCGGAGCCCCGCTGGTGCATGACACCTTTGGGCCGATTAAGCCTCCGAATTCAGAGTGCCCTTCGTGGATATCACGATTGGCCGTCTCCAGATTCGGAGCCCCATCGACGCAACACCTTTGGGCCGATTAAGCCTCCAGATTCGGAGCGCCCTTCGTGGATATCACGATTGGCCGTCTCTGAATTCGGAGCCCCATTAGTGCATGACACCGTATAAACGTAGGCTGAAACATGCAAACATTCAAAATGAAATGGGACAAGCTGTTCAAACGAGGGCTAAAACATGTAAACATTCAAAATGAAATGGGGCAAGCCGTACAAACGAGGGCTAAAACATGTAAACATTCAAAATGAAATGGGGCAAGCCGTATAAACGTCGGCTGAAACATGGGAACATTCAAAATAAAATGCATCCTTAGATTAATCGATTGGCATGAAGTGTACTAATATAATTAGAAAGTACAATAACACTTGAAAGCACTTGAAGTAGAAAGTGTACTATTATTCAATTAACCAATAATTACATAATTTTGCATTACAACATCTACAATGTCTACATTGAGCATTACAATGTCTACTTTTATTTGGCGTCTCCCTCATCGTCACTCTTCTTCACTTCGAAGGCGGAAAAGGGGAAGTGATCACGTTGGTATAGTGGCAACGCCGAATCAACGCCCGTTGCTCGGAGAGCCTCCACGGCTTGTAGTGCCTTGATCTAATCGTGCCTAAAGCCCCAATTCTCGCATCGGCAGACCTCCTCTACAAGTTTCTCTTTGGTTTTGTCGATCCCAACCTTCCGGCCCTCGTGGAAGCCTTTTTCATAACCCATGGTCCTCACATTTTTTACGGCAACATACTTGTCGTATCTCGGTCGACAATCGCGTGACGTAACAGCCGTTAGGTCACTCTCTCCTCCACGACCGGATTAGATTGACCTACCATACGTGGCTTGGTGGTTTGAGCCTTCCTAAGCTCCCCAAGCTCACGCTCGGCTTTCTCCGCACGAGCCTCCAAACTGCGAATTCGTTCGTCTTTCTTCTCTATTTCTCATCGCGCGGCGCGCAGGCGCATGCCGACTTCATAAGCGGTATACAGCCCTTTCACCGCCCCATGAATGCCTTCTCAAAATACTTCGAAATCTTGTCGACCAACCATCGACTGCTGGACTTTCGGTGGAAAGATCTGTCGAGCGAACTCGACTGCTACACCTGGGTCATTAATGATGGAATCCGCCTCCGTCATCGGTTTATTCCCCACGAAAACCGCAAAACTCAACGGTCGCGGCGTCGCGTCGGGCTCTTTTCTCGGTCGCAGTCACGGGGAGCTTCCCCGTTGCTGTTTTTCTTTTCGGGGAGATCTGCTTCGACAACTTGGGGGCTAACGTTTTTCCCATTCCGTGGACGTCCTTCCTCCCATGCGTGTAGGCTCGCTGCTGCGATTCATTGCAGTGTCTAGCTCAGCCAATGTTCGTCCTTCTCCTCTACTGTTGAAAAACAGTCTATTTGACATTCGTATTTATCTAAAGCTAGTTTAAATCGAGTCTGAACAAGAATAAGTGGAATCACTGGCGCGAACTCACCCCATTTATTTCTAATATATGCAGCACCCCTGAGGCGACTTCTTTAATGCTAAACTCCAAAAGCCAGATGCTGATCGGATTATTCGGCTCTTGGAGTTCATAAATTGGCTGGGGCAAGGGCAGATTTACTAATCTGATCGGCTATTCTACGATGGTAAATTAGTTGCCTAGGCGTTGTGCCGATCAATTTATGCCGCAGCCACTCCATGAACTAATTATATTCGGCTCTTTCATAAATTGGCTGGGGCAAGGGCGGATTTACTAATCTGATTGGCTATTCTACGATGGTAAATTAGTCGCCTGGGCGTTGTGCCGATCAATTTATGCCGCAGCCACTCCATGAAATAATTATATTCGGCTCTTGGAGTTCATAAATTGGCTGGGGCAAGGTGTAGACACCCCATTTTTGACCGTCCTCAAGACTTGGACGTCACTGATTGAACACTCAATGATCACCCTTGTTTGTGTTCGTCTTGAGTTCCAGAAGCCTTGGCAACGCGCCTCGCCTCAGGATCTCTCGACTCGACTGTTTTGTGTATGGTTTTGCACCAAACACTTGTGTTTTGCCTTTGAGAGGCAGGGTAGGGCTTGTAGACCATCCCCACCCATCACCGGCCAGGGCTTGAGTCCACCGGCTGTGTTTTGTAGCCACCGGCCAAATGTTTGGCCGGCCGGCACTATAGATGGCCGGCCAGCTATCTTTTTTTGGTCAATTGCATCTTTGGCCGGCCGACTACTGTGCATCTGCTTTTGCAGATATTTTCTCACAGCTGGCATGCATTTGGCTCCCCTCCATACACGTGTATGGAGGGATCTCTCTCTTTAGAAGCTTGTCTTGTAAGCTTTACAAGACAAAAAGCTCTATAAAGAGAGGTCTTCTCTCTTGTTTTGAGGGTTAGACATTTTTAGACAACCATTTTTAGGGTTTGAGTTCTAGGGTTAGGGTTTGGTCCATATCCTATCTCTATCTCTCTCTAGTGTGTGTTTTGTCTCATTTTTGCTCACAAACACCCACCATCACACCATCTCTTGGAGCTGAGGCCCTTGAGGGTTGTTTTTAGAGTTTTGGAGCTGGTTTCAACCTAAAGAAGCTGCTGGAGCTCCATTGTCGAAGAGGGTCTTCAAGGGTAAGAAGCTTGTCCCTTTATTCCCCATTTTTGCAAAGCTTTTCTACCTATCTTGCAGCTATTTTTTGGCTTTGCATATAACACATAAAAGTTCTTTTTTTAAGGCCTCTAAATAGTTTGTTAAGAGTGTTTTAAGCTTTGGGGTTGTTTGACCCCTCTAAAGCCTTGTTTGGCCCTTGTTTTGTGCTATTTTTTTGTGAACTCCGGGACCACAGTGTTTGGGCCTCCTCACCACTGAAATCTTGAGGGATTTCAGAGGTGAGGATGGTGCCTTGAGGTCCCAAGAAGGAGAGGGCCACCCCCTCTCCTTGTTGTCCTTGAAAAGGGCCATTTTTGCCTCTTGAGGGAGCATCTAGTTTAAGTGTGTGTTGGCCATGCCTTAACTGATTTTCAGGCTTATAATGTCATAATATAGCATTGTTGTATGTTGGTTTTGGTACACCATGCTTGCTTAGCATACATGCCTTGTAATGCCATTTTGTTGCCTTAACATGCATCTAGGTTTTAACCCTTATGCAAGCATGTATTAGGCCTAGCTTTGTGAAGCTTTTGTACTTGTTTTGCCATGTTTAAGCTCTGTCCTTGGCTATTTTGGTCAACCAAGGCTCCCATTGTATAGTTCTTTTGCATTTTGGCTTGTTAGCCTTAAGTTTTGGACCATTGTTGCATGTTTAGCCTATCTTGTTTGCTTGGTTTGGCACCATCTTAACATGATTTCAGAGCTTATATTGCATGTCATTAGTCCATGCTTAGCCTCTTTTAAGTGTGCTTGAAAGTTGCCTTTGTTTGCTTAAGTGTTGGCTCATTAACATATGCATTCTTGCATGTGTGTTTGGTCCCATTTCTTGAGCTTTTGGCCACTGTTTTAGGCCTAGTTAGGGCTGCCTAAATCATGTTTAAGTCCATCCTTTGCTTGTTGCATATGCTCCTTGTATGTTGTAGCATATTGGTGAGTTGTTGCATGTTTGAACTTGCATGATTGAATGAAGTCACATGCTTGCTTGCATGCTCAAACACCTACATTGTACCTTGCATGCTTGTTGGTTGCATTGTCTCATGCCTTCCATGTTTTGTATGCTTCTTTGCATTTCCATGTTGCATGCTAGCCAACATGCTTAGGATTGCATTGCATAAGCATGCGTGCTAGACCTCTTGAAATGAGTATGATAGAGGTTGGGCCTCCTTGTGTGTTTATTTGGTTTGCATTTCATTTGAAATTCAAGTTGCATACTTGATTCTTTGGGCCATCATGCAGGGAAATGCATGATTGGTGGTCTGAGAATCGAGGCTCATGTCCCTTTGAGTCATAAACATGATAAGGGATATGATTGGTGCATACATTGCTTGAAATGCATTGCCATGCCAAGTATTCCCCTCTGCTGCTGTCAAAACAGATTCTGCAGGAACTTTCGTCCGACCGGCCACCATTGTTGGCCGATGGATCAAGTTTGTGGCCGGTGACCATTCTACATGGCCGGTGATGTTCTCCTTCAGCCGGTGGTGTTCCCTGGAATCCATAGAGCAAACCCTGAGACTTTGGCAGTCATCAGAGAAGCCGAGCAGGGAAAACAGAGGCATCTTGAGCATGACAGTGGATTTCCGGGTGAAACCGAGCGCGCATGCATCGAACCCTCTCCCCAAGGCTGCTGTTTATTGCTTTCTTAGATTAATTAATTTGCTTAAATAATTTAGTTGGTCTGTAATAATTAATTAGCTAGGATAGTTAATTCATTATTCGAATTGTATTATTCTTTTGGTCCCTCCGAGCGAGGGCAAATTTGTAATAAGTGCAGGTGAGTGTGTGTATGTCTTCCAACCCCCACTTCTTTCTCCCTTTTACTTACCTGCTTTGATGGTTAGTATTAGGGCATGTTTACTTTAGCATATCCTATGCTATGCATGCGTGCATCATTCATCAATATTGCATGCACCGGCCTCGGCGCATCATGCTAATTGCATTATATTTCAAAACCAATTTGAATACATGCTACTTGTACATTTCACATGTCATCCTTAGATTAGCCGAGCCTATTCTAGTGACATTTTGTATGCGACGCATTAGGCACTTAACATGGACTTGGATCATGCATTGATTGCTAACATGTTCTTATTTTGGCACGGAGTACGATGTAAGTATTTCATGCTTTAGCATACCGCATGCGTGTGAATGCTACCATGACAGCATGCTTACCATGAGGCTAGTTGCTTATGTGATATAACTGCTTGAATGCCTGTGGGTGAAGGTTGGATTGTTTGAGTTGGAACAACTCCTTGAAATCCGTTTTTTAGCCTACTTGCGAGTTGCAAATTCCAAAACGCTTTCCAAATAAACGGATATGCAATGCTTGTTTTCAAATTAGGCGATCTAGTCTATACTTTTGTGTTGTGCGCATCACTTAGTAATTCTAGGCTAATTAACGGGGATAAGAACACATAACGTTTTCAAAAACGGATATCATGGTTAGTAGAGGCCGATCTTCGGATCGGGTGAGAGGGGGTGCTCATAGCTGACCTTCCCCAATCGTACCCAAGTTCCCGAGCCGAGGCAACTTTGGTGATGACGGACACGTGGCCTTTGCCACCGAGTCAGGGTTTCCTAAATTTCCCAAAATAAAATATTTAGGTGGCAACTCTGTATCTGGCAAAGCAGTCCATGTTTGGTACTTCTTTCAAAAAATCTGTTTTCTCAAAACGATTTGCCGGATTTGGACTCTTTGGTTCAGATTAAGAACCGACAACAAAAACGGGAGTCCGAACTGTAGCATCGAGGTCCCTCGCGGGCTTGTTACAGTTTCTGGCGACTCTGCTGGGGAGTTTAGAGAGCTTGACTCGAACTCGTGATATCTTGTTTTGATTTCACTTATGTGTCTCTTTGCATTGCGTGTGCATTGGTGCGCCTAGGACACCGTGTTTTCCATCTGCCATTCCTGAACGGTTTGCCGGAGGCTTGTCTTGTCAAGACATGACCATAAGGCTGACCGGTTGTGGGCTCTGACAGCATGGGAACACAAACCCCGGTTTTACTGGGGCACCCTTTTTGACCATTCGACCTAGTGCATATTCGGAATCCATAGTGACTATTCCAAACTAGGACAGGTTGCTTACCCGATGTTAGGTTGTTTGAAAACCGCTGTGTGCGTAGTGAAGCCCTAGCTCCTGACAAAATAGGACAGGGAAACCCTACCCCAACATAGGGGTGTTTTGGCTCTTTTACTTGCTATGTGCTTTTAGAGTGTATCTCTACAGGAACACGCATATCAGTCTGCAAGTTTGAGTATCAGGCCCGAGGGCATCGGTGTCAGTATTTATGGAAATCAGTTATATCTGTGGGTATCCGATTCTGTGTTTTGAGACAGTGATTTTGGGAAACAGTGATCAATGGTAGAGTACAGTTATTCGGCTACATCTGTGTTTGATCTGTTTGGGCTGAAATGCTACTTGGTTTTCCTTTCAAGGTTCAGAGAATTGATCCAGAATAGTCAGTGTTCCCCTTGCTGAGGCAAGACAGGTATCCGATCCATCAGTCATCGCTCAGAACAGTGGATCTATGATGACGCAGAATTCAGAAGAGATTGTGGTTATGACAGCCGCATTAGATCAAGGAATCACTCTGCAAAGTGAGACCAATGCCGATGTGCCGCATCCACCCAGGTCGCCTGCTGCGCACCCGGTTTAGACCCCCCAGTTGTATCAGGCTCGTGAGCCCACCACATTCGAGTTGATGGGGATGTTAGGCGACCTCCAGAGGTCCGTGGCGGATCTCGCCTACGAGATGTCAGCTTCGTCACCAGCCGCACCATACGCTGGGCATTTTGTACCCCAGGAGCCCCCATTACTGGGACGGATTGTGATCAAGCTTAGCCAACCGGAGATGGCCTCCAGCTATAACAACGACGTATCAACCCAAACCCTCGATCAGGCTGAGGCCAGAGGTAAAGACAAAGTAAAGGCAGATGCCGATCCCATTGAACAACTGCTGTGGGCAGTCGAGGCTTTGAAAGCCGGGGAGATAAACACAACAGATATCTGCAGTTGTGATAAAAGCTGTGGAGGATGCTTTCCCCACTCCACCTGAGGGTAGTTCAAGTCAGTCAGAAAGCCGGGATAGACCCCGTCACACCAGAACAGTTCCTTCCACTCCCAACCTCGCACCCGAGAAAGATCAGAAAGCCAAGGCAGTGCCTGCCGACCCTTTCGCTAGTGCGTCTAGCAAGAATTCTCAGACGTCAAAGTACCTGCCCCGAGGGTGCAGGGTCTTCCATGCTCTCTACATGCCGTTGTCCAAGGCACTTCAATCCTTGCCGAGAGGCATCTTAAACCCTTGGAGCCTCGGCCTCTCCCGAAGAATCTCCCTCCCACACATGATGCCGCCTTGTACTGCGCGTACCACCAGCAAACTGGTCATGCTACCGATAATTGCTTCCGCCTCCGTCATGAGGTACAGGATTTGATTGACAACGAGGTTATCCTCCCGCCCACCTCAGCCAAGTCCGTTACTACCCAGTTATTGGATTTTGAGGACACTGATACTACGAGTATGTAACCAGAGAGTAAACCACCTGCGGGCGGTGCTTGGTATATTTTGGATGCGGCGTTTGGCACGCATTTTCGAGCATCCGTGAATGCTAGTTTTGTAAATTCTGGCTTGGGTGTCGAGTCAGTCTTTTGTTTTGTTTTGAGTCTGTCTCATTGTCGTGAGTCAGTCCTTTTGCTTAAGGGTCTGTCTTGTTGTAGCAAGTCGGTCCCCTTGTATAGAATGTCAGGTGATTCCGGGGTTGTTGCCTCGAACACCGTTTTGTTTTGTAATTACTCCTTTTGCTTTCTTTTTGAGTCTGTTTCTGCTGTGGAGCCAGTCGCAACCAGGAAATTTGAATGAAACAGCTGCGGCTATCATGTTCCTGTGCTTATTGCTTTTTTGAGCTAGTTATGCCAGAGGATTTGGATGGGGCGACAATACATTCTACCTGTTCTCTTGTACCCTGAAAATCATTGTAATGACCTAAGTTTTTTCCAAAACCCTTTTTGAACACTGTGGTGATGAAAACGAAGAGGAAGGAATTCCTCGGGTTTTCCAAAACTTTGATCAATTTGAGAGAAAGATAGGCATGCTAAGCTTTTAATGAATGAAATCATGCTTGTTAGCGTCAGTACTGAGAAGGACCCTGACTTGATCCAGATTGGTTCCACACTATCTTCAGCGCGAGCGATGTGTCGCTTTCGTAAAAACTTTCAAAAACAAAATGTTTTGCGCGGTCCTGTGAAGACCTGTGTGGAATCGCTCTTGAGATTGTGCAGCCTAAGATCGTTCTCAGCCTCAAGATTCAATCCGTTTGTTTTCGAACCTTGGACCCATTCAGAACGTTCAACGGTCGATCGCCATGTGAGATCTATGTGGCCAGATCAGAAGCACCTCTCGAACTAGGGGCAGCAAAATGTCGGACATGCTCGAAGAACCAAATACAACAGCCATTCTCCTAGATACAGAGGGCTTCAATCTCAAAACCATTTGGCATGGACTTGTTACACTTTTACCTTTGAGAGGCTCGCTGGGCCGAAAACCCGGAAGGGGACCCAGGCAAAAGTTAGAGCAAGAAAAAATATATACAAAAGAAAAAATATATACAAAGAAAAGAAAAAAATACAAAAAGAAAAAGAAAAAAAGATACAAAAAAAAATATAGAAACGAAGAAAAAGAAAAAAAGAAGAAAAACAAAGCTCACAAGGTCGAAAACCCGCATCGGGCGCCTTGGCAAAAGTTAGAGCCTGAAAAGTGAAGGTTAAAATACCCGAGTGTACCTTAACCGGAACTACGTAAGGCTTGATTCCCATGTTTGGGATACGTAGGCAACTTCATCCTGAAGTCCAGCCCCAACGCTTTCATAGCGCCTTAGTCCATGTAATGGGTTTGATCACCTTTGCCTCTGAATCTGACAGTTCGGTTGTGACAACCGGAACTACGTAGTCAACTTCCTCCTAAAGTCCAGCCACCAACGCTTTCACAGTGACTGTGTCCATATATTGGTTCAGACCGTCAGCGTCTTCTCCGTGTCCGAGAGTTCGATCATCATTTGTGAAGACTATTTTCAGCATGCTGCGGCATCATCCAAACAAGGGGCAACTTTCCGTTGCCATCCGTTGCCATGCGTTGTCATAAGTTGCCCTGAGTTGCTGTCCAAACCAGGGGCAACTTCCTGTTGCCACGCGCCCCTTCAAGCAAGGGGCAATTTTCCATTGCCTCCGATCCGAGGTCGCGCATCTCGAGGGTAGGTTTCATACTCGTTTAACATTGGCTGTTTGCGAAAATAGTTTTTGAAAATTTTTACTGAGGTTGGCTATTTTCTCGAAAAACTATTTCATTTTCCAAAAGGACCATTTTCTTGGACCCAAAAAAGGAAAATTTTCAGTGCTTATAGTCTAACTTGCATGATTTCAAATCAAAAATTGAACAAGTATGTTAATCCGACTCTCATTTTGGTCAAAACTGTTTTAGGAAGAAAACAAAAAAATGGTCAAAGTGATGAACTAGGGGCACAGTCGAGTCAGGTATTCTGTCTTCCCCCGCCGTCAACATACTTGCCAGAAAGGCACCCTATTCGCCGGAAGAAGCTTTCCCTATCCGGAACCTCGACTAAACGTCACCGGAAGATATAGTCGTGAGCTAATAGCCTTGGACGT
Source organism: Camellia japonica (assembly GCA_030407325.1). NCBI lineage: Eukaryota > Viridiplantae > Streptophyta > Magnoliopsida > Ericales > Theaceae > Camellia > Camellia japonica. Next base: position 16,234,466 of record JAPPVO010000010.1, on the reverse strand, counting down.
GAACCTACGACTTCCTATTCATCCATCAATCACCCAGGGGAGGGATAAAAAAATGAGAGAATAAAGAATAGAGAGGTGTAAGTCGAGAGAAAAGAGAAAAGGGTTTTGAAAAAAAAAAAGCCTGAGGGCCAAGTGATATGAGAATCACAAATCAGAAAGGATGGGAATGATACCCAGAGGAACTGGCTCCTCGAGATCTGCGGTCTTTTGTTTGTAAACACGTCCGTGTGTCGTATTTTTTTTGTTTTGTTTATCTCAACTTTCGTTTTGAGTCTTTTCCGAGCGTGTCTCGTTGTGTTTAGGTCGCACACCTTTTCTTTGAGTCTTTTTCGCTGCGTTCAGTTGTAGGCTCGATACCTCGATTGAAAAACCCTTTTTCAATTTCTAAAATCGTTTATGCTCAGAGTGCTGTGTCATTCTCTACATTTACGCGAAGCAAAAGAAGAAAAGGGAAAATTTGGGACATCTGAGTGTGTTTCAACTTCAACCGTTTCAACTTTTGTAGTCCGTCTTGTCAGATTGGGCTGTTTGTTCAGGGTTTGCTGTGTGCAGAATGAACCGAGTGCTGTGTTATGGGCTGTATGCAGACTGATCCCCAATAGAGTATGAGATGCGTGTTCAGGTTAAGCTGTGGTTTGCTTGGGTTGTTTGCTATTGGTTGGTTGGTTATCTGATTATTACAGTACAAGTGCTCAATTTTCAGACAATAGATCAATTTCATTTACATTGAGGTATAATATGATATAGCGTGATGTAATGCGATGCAATGCATGAGATATACAAATGTAACACTTTTTAGATAAAAAGTTTGTTCCATTTCATCATCTTTTCAAGTACATAGTTTTGGAAACAAGAATCTGCCTACGGCAGTACAAGATACTCTAATCTACCAGCAAAAAAGGGGAAAATACAAAAAGAGAAAAAGTAGCAAAATCTGGATCAACATCAAGAGATCTCAGGCCTGGGAGCTCTCCTGGTCCTCTTCCTGGACGAGGGTCCAGGAGTATCATCAGGAGCATCATCATCTGAGCCCGAGTCCGAGTCATCTCTGGTCCCTCCTCTGATGACTCTGCCTCCGCCTCTGTCCGCCTCACCTCCGACTCGTCGTCGTCTGGAACTGGCGCCCGGAGCTACTCCCAGCATGAGTGCGCCCCGCCTTGGTGCGGGGAAATACTCTGCCCTCCTCATCTCTCCCTCGAGCAGGAATGAAGGTCCAGCTGGAGCACCTCCTACGGTGGAATCTGAAGGGAGGCTGAAAAACATACGAGACGCATCAGTATGCTACGCAAAACAGTGAATCAGTGCAGAATAGTGTATGAGTACAGTGTGTGGATGCCGTGAGCAGTCAATCAGTGCAGAATACAGTGTATGAGTACATGTGTGGATGTCGTGAACAGTGAATCAGTGCAGAATACAGTGTATGAGTACGGTGTATCAGATGCCAGTAAGGGCCGTATGTCAAGTGTTGTATTATGTATCAGATTACGTCAAGCAGTTTATGTATGGTTTGAGACTGTGGTTAGAAGAACATACCGGAATACTGTAGAGGGCCAGAAGGTCGAAAGTCCGCTGCAACATCCCCATCATGGAGGCATTCAACTCCAATGACTGCCGGGTGTACTCGGAGGAAGCCTGTAGAAATATCAGATGCATCAATATTCTGCGGAATATCAAATAAACTGAAAATGAAATGACAATGCAAGATGCAAAATGCAGTAATACATACCGGAGGCAAGTCGTGGAACCCGACCAGCTCGTGATCAGCCGGAGGAGGAGCAAAGGGGATCTGGTAGGTCGCCCCGCCCTGCCCTCTGTATGTCAACGAGGTGGGCAGTGCAGGCCAACTAGCCCCCCGCCCTCTCTGAGCTCCACCCCTGCCGCGGACTCGGGCTCTCCTCGATGCTCTTGCTCCAGCTCCCGCCCCTGACCTAGCCGCTAGCGCCGCAGGCCTTGCTCCCTCAACCGACGGCCACCGCTCAGAGGCCGCATGATGTATGTCTCCACATACTCTCTGTAGTCGCCGATGCCTCTGAAGCGGATCGCGTCCCAGCCGATCGTATACTCGGCCATCTGCTCGGCGGTGAGTCTCTCGGTATCCCTCATGTGCTCCGGAGGGTGAACCGGAACTATCTGCTCAGGTAACCCTAGGGTCTGGCGTAGGAAACGCTCACCCAGGTACCAAGCCCGACAAACCGGGCCCTCTAGCAAAATCCGGAAACGCGAGGTCTCCTCAGCGCCGGCAAATCGATCTCGCATCACGGCTGGCAAGGGAGCCCAAGGCTGCCAGGTGATCTGAAAATGAAATACAGATTGTTATCTACTGTTATTGAAAACATACAGTGAAAAGCGAAGCTTGAATGAACTGCAAGTAAAACATACCTCAGCAGGGGTGATAGTGTCGAAGTAGCGGCGGAAAAAGATGAAAGTCTCCGTGGCCTCCGCACGCATCTCCCGTCGAAGCGGCGTGAGAAAGGGACGACAAGAGGAGTCTCTGCGTCTGGCACTGGGGCAAGCCTGGGAAAGTAGGCATACACCCACAACTGTAGAACAAATACCAGTATGCTTATCAGACAAAGCAGAATACAAGAATAAAGCAAAAATGACAGAGCCATGTATTGTGCAGTGTATTGTGCAGGCAGTGTATTGTGTAAAGTGTACAGTGTGAATAGTATACAGTCAGTGTGAAGCAGAGTATGTGTGTGCCGTGTGTACAGTATACAGTCAGTATAAAGCAGAGTATGTGTGTGCCGTGTGTACAGTATACAGCCAGTGTAAAGCAGACTACATGTGTGCAGTGTACAGAGTACAGAAAATAGAACAGCAGAAATGAAAAGCAGAAAAAAAACGTACCTCCCAAGCACGCCAGTAGCCCCCGAGCAACTGTCCGCTGCCACGGGAAGCTGAGCTCATATACCCATAGAGTGTGGCCAGAGCGGCGCCACCCCAGTCGTAGTCCAAGATCCGGGTGACGTCCACAAGAGCGCTGAGCAACACAAGGGCACGGTATTCGCCCGGTCGGCGAAAATAGTCGTCCCTAGCAGGAACATCAGAAAGCCGCGGGCGTACTGCTCCACAACCTCCTGAGTCATCGGAGCCTCCTCCACCAACGCGGGCTGGACCCTGAACTGCACCTCAAACCAGGAATAGCGGACGAAGCCTGGGCGGGCGAGAGGCGGCACCTCGCCAAGCAGATAGACCTGAGCAGCGGTCCACTCGTCCATATCAGTGTCGAAGGGGATCGGATCACCCCCTACCCCGATGCCTGTGAGCATCGAGAAATCATAGGGAGTCATCGTCATGTCTCCCGTCGCAGATAGATGGAACGAGTCGGTGGTGTCCCACCACCTCTCCGCTAGAGCAGCAAGGAGAGGCCTGCTCGTGGTAAGCCGGGATAGTCCTCTGCAGAATGCGCCGAAGCCGGCCTGGTCGACGATGTGGCGAACCGCCTCGGGTAGCTCTGCGTACCAGTCTCGAGCGGCAATGTTCCCATACCCGCGGACAGTATGGGAATCTCCCTGTTTTCAAGCAGACAGTTGCGAAGCAATGCTAAATATACCAGTTTTGTAAAGCATGCAGAATTGAGGTAAATATAGCATGTGTGCATATTTTCAGATTCAAACAGATACCGGGTGCCGGTGTGCTCACAGTGAACTACAACGTGCGATGCGTCAACATGTTTGAGTGGTTCAGTGCAAATGTGGCATGCGTGCAAGTTTTTCAGATTCAAACAGGTACCGGGTGCCGGTGAGTTTGCAGTGAAATACGGTGTGTGCCGTGTGTTTGAGTGGTTCAAGGCTAGTGCAGTGTGTGTACACGTGTCAGTCTCAAACAGATATCAGTTGCAAGTGCGTTTGCGATCAACTACGGTGTACAGTGTACATCAGTGTATCTAGGCTGAAGCAATTAAAGAACATAAACAGCTATGGCAGTTGGCAGTTTTATATTCTACATTGCAGAAAGTAAAGCAGAAGAAAGAATGTTACCTCGGAAGCGCCGAAGGAAAGATGAGAGGTAGGCTCACGTAGTAGAAGCTCTGGAGGCATCGCCCTATCGAAGCTCCGAAACTGGCGGAGTCCATCCGGGGGTAGCACATGAATCGCCGGCCGGTAGGTCGCCGGGTCGAAGGGACGGACGCTCAAAGGGAGGAGCTCAGCCCCGGGATCCATCTCGTGATCCGGAGGAGTCCCACCCTGTGGAATGTCGTCAGCCATGTCAAAAGTGACGAGGAAAATGGTCGGAAAAGGAAAACCGGGCTAGAATGCGACGAGTCAACAAAAAGTCAACCCTATGAGGGTGGAAAATGGCCGGAAAAGCCGGAACGTGAAAATGTGGGAAGATCGAGAGAAACTCGAGGGAAACAAATCCCGAGTGATGGAAACCAAGAAAGGTACACCGAAAATGAGATTTGTTCGGTTCAAAACGTGTGAAACGAGGAGGGGTTCGCGAATCAAACAACGAAAAAGTGTCTAGAACGCGAGAAAAACACGGATCAAAGGTGGGAAAATGCTCTAGAGAGAAGGAGGAGAGGATTTCGGCTAAGGAGAAGTAAGAAAAAGGGTTTGGAACCCTATTTTAAAAGGCCCAAGGTGAAAAGTCAAAATTGCCCCGATTCAGGCACTTTTGGCCGGTCGGCTACATTTTTGGCCGGCCGGCCAAATGTTTGGCCGGTGATGTTTTTTTGTTGGCCGGTGGATGGCCGGTGGCCTCCCCATGTGGCCGGTGATCCTTCCTCAACCTTGTTTGGGTCAGATATGTGGTTTGGGGCCTTCATTGTTCAAGAACAGTGCATTTCCGAAGCTCAACCGGCCTCCGTTTGGGCCTCGGACCGTGTCTTCTGTGCGTGGCACTCAAATATGTGCAAGGCGTATCCTTTTTGGTATCCTTTTGTCTTTTACGAGATTCAAAAGTCGCCCCATGTGCATTTCAATTCAATTTCGCCGTTTAGCGCATTGCACTGTCTTGCGCACCATTTCAATCGCGCTATTTTGCGCATCTCGTTGCATCTGGCGTGCATTCATTGTTCGCGCTATTGTGCGCACCTCACTCGCATTGTTTTGTACCCCCGGTCTGGCGAGACCTTAAAACTGCTTGGTTGCATTGTCGTGCATATCTTAAGCCGCGTTGCTGCGCATTTCAAGTTCACTTGCATTGTCATGCATTTCCTGTGCATACTCGGTCTAGGAGACCTTAAATCCTTGGAAGGTGCAAGACCTTCGGTGCATTGGTATGCACAGTTCATGCATTTCCATGCATCTCAAGCCGCACGTTGTCGCGCATCAAAAAAAGTATAAATACATGCATTGTTATGCATCTCATTGTAAATCATGCATATGTCATGCATCGTTGTAAACACATGCATTGTCATGCATCATCATCATGCATCATCATGCATCATCATTTCAAACAAAAAAAAACAAAAAAAAAACATGCATATGTAATGCATTCATTGTAAATAGTGCATTGTCATGCATACATGGTAAATATTGCATTGTCATGCATCGTAGAAAATAATGCATTTGTCATGCATTTCCATTGTAAATATTGCATCCATTCCACTTCCATTGCATATTTGTAGATATTGCATTGTAGATTGCATGCATTCACTGCATCACCCTCCATCTATGGCTTGCGCCTTTCCATGTTGAGCTTGGTCTGGTATGTGCCTATACTTTTCACGTCAAAACATAGTTCAGTAGACCGTTCTATGTTAGCCGCGGCTTGTATGTGTACATGCCTTTCCTAGGCAAGATTTGGTTTGGCCCGCGTGCCATATCCATTGCATTGCATATTTGTAGATATTGCATTGTAGATTGCATGCATTCCTTGCATCACTTCCATCTATGGCTTGCGCCTTTCCATGTTGAGCTTGGTCTGGTATGTGCCCATACTTCTTGTGTCAAAACATAGTTCAGTAGACCGTTCTATGTTAGCCGCGGCTTGTATGTGTACATGCCTTTCCTAGGCAAGATTTGGTTTGGCTGCATGCCATATCCATTGTATATATTACATTGTAGTGTAATTTTGCATCCAGCATTAGGATCATTGTTCTTTCTTCAGCGGGTCGTTTCCCCACTTATGTCATCCCCCAATACTCGTTCTTGTGTCCGTCTACATTACTCATAGTTCAGTAGACCGTTCTATGGTAGACGGACTTGTTACCTCCATCAATCTATTTGACATATGTGTGGTTTCGAACTGCTCATGATTGGATCATGACTCAATTGCTTTGCATATAGTTTGCATTGTGTCAATTGCATTGCATTTTAGTTTGCATTGTTTATACATTGTTTTGTATATATTGCATATCATTTTGCATTCATTTTTGCATTGTCATGCATGTTGCTAATAACATCGTACCTGTTAAGTTGTTTTCTTTGCAGGCACGATATTGTATGTACGGTTCATTTGTGGCTGGTAGAACCAGACGAACCGGACAGGTATTGTATCCTCCGCGTGAGACATATCGAGAATTGCATAATTCTCTTACACCCTTTCTGCATTGTAGTGTAGTTTGGTGTATGCTTGCTTAGAACTGTTGCATTGTTATGCTTCGTTACAGCTTTCTTTGCATGATCATAAGTTATGCTCGGCTTTGTGCATTGTCTTGCATTTTGCCCCTGCCTTCGGGGGCATATCTTGTTTGTCTTGCATGTTTGTCTAAGTCTTCGGCCTTGTCAAAAATGAGTCGTCTCTGGGCTTTGACATTCACTCCCGTCATTGTTATGACTTTCGAGTTCTGTCAAAGAGGGGCAACTGTAGACACCCCATTTTTGACCGTCCTCAAGACTTGGACGTCACTGATTGAACACTCAGTGATCACCCTTGTTTGTGTTCGTCTTGAGTTCCCGGAAGCCTTGGCAACGCGCCTCGCCTCAGGATCTCTCGACTCGACTGTTTTGTGTATGGTTTTGCACCAAACACTTGTGTTTTGCCTTTGAGAGGCAGGGTAGGGCTTGTAGACCATCCCCACCCATCACCGGCCAGGGCTTGAGGCCACCGGCTGTGTTTTGTGGCCACCGGCCAAATGTTTGGCCGGCCGGCACTATAGATGGCCGGCCGGCTATCTTTTTTTGGTCAATTGCATCTTTGGCCGGCCGACTACTGTGCATCTGCTTTTGCAGATATTTTCTCACAGCTGGCATGCATTTGGCTCCCCTCCATACACGTGTATGGAGGGATCTCTCTCTTTAGAAGCTTGTCTTGTAAGCTTTACAAGACAAAAAGCTCTATAAAGAGAGGTCTTCTCTCTTGTTTTGAGAGGTTAGACATTTTAGACAGCCATTTTTAGGGTTTGAGTTCTAGGGTTAGGGTTTGGTTCATATCCTATCTCTATATCTCTCTCTAGTGTGTGTTTTGTCTCATTTTTGCTCACAAACACCCACCATCACACCATCTCTTGGAGCTGAGGCCCTTGAGGGTTGTTTTTAGAGTTTTGGAGCTGGTTTCAACCTAAAGAAGCTGCTGGAGCTCCATTGTTGAAGAGGGTCTTCAAGGGTAAGAAGCTTGTCCCTTTATTCCCCATTTTTGCAAAGCTTTTCTACCTATCTTGCAACTGTTTTTTGGCTTTGCATATAACACATAAAAGTTCTTTTTTAAGGCCTCTAAATAGTTTGTTAAGAGTGTTTTAAGCTTTGGGGTTGTTTGACCCCTCTTAAGCCTTGTTTGGCCCTTGTTTTGTGCTATTTTGTGTGAGCTCCGGGACCACAGTGTTTGGGCCTCCTCACCACTGAAATCTTGAGGGATTTCAGAGGTGAGGATGGTGCCTTGAGGTCCCAGAAGGAGAGGGCCACCCCCTCTCCTTGTTGTCCTTGAAAAGGCCATTTTTGCCTCTTGAGGGAGCATCTAGTTTAAGTGTGTGTTGGCCATGCCTTAACTGATTTTCAGGCTTATAATGTCATAATATAGCATTGTTGTATGTTGGTTTTGGTACACCATGCTTGCTTAGCATACATGCCTTGTAATGCCATTTTGTTGCCTTAACATGCATCTAGGTTTTAACCCTTATTCAAGCATGTATTAGGCCTAGCTTTGTGAAGCTTTTGTACTTGTTTTGCCATGTTTAAGCTCTGTCCTTGGCTATTTTGGTCGACCAAGGCTCCCATTGTATAGTTCTTTTGCATTTTGGCTTGTTAGCCTTAAGTTTTGGACCATTGTTGCATGTTTAGCCTATCTTGTTTGCTTGGTTTGGCACCATCTTAACATGATTTCAGAGCTTATATTGCATGTCATTAGTCCATGCTTAGCCTCTTTTAAGTGTGCTTGAAAGTTGCCTTTGTTTGCTTAAGTGTTGGCTCATTAACATATGCATTCTTGCATGTGTGTTTGGTCCCATTTCTTGAGCTTTTGGCCACTGTTTTAGGCCTAGTTAGGGCTGCCTAAATCATGTTTAAGTCCATCTCTTTGCTTGTTGCATATGCTCCTTGTATGTTGTAGCATATTGGTGAGTTGTTGCATGTTTGAACTTGCATGATTGAATGAAGTCACATGCTTGCTTGCATGCTTAAACACCTACATTGTACCTTGCATGCTTGTTGGTTGCATTGTCTCATGCCTTGCATGTTTTGTATGCTTCTTTGCATTTCCATGTTGCATGCTAGCCAACATGCTTAGGATTGCATTGCATAAGCATGCGTGCTAGACCTCTTGAAATGAGTATGATAGAGGTTGGGCCTCCTTGTGTGTTTATTTGGTTTGCATTTCATTTGAAATTGAAGTTGCATACTTGATTCTTTGGGCCATCATGCATGGAAATGCGTGATTGGTGGTCCGAGAATCGAGGCTCATGTCCCTTTGAGTCATAAACATGATAAGGGATATGATTGGTGCATACATTGCTTGAAATGCATTGCATGCCAAGTATTCCCTCTGCTGCTGTCAAACCAGATTCTGCAGGAACTTTCGTCCGACCGACACCCATTGTTGGCCGATGGATCAAGTTTGTGGCCGGTGACCATTCTACATGGCCGGTGATGTTCTCCTTCAGCCGGTGGTGTTCCCTGGAATCCATAGAGCAAACCCTGAGACTTTGGCAGTCATCAGAGGAGCAGAGCAGGGAAAACAGAGGCATCTTGAGCATGACAGTGGATTTCCGGGCGAAACCGAGTGCGCATGCATCGAGCCCTCTCCCCGAGGCTGCTGTTTATTGCTTTCTTAGATTAATTAATTTGCTTAAATAATTTAGTTGGTCTGTAATTAAATAGCTAGGATAGTTAATTCATTATTCGAATTGTATTATTCTTTTGGTCCCTCCGAGCGAGGGCAAATTTGTAATAAGTGTGGGTGAGTGTGTGTATGTCTTCCAACCCCCACTTATTTCTCCCTTTTACTTACCTGCTTTGATGGTTAGTATTAGGGCATGTTTACTTTAGCATATCCTATGCTATGCATGCGTGCATCATTCACCAATATTGCATGCACCGGGCTCGGCGCATCATGCTAATTGCATTATATTTCAAAACAAATTTGAATACATGCTACTTGTACATTTCACATGTCATCCTTAGATTAGCCGAGCCTATTCTAGTGACATTTTGTATGCGACGCATTAGGCACTTAACATGGACTTGGATCATGCATTGATTGCTAACATGTTCTTTTTTGGCACGGAGTACGATGTAAGTATTTTATGCTTTAGCATACCGCATGCGTGTGAATGCTACATGACAGCATGCTTACCATGAGGCTAGTTGCTTATGTGATATAACTGCTTGAATGCCTGTGGGTGAAGGTTGGATTGTTTGAGTTGGAACAACTCCTTGAAATCCGTATTTTAGCCTACTTGCGAGTAGCAAATTCCAAAACGCTTTCCAAATAAACGGATATGCAATGCTTGTTTCCAAATTAGGCGATCTAGTCTATACTTTTGTGTTGTGCGCATCACTTAGTAATTCTAGGCTAATTAACGGATAAGAACACATAACGTTTTCAAAAACGGATATAATGGTTAGTAGAGGCCGATCTTCGGATCGGGCAAGAGGGGGTGCTCATAGCTGACCTTCCCCAATCGTACCCAAGTTCCCGAGCCGAGGCAACTTTGGTGATGACGGACACGTGGCCTTTGGCACCGAGTCAAGGTTTCCTAAATTTTCCAAAATAAAATATTTAGGTGGCGACTCTGTATCTGGCAAAGTAGTCCATGTTTGGTACTTCTTTCAAAAATCTGTTTTCAAAACGATTTGCCGGATTTGGACTCTTTGGTTCAGATTAAGAACTGACAACAAAAACGGGAGTCCGAACTGTAGCACCGAGGTCCCTCGCGGGCTTGTTACACAAGGGCGGATTTACTAATCTGATCGGCTATTCTACAATGGTAAATTATTAAGTTGCCTAATTATCTAATCGTCACGTATACACGAATGTTTTATCCAAAGAAGCAAAAAGCAATACTATGCATCAATAGAAACATTAAGCACAAGTAACAGCAAAGTACAAGGGAAATTTTCATTAGTAAAATTAGGCACAGACTATAGCCATTTTACATGTGAAAACTACTAGATAAAAAGCTA